>CAJGYO010000018.1:6810744-7335300 GCA_904845875.1 Miscanthus lutarioriparius
AATCCTAATCTGCAGTGACTTTCCTTTTTTTTTTTTTGCGCGTGTTTAGTTCCACCCCAAAATCCCAAAATTTTTGTACCATCGAATGTTTGCGGCTTGGTTTATGCATTAAATGTAGACGGAAAAAAAAACTAATTACACAGTTTGGTGGGAAATTGCGAGACAAACGTTTTGAGCCTAATTAGTCCATGTTTGAACATTAATTGCCAAATAAAAACGAAAGTACTACAGTAGCAAAAAAAAATTCAACTTCCTGAAACTAAACACGTGGTGTGACTCCACGGTGGTTCCTAATTTTTGTACCAACGATGTTGAAATTTGGTTTATGCTGATACTTATCCATCGAAATGTTTTTTGAGAAAAAGTCCATCGGTCAATCAACATTTTCTTTTTTGTTTTTTTTTTCCAACCAAAGGTTTTCTGACTCCATAAACCAAAGACATTTTCTTTCTGGTTTCTTTTCCAAACCAACCAATGATTTTCATTTGTTTTTATTTTCTGATTTTTTAGCCAGCATGTTTTCTTTTAGTTTTCCGTGATTTTCAATTTTTTTTTCTGATTTTTCCATCGGTAAGTTTTTTTTTTGACAAAAGTCCATCGGTAAGTTTTATTTCCTTTTTTCTTTTTTTTTCTTTTCCAACGGAAAGGTTCTCGTGACTCCATGGTGGTTTCATTTTCTTTCTGGTTTCTTTTCCAACGGCATAGTTTTCCATGATTTTCTATTTGTTTTTATTTTCTGATTTTTTTCACCAGCATGTTTTCTTTTCCTATTGTATTTTTCATTATTTTTTTCTATATTTAGCTAGCACAATCCAAATCCAACACAAGACCACTTTTTAAGCAGCCTGCGTCTAGGCGATGATATGAGTTTGATTCTAAGACATTAAAACATACTCGTACGATGTAATCGTTTCCTAATCCTATAAACCTTTAAAGCCACAGGTCATCTAGGTGACGACGCAACAATGTACAGACACTTTTGCTAGTTATATATACATTTTATTGATTAGTAGTAGTTCTTTCTATTTTTTTCACTCTATGAAGTATCCACGAATATATTTATTCATATAAAATATAAGATGTATCTTGTACAAGAAGTAGATGGCTAAAAAATAGAGTAAAGTTTGTTTTGCATCTCTAAAACTTGTCGCTGGATTTAAACAACATCGTCGAACCTAGAATATCAGACAACTTACACACTGAACTTTTAAATCGAATAAATTATCTTCCTAAAATAGTTTATAGTGGTTTTTATGGTGGTTTTGGCTGACATGGCATGTGGGAGCCCACATGTCTTTGTTTTTTAAGTAGTCTTTTTATTGAATATTTGAACTCCCAGATGATCTCAAATAGAAAGAAAATCTACTAGAAACTTTTATATATCTCCTTAAGCACTACAAATTTAATATAGAAAGTGTCCGCATACGAGGTCATTTGATTTTTTTAAAACAAATAAATTTCATAATCAGAGAACTTTTTTCATAACGGTAATACCGAATTTCATTACTTCAACAACGAAATTACAAAGTTCAATGGAGTACCAACATACTAAGGGCATGTTTGGATGAGCTAGGGCTAATTACTTGTTGGGCTAAAAATTAGCTCAAATTAAATCAAATTGGCTAGCTAGTTGGCTAACAACTAGATGAAGACTTGGCTAACAACTATTAGCTCTAATGTTTGGATACACCAGACTAATTTTAGCTAATTTTTAGTTAGTTAGCAATTAGCTCTTGTATCCATACTAGCCCTAAAACTACTTCTAACCTCCACGATTCTGATCACAAAGGGATCAGCCACCATGAGAAAAAAGGTTACCAAGCAGGATACACCACGCCACTAACAACACTCCCACCTAGCAAATGTTTGCCCCCTAAACGATCTCAAGTAAAAAGGTTTCCAATCACAAAGTTATAGATCACATTGATATCTATAACTCTGGTATAGATCACCTCAACGTCCAAAAGCTGTTTCAAAAAAATTAAAATTTTGAATTTTAAAATTGTGAGAACTTAAAACAATTATTTATGTCTCTAAATGATTCATATAAAAAATATGAACTACAAATTTATATATTGTATTTCAAGCTAAAAACTTTGATATAGGCTATGTCAATATCCGAAGTTATTTAAAAATTCAAGTAAATTTGAATAAAATGTGAGAAATGAGAACAAATGTTTGGGTCTCTAAATGGTGTCATATAGATAAAGTATCAGTTACAAAGTTATAGATTGTATTTAGAGCTATAACTTTAGTATAGATCATGTCAATAGAAAAATTGAAGTTTTGAAAATTATAATTTGATAACCTAAAACGAATATTTAAGCCTCTAAAAAATCTCAAACAATAAATTTGCCAACTATAATAAAGTTGTAATTATATTGAGCTCCACAATTTTAATATAAATTTGTATTAATCCTACTTCAATGAAAAAGTTATGATTTTATATATATATATGAGAGAAAGAAAGAAACCACTTCACATGGGGCTCACCACCACATTAGCAAAACCACTTAACAATCCACTTTGAAATGATTAAGAGGGGTATATTATTCTATTTTAATAAAAGTTATAAAAAGGATAAGTTATCCAGTATTTGAGTTTGAGGCCGTCTTTTAAATTCAACAATAAATTCGAGGAGATAAATCAAACATTACTCATTAAAATAATATATCCATGTACCAATTAAATTGTTGGGTAAGATAATTAATAAAGTTTCCGACAATTAAAAAAAATTGCCTCCAAAGAAATTGTTTTTAATACTAGTTCCTAATACCCCTTCTATCCCAAATAAATACACGTCTCATTTCTAAAAAAAAAAGTTAAATTTTGAAGTTTAACTAAGTATATACAAATTAGTATCGATATTTGCATCAATAAATAAATTTATTATGAAAGTTATATTTCACTATCAATCAATCTGATGATAGTTATTACCCATCACATATATGATTATTAATATATAAATGTAAAAACGTTTGATTTTTTATTATAGAAAAAAACGAGATTGTACACCCATGGCGCACTTCCGTACCACTGATAATAAACAGGTATACAATCAGGAAAACTTTCCCCTCTCCCTCGGTCTCGCATTTCTGCGGAAACGAAAAAAATACAAAAATAACACTCAGATGAATGATAAGCGACTTTATCTGTGTCTATGAACGGTGTGTTCAGAGTCAAATCTACAGACGATCGAAACAGTCATTTTTTCAAATCGCCCCGCGGAAACCAAACCCTAGACGACTAGACCTAACCACCATGGCGCCCACCGCCGACACCCCGTGCGGCGCCGGCGACCCCGATCCGCTCGGCGTGGAATCTCTCATCGTCGTGCCGCCGCCGGATCCCAACATGAGTCGCGGAACCTCCTCTCGGCGACCCCTCTGGTCACGGCGAGGGTTTGACATTTCGCCCGTGCCGTCACCTCTTATCCGATCCAAACAAGGGGAGAGGTACCGCGACCATCAGCACCACCGCGCCCCTGATGAGAACATCCGCAGTCCGCGCTTCTACTCGCCGCTCAGGCGATCGAAGTCAGTGCCGTTTCCCAAGCGGTCCCGGTTGGAAGACGGTCGCAAAGGATCTTCAAGCGGCGGGTACGGCTATTCTAATAGGATGTACGAGTCACTGTACCTTTATCGTCTTGGTCTCAGTGTTCTAATGTTTCCTGTGTTTCGAGAGGCAGGCACTGTTATAATGATGAAGAGGGAAGTGGAAGCAGAGGCAGATATGATGATGGTCAGCACACCCAAGGTGATCTTCATTCACAAATTCCCCCTCCCTCACAACCTCACAATTGGCATGAGTGTGTTTTAATCAATTGTTGCTATGGTCCCCAGAGCTGGGCTACCCAACGAACTGTGACCACGGGCACCTCTGTCTTGGCGGTAGCAAGAGGAACTCTAGCCCACACTGCCGTGGCAAAGGAAGCTTAAGTGTCCAGCGCTACCCGTCACCAAGAGGGAAGTCACCATTGCCAATGCCAATGAAAATGTCTCTATGGGATGATGGATCAAGTCCAACGTATAGTTTGACTTCTCTTTTGGGCTTTATCTCTTGTTTGCCTCTGTGTTCTAAGTTCAGATGCTTTTGGATACATGCAGCTACTTCTGTGGAGATGAACAATATACACAGAGGAACTCAAGCCCAAACGACAATGGCAAAAGAAGCGTAAGCGTCCAACAACAATCGTCGCCAAGTGGGAAGCCACCATTGCCAATGCCAATGGAAATGTCTCCATGGAGCCCCACGAGTTCAACGTAGAGTTCTACTTATCTTTTTGGGTCTTATCTCTTGTTTACCTCTGTTTCTACATTCAAGTGCTTTCATGTACATGCAGCTACCGCTCTGAGGATGAGCAATATATACAGAGTGGTTCACATGATGATGATCAGGGTGGGACCTCAGGTATAACTTCACAGTTAGACTTAGGTACAGATTTGTTCCAAATCATAATATGAAGATTTGTTCCAATTATGATATATAAACAGATTTGCGTCTTTTTAACAATTACAAAAATGATTTTCAGATTGCCGTGGTTCAACATCTGGTTGCTATGATGATTCAAGAATTGTTGGAAGGTCAGGAGTTGTTGGAAGGTAATCTACCTTTTAGAACTTATGTTGGGTTGTTTGATGCATTGGAGCTAATACGAGTTTCACTCTTATCATTGTGATCTAGTTGTTGTTTTCCCTCCTATTGTTTTGTCATTGTATTTACCCTCAGATAAATAGTCTCATTCAAATGTTATTAAGTCATCCGACTAATGATGATTAGTCAGGCTTAGCGGTGCCATGGCGATCAGTTATGCACTACGATTAGTCAGGTTGATCGGTGCCATGGCGACTAGGATCGGTTATAACATTGGTCATTTCGTTTTTCACCCATTCTAGTCATGGCCTGAAACAATTATTTGAACAGGGAATCCAGCTTCACAGAAAAGGAAGATTTTGCATATGATGCATTGGTAGATGATTTTATGTCTGCTGTATCGAAAAGTTGGTACAATCCTGTTCCTAATAAAACAGTGGATAAAGAAGCTCGCCAAAAGCAAACGAATCGATTTTCTGAACTGGCTCTTAAGCGTTACAACAAAAACAGAAACAATAAGGTAATTACTTTTTTCTCCATGTTCTTTCCTGCAAGAGGCTGACTTGAGTGTTAGATATAATCCTCATGTGTACTGCCTATCTAGCTAGTACTAAGAGTAAGAATAGGCAGCTCAGTTTGCAGTAGAAGTCAATCTATAGGCCTGGGCGTTTGGTTTTAACTGAAATTTTGGTACGGTTTTTCTTCTTTTTTATTTCGATCAGGATCACAAACTGAAGTTCTACCTGAAAAATGAGAGACTGACAGTTCGGTCTTTGGGTTTTTATTTGGTTTCTCGGTTTCACCTGAAAAGGACCGATGCATCACATGTAGTGCAGTCTGTGCCGATATACATTAACATCATGGGTGCAGTCTGTGCAGATATACATCAACCTCACAGCACAGGCACAACCTCACAACACATGCAGTCACAGGCATCGTGCCGACACAATCTAACAGCACATTAGTACATCACAGGCAGGGCATCATCAGGCTTTAAGAGCATAACACCTTAGTGCTTGGTCTCAACTTCAAACACAATCTGACATAAATTGTTCTGGCAACCTGGTACTGCAGCACTTCCAAGTGCCAACAGCAGTAGTGCATTACCAAACAACATAAAAGTGCAACATCACAGAGGTTCACACATGACAGAGTTCTAAGATATTAACACAAAGTGCATTCATAACAGAAATTAAATATGTGAGAGTCTAGGAGGACAGCCATCAGGAATTTATAGCAGCCACCAACCAGCAAGAGTTCTTGTTTAACACAAATGCTTTATTGTATATTTGTTTGTTTAGGTTAAATATGCTCTTGTTGAGGCAACAGTTGGTGGTGCGATTTTTGAAGACTCTGAACTTTATGCCCATGTGAATTTTTATGCCAAGGCCAAGAATGGACCAAAGAAGAATAGTGGCAAAGTGCTTGTATTCGCAGAGTTGCATCATATTGGCAGGCGTCAAAATGCTAAGGTTCTTACATGCTTTTGCTTTCTGGATGAAAACAACCAATTCGGTATGTATTATTTAGATCTTAATTCATGTTTAGTTTCTTCTTTGCAGTATTGCTTAGATAACTCGTCATTAAACTTTGTAGGTGGGCGTCGCGATCAAGTTCAAAGACCCATTATTGCTCAAGATATACATCACTGTTATGCCTGTAGTGATAGAATTAAGCATCCTGATGGATCATGCTACAAGGCTGGACATGTTGTTGATATGCTGTGCTATCATTATAACTAGGCAGTTGTTCAAACATAAACACAACAATATTTAATATAACTGCGTGAGTGGACAAATGTTTGTGTTGTATATAATTTCTGGGTGGCCATGTGACGCCGCCTTTTGCGAGCTTCAAAATGTGAACATGCACGTTGACTTGTTGACGCATGATGCCAGAATTTGGTTAGCATTATGGCAAATTTGTTTTCAGTGATTCGTAACAGTGTCACTTAGTTATATTGAAATTGAAAACAAGATGCGTTTTTAATGAAATATTCGCAAGAAAGAATATTTTGTTGTGCATAAGATGTGTATACAATTGCCCTGGCTCTGCGTGCACGGCGTGGCACTGTAGCAGTAGCAAAACCAGCTCCTCCAGCTCTGGCTCCTTGCCAGCGAAACCAACAGAGCCAGTGGAGCTGCCTTTCTTGGGCTCCATCTTCGTGCTACAGTGCACTATAGCGGCAGAACCCGAGAGAGCCTGGCCAAACAGGTTTTTTGACAAACAACAAAAGAAGCTACCAGAATGACCTTTTTTTTAATAATTGTTACTGTTACTAGGTGAAGCAACGGCATAACACTTGTACATATGCATGGGTGATATCCAACTGACGCCACCAAGAATACAAACCCAAAAAAAATATAATCCATTCAACTTTAGTTCTTTTGCTAAAGCATCATACATGTCTAACGTGTGTATTCATCATTTAAATAAATAACTATATATGACACACCTGCTCAAATGTTTTTCTTGTATGACAATGAACTAGTATATACTTATATGAATATGAAGTACGAAGGGCACGTTTGGATCCTTAGCTCCACCTTGCCTTGCTTTGCTGAACAGGTCCGTGCATTCGTCAGCGCACGCAAATTTTCGTCCGACGTCCATACATTCGTCCGCTACACTGCTGCTCCCAGACGCGCTCCGACAGGTAGGCCTCTTCCTCTCCGGTCTCCGCACGATGCACCCAACAGGTTTGCCCACCCATTCCCTTTGATCCCTTTCAAAGATTATCAGCCGTACATGTGCACACCGAGACTTAATTTGGCATTTCACCCATCATCAGAAACGGGTTTCGCAGTTTTACCATCCCTCAAATTGGTTTCGCAATTTTGTCATTATGAAACGGATGCAATCCGCTAGAATACACTTTGGATAGTTTGAAGACGTCTCCTTCCATTCCTACCCCTGGCGTACAGAAGAAGAAAGTATCATGCATGTCAGTCAGACAGATAGTGGTTGATCGAGCTGACTTACCATAGCCATGATGATGATGTCGAGGGAGGAGGTGGTGAAGGGGAGCACATTGGTGTTCATGATGGAGAGGCCGAGGCGCTCGATCTCGGAGAGGGCAGCGATGAGCACCCCCTTGCGGTTCTCGCAGTGGATCTTGACGAGCACCGTGCGGTCAGACACCCGGGCCTCGATCTCCGGCAGCGTGCCGGAAGCGTCGGTGCCCACGAAGTTCTCGTCGCAGGAGGAGCCCTCGTCGTCGTCGGCGGACAGCTGGGACTTCTTGACCAGCACCGCCGCCTCGACCGGGCGCCGCCGGGCCTCATCCTCCAGCCCCTTCACTTGGTCCTGCAGCTGTTTCACGTACTTGATCGCGTCGCCGAGCACCGATGCCTTGTCCATCTGCGAGCGAGAGCAGTCAAATCAGTTAGTTGACCGGACCTGCCTGGCTGGCTGGCTAGTCGCGCGCTCTCGGCGCCTTCGCGGCATGTCTCCATGGATTTAGTTTGGGCGTTCGTGCCTGTCTGTTCCTACCTTCTTGAGGCCAGGGACGATCTTGGAGAGGGCGATGAAGCGCTGGCTGAGCTTCTCGCGGCGCTTCCGCTCGGCCAAGATGTGGTCCTGGTTCTGCGACGCCGGGCGTGTGGCGGCGGCGGCTGGCGCCTTATTGGCGGCCTCGGCGACCGCGGCCATGTCGTCGTAGGAACGCTTGGCCGGGTGCGGCGGCGGCGTCCATCACCTCCTGCTTCGGCGCCTTCGCGGCGTCGAAGTACGCGGCGTTAGGCGCGTGGTGCATCGGCTCCGCCTTGACGAACGCAGCCGCGGTAGCGGCATGACCGCCGAAGGAGAGGATGGTCGGCGAGGAGGAGTCCGCGGGGGAGCCCTGCTCCGTGATGCACGAGTCCCAGCTGGTGTTGACCTTGGCGGCCTTGCGCGGGCGGTGCGGGTGCTCGGCCGCCGCGGGCTGCTGCTGCAGCAGCATCGGCATCGTCGACAGTGTCGCCGCCACGGCGTGGTCCACCTCCCCCTGCCCGAACGCCACCGCGATCTGCTGCTCCGTGTACCGCTCCAGCAGCGCGTCCGACTGCCACTGGTGGAAGAAGCTCGGCTCGTCCATCACCTGCGCACGCACTATTCAAATGAAAGTAAGAGCAGCCAGGGGTAGGAATGGAAGGAGGCGTCTTCAAACTACCCAAAGTATATTCCAACGGGTTACATCCGTTTTATAATGACAAAATTGTGAAACCACTTTGAGGGATGGTAAAACTGCGAAACCCGTTCTGATGATGGGTGAAATGCCAAAGTCTCACTCAAAGAATTCTGCGTGGTTGACATGCTATGCTGTATAATTTGTGCAAAAAAAGAGTTGTGTTTCCTTACAAATATGCCTACTTAGTTTGGTCAGATTAATCCACGTTTAGTGCAAAGGTTGTTATTTCTGTTCTTCCAGTCAAAGATAGATGCTGATATAGTTATTGTTGCCTTGTTGGAGCTTCTTGATGGCTTGGCTCAGTTACCAAGTTTTCTGAGACCTAACACTCAAGAATTGTTAGAGCGCCTTGATGGCTTGTCTCAGTTATCCTTTTTTTTTAACTGCAGTTATGCAGCCAAGTTTGTGAAAGAATACATTGACGAATCGAACCTTTTTTTAGTGCAGTTAGGCACAAATGGTTCAGCTTAGATGCTGATTTGTGAACAATAGAGAAATGGGAATCTTCACTTTCAGCTATCAAGCATGTTTATTGCCTCTTATCTTCTTTTTGTTTTTCCACACCGGTAAAACTAAATTTCATTACCGCAGCAACGAAATTACAAGAAGTTTTCAGAACATGTCCATCACCCCATCACAGAAAGAGAGATAAAACCGCACTCAGGCACAAGATCACCAAGGGAACCTATGCTTGAGTACACAAACACTACTCCTAGAAGTTTAACCGCATTACAGCCACCAAAAACTTGGCAACGCTGACATCACAAAATAAGACAACTAACCATTAATAGTTCTTCCAAAAACTGGGCACGCCATCCTTGCAGATCAACCAACATACGGCACCAACTGCTGCTCTGAGACAGGCTGCTGGTTCTGCTTGTGGAAGAAAAGGGCCACCGTCTTCACCACATCAGCACCTTGGACAACCTGTGTCTTCAGATCCTCCTTCAACAGTCCTGCCCAATACGTAAGAAAAGAACAGATCATACAAACAATCTCAGTTGGAGATTTGATTCGTTTGTTGTCAAAGCAGACAGCATTACGAGTACGCCAAATTGCCCAACAAACAGCCGCAAGCCCAACAGCATGCATTTGAGGGCTATGAGGAAGAATCTTATGAACCCAAACCCAATACTGATCAATGTTACTTGGCGTACAATCCGTTCCCAGAGAGTATGCCAACAGACTCCAAATGTATTTCGCAGTCAAACACCCAAAAAAGATGTGCTGACCATCCTCCTCCTCTGTGCAGAAGGCACATGTTTTATTTCCTTTCCATTTTCGTTTACATAGATTATCCTTAGTTCCTTAGTTAGAATTGCGTTTTGCGAAACCAGCCACATGAAAATTTTGATCTTTAAAGGGATCTTGGCTTTCCAATTTTTCTTGAAGTTAGGCCCATAATCATTTTTACATCTTGTAAAAATGATTATGGGCCTAACTTCAAGAAAAATTGGAAAGCCAAGAATTAATGAGGGTCAATCAACCCCCTAGACTCAGGTGAAAGCCCTAGTTTGGTTTTGAATAATTGATGAAACATATGCACTAACCTTTGTCATGAGTTGTGATATAAGCTAGGTTGGTGCAATACAAGTGTGAAGCATGGTGGCACTCAAGAGATGGTGATGGTCACATAAAATGATGAGATGGCCACATGTGATGATGATCAAGTGCTCAACTTGGAAAAGAAAAAAGAGAATAAAAAACCTAAGTGTGATCACATTTAGAATAGATGGTCGTACTATCAAGAGGGGTTCTCTACTAAACAATTCGGTCATCTAGTGCCACTAGGTGTTGGACTTCATGCATTGTATTTAATCCTAGTGCACAATTGGAGAGCAAGAGAAAATATTTAATGAAAATGTTTTTGAGAAATGCTAACTTTGCTCTAACATGTTTTGGGAAAACACTTTGAGAGTTAGCATCGCTTACGGGGAGTAGCTCGAGTTGCCATGGTTCGAAACGCGACAAAGTTTGCAACTTAGCAAGCTAGTGGTGGCGTCTAGGTGGCACCGCCACCCCTTGTCCGATGCACCGTCACCCCTTAGGCGGTGCCCACCTGGACATGGCCGAGAGCAGCAGGTTCGGGGTGGTCACCGGACATGCCGATGTACGCCGCCTCGGGCGCAGCGGTGCACCGCCACTGGGTGTCTAGTGCCATCGCCGTTTTTTGGCAGAGAGCAGAGGGAACCGAGAGGGGCACCGCCATGGTCACCTCCTTGGGTGCGGTGGTGCACCGCCCTATTTTTCTAGAGAGCAGGGAAAACGGGGGCTCGATAGGGTGGCACCGCCACCACTTGTCTGGTGCAACCGCCACCCTGTCCGGTGCCCCAACGGCTAGTTTGTAGCTGTTGAAATTCGACCGTTGGAGGGCACCGCCGCCTGTCCGGTGCCAGGCACCGCCATGTCTGGTGACCTCGCAGAAATAGCTCCAAGGGGTACAACGGCTCTGTTTGCTTGTGTGGCTATAAATTGAGGGTGTGGTTGGCCTTGGCCACTCTCTTGGCACCTCATACACTTGTGCACACCCTTTGGGAGCTGAGCAAACACAATCCACTCACTTGCACACTTGATTTCATCATTTGAGTGAGATTGGTGAGCCGCTAGTGCATTGCATTGAGTTGCATCATCTTGTGGCACTAGTTGGGTGATTTGGGCTGGTTGTGAGCTTGTTACTCTTGGTGTTTGCCGACACCTAGACGGCCCGGTGATTGGAGGATAGTTGAGCGGAGTTGGTGATTGTCTCCGGCCTCGATCGGTTGCTTGTGCGGGTCCTTGACCTTCTTCCGGCGAAGAGCCAAAATGTACTCTATGGATTGCGCATGTCATTGAGCTACCTCACTTTTGGGTAGGTTCTTGCGGTGTCCAATTGTGTGGACGAGGTTCGTGCAACACCTTTAGCCGCTGAACCACCAAGTGTTGGTCGACACAACGGGTACTAGCGTGTCGGCAAGCACGTGAACCTCGGGAGAAAAATCTTGTCTCTTGTGTGATTGGATTTCTCCCGGTGATTGGTTGTCATCTTATTGTGATTGTTTCATTCCTCAACACGGCGGTATAATCACCTTACTCACTCCTTTACATTCCTTGCAAAACTAGTTGTCAAGCCCTTTAGTGTAGTTAGTCTTTGAGAGCTTGTTAGTTAGGCTCTTTAGTTAGTCTTTGAGAGCACACTAGCTTAGTGAGTAATGACCTAGCTTGTTGTGTGCCTAGTGATCATAGCAACTAGAATTGTTTGGATAGGTGACTTTCAACCCTTGTAGAGCTAGAGCAAAATTGCATTAAGCCGTTTGTTGTACTAATCAATTGCTCTAGTGCTTTGTAGAGTTTTTAAATAGGCTATTTACCCCCTTAGCCATATTAGGACCTTTCATCAGGGCACTACCCTTCCAACCATCCAATCTTTTCATTAACTTCTCAACAATAGGTAACCAGTCAGCCACATGGAGCCTGGAGCTAGCCACAGGGACTCCAAGGTATTTTATAGGCCACTTGCCAATAGCACAGTTGAACATATTTGAGAACTCAATGCTTTTGTAGCCATCTTGACTTATCATGATAACTTCACTTTTAGAGAAATTGATCTTAAGGCCATACATGGCTTCATACAGATAAAGAAGAAGCTTTAAATGTGCTGCCTGATCTTTATCATCTTGTAAACACAGGATTGTGCCATCTGCATATTGCAGAATAGCCACTCCATGCTCAATGTAATTTGGCACTAAACCAGTGATCAAGTTATTTCTTTGAGCAAGAGAAATCATCTTAGCAAAGGAGTCAGCAGCAATGTTGAAGAGAAAGGGAAACAGAGGATCCCCTTGTCTAACCCCCTACCAAACTTGAAGTAACCACCATTGGTATTGTTGATTTTAACACTGACTGTTCCAGTGACCATAACCAATCTGATCCACTCACACCACTTTTCACAAAAACCTCTTTGCCTAAGGCAGTCAAATAAAAACTCCCAATTCAGCTTATCGTAAGCCTTTTCAAAGTCCAATTTGAGGACTAAACCATCTTTCTTCTTCATTCTGGTGTCATGGAGGATCTCATGTAAGGCTAAAATACCATCCATAATATTCCTGTGTTTCAAACAACCAGATTGACTCCTATTGATGATTCTACCCATGACCTTCTCCAGTCTTAACATTAAAGTTTTAGTGAAGATTTTGTAACTAACATTAAGCAGACAAATTGGTCTATACTATTTAATATTGTTGGCTTCCTTCACTTTGGGCAGAATGGTGATCACACCATAGTTAAATCTACCAATGTCCAATTTCAGGTTATGAAAATCAGCAAAGAGGGCAACCAGATCACCCTTAATAATTTCCCAACAGTGTTGGTAAAACTCCACAGGGAAGTGATCTGGGCCAGGAGATGTGTTTTTCTCCATTGAAAAGATTACCTCCTTAATTTCAGATTCAGAAAAAAAATTGCCCAACTCAACATTTTCTTGTTCAGACACCACTTTTAGGTTGATCCCAACACTCAGGCTCCATGTGGAGACCAGAAGGGGTAGAGGGTCCAAACAATTCTTTATAAAACAGGGTGGCATGAGCCACCAGGGCATCATCCCCCTCAATGATCTGCTCATTGTGATTCAGAAAAAAAGATAGTATTTTTTCTTTTATTTACCATTGGCCATACGATGGAAGAAGGCCGTATTATTATCCGCTTTTAATAAACACGTGCTATTTGATCTTTTGTGCCAATAACTCTTCTCTTCTTCTAGGAGCCCAAGAAACTTAGTTTGAATGAAAGTCTTTCTATCCAGGTTATTAGCAGACACAGATTAACTTTCCTCAATTTTCTCCAAAACCTCAAGTTCTTCTGTAAGATTCTTCTATATTTTCTAGTATGCCCCTTAAGACTCTGCCCCAGCCCTTAAGGAACTTCTTGACTCTGTCATTTTGATACTCCAGGTATTAATGGCAGATTTGGCCTTAATCTTCTTTTCCTAAATTTCCTTAATTTTCCTGTAAAAGTCCTCATGCTGAAACCAAGAATTTTCAAAGCAAAAAGGTCTAGAGCCTCTCTGCTGGTGGAGATCAGTGCTCACAATCAAAGGATTGTGATCAGACATATACCTAGAGATTTTCCTGAGATTACAAAGGGGAAATTCCACTTCCCAGGAGCTAGAAATCAGCACTCTGTCTAGCTTTTCTACAGTAGGATTCTTCCTATTGTTACTCCAAGTAAACTTACCACCAGCAAGAGGCAGCTCTCTTAGTTCGTAAGAGTTAATGATCAGATTGAACACAGCAGAGAAATTGTTATCATTGAACTTCTTGTTTTTTTCAGTGCTAGACCTCAAAATATTGAAGTCACCACCCATGAGAACAGGGTATTTGGCTTTGAAACAGAAATTTGACAGGTCAGTAAGGAAGCTATCTTTAAAATCATCTTGAGCAGGACCATACACATTCACCAAGGACCAGTGCTTTTTAAGATGTTTGTCAAAAACATTAGCACTAATCATGTACTCCCCATTATCAAAATTTTCTATCTCAAACCTGTCATTTCTAAAACCACTTAGCATACCTCCTGATTTGCCACTTGAAGGAGTCCAGTGCCAACTGAACTCTTTGGCATTATCAATTTTTCTAAAAAAACTTATCAGAATAAGACTTTTTCATGGTTTCCTGAATACTAATGAAATCAGCTTTATGATCCCAGATTAATTCCTTAATAAAAGAGTTGAGGCCTTTCTTTGCCACCCCCTACCATTCTAGATTATACATATCATTTGATTAATGAATTTTCTATCCCTGAGATTAAATTTAGGGCTAACCTTAGACTTATCTCCTTCAGAATCAACAAGCCCCTCTAGGATGGGCCTTAGTTGCTCTGGCTTTCCTCTTGTACTTTTTGGAAGACCTACTCTTCCTAGTACTAGCTATAACAACACAGGGTTCATCTTCAGACTCCTCAGAGCCCCACTCTAAGACATTCTGGTCTTCTAAGGGAAGAACTTCATCTTCCATACCAATATCCTGAACCACAGAGTTGCTAGAGTGTTCATTAAGTTTCATTCTAGCATTTTCTAAGTCCTTAAGAACATCAATTTTCTCAAAGGAGAGAGATTCAGAATTAATACCCATTTTAGAAGCCAAATAAATAATATGAGTGTTAGTCAGAACTGCAAAGGAGTTCTGGTTGACAGAAAGTATACCTTCATTTTTCAGGACAGTCTTAGACTTATCTTGAATTGGCCACCCATCTTCAATGGAGAAGTTCCAGATTCCCAGAGCCTTTTGCTCTGCCTTACTTGGTGCCATTCAGGCCAATCATCCTGATTCTCCTTCTGCCCATCCTCCACCACAGGCAGAGGATTAGTACCATGGTTCTCCCAGGGATTATGAGCTTCAACTGGCATTTTACTTGCTGCAGATATCTTGCTTGTAGCTGTCTCAACTTCAGTGGCTTCAGAGTTCTTCACTACTTGATTGTTGGCTAAGATGGGAGATTCCTTATGCTGTGTTGTATCAATTTCCATTTCAGCTATCTCAGATTTTTGCCCATCTTCTTCCTCAATCAGTTCCTAGTCAATATCCTGGCTTTCCTTCTGCAACATCTCTTCTTAGCTAGAGAAATCCACATCTGGAGCACCTTGACTGCCTTTAACTGGGCTTATAGACACAGCTCTTTCCATAGTGCCCTCATCTTCTGTCTTCCAATATAGTGGGCAAGCTTTTACTGGTACCAGATTTGGTTACAATATCATCAATCTGAAAAAAAATCTCCTTGCTACAGCCATACAGAGCATTCTTGTCCTCAATGGCTGTTAAGGGATCATATCTGTACTTCATCATGTTGGAGCCGTACTCATTTATCACAGTCTGAGGATTAACATCCACTGTGATGCAATTGACTTTTCTGATCTCCACTACATCAAAATTGCCAAATCTAAGTTGGTCAGAACCAGGTGAATCAAGTCTCCAATCTTGAGGCCTCCATCTTCACTGTCTTCTTCTATAATAGATTGTTGTTGCTTCCCTTGCTGGTAAGAGCATTCTCCAGTTTGCTGCTTTCCTTTGCCTTCATTACCCTTGTTACTAGGATTAGCTACAGAGGGCTATCCACTATTCTTAGCAGTGTCCATTTTCTGTTTCTTTGGTGAGGGTAAGTCATCCTTAGGTTGCTCCCTATCATTTCTGATCCGCTGGGTACCAGCAGGGTTGGTATAACCATCCTGAGGCACTTCTCTTTGGAAGAAGTAATCATAGAAGTGAAAATCAAGCACACCATCAATAGAAGCAGGAACTTTAGTCACATCTCTGCACCCAATCTTTACTCTGACATAATCATTCTTGTATAAGTTGTCTTTGTCCACTTCCAAAGGAAGCCCCACCTTAGAGGCCACCATACACATTTGAGTATAATCTCTTCTCATGAGGGATATTAGTTATCCTAAACCAAGCAACATCCAGGGCTCCCTTGGAGCCAGTAGCAGGATTCCATTTCTCTAACTTGAACACCACTTCAGGCATGGATCTCATACGCATTTTAGTGAAATGAGCTAAGTCCTCTATAGTCTGGGCATTAGGGAACCTCATCTGGTACCTGCCTTCCCCCACTCTCTTAGCATACCACCTCTAGGTTGAGTTTGGACCTGCTTTCAGTTTGAATTCATTCTCCATTTGTCTAGCATTTGCTTAACCAAAGGTGATGGTAATCAATGCAGTAGTTGACATGTCTTTGATCCCTTCAATCAGATGAAAGCCCTGTCCATAAGCTGACAAACCACAGAAAGGGGAGATAAACTCCCATGGCATCTTAGTGACACAAACCCTTGCCACATGACCCTCCTTGTGACATCTAGAGCAGACAACAGGGTTAGGACAACTATTAGCAGGATGTCCCACCATGCCACACCTATGACAGATTTGAAGTCTATTATGTTGCTCAACAGGAGCAACCTGATCCCCATTCTCACCCTCCTGAGTAGCCTGACTGTCACCCACCACAATCTGAGTAGAATTGTTAACAGAAGCTTCAACCTCAGCATTCTCAGTATTCTGGGCAGGATTGGACTCCTCTCTCTGCTCTTTCGGAGGTGTCTATTCGTTTTGACGCTGGATCCTTGCATCTCTATTACCAAAACCACAACCGTCTCCCCCTTGGAAATGACCTCCACCTCTATCTCTCCCTCTCGGAACCCAACCCCCCGATTGCCATCATACCCTGTATTGAATCGATTTGAATACTGCTGACGACGATCCATACTTCTCCTGGGCTGCTGAGGAGCCTGGAGAACTTGTGAAAACGATCGAGTGTCACCGCTAATAGTCGACCAGTAGGAACTCGACGGAGCAGCACCGCCAAGGGGAGCTGCTACCGTAAAATCCCGCACCAAAATCGCCCCATAAACTCCAACCTCTACGCTATGGCTCCAAAGGTGAACTAACCGAGCGCTAAGATCCGCATCCGGATGGTCACTTACCTCGTGCGGATGATGAACCCTCCTCTCCACATGCCCCATAGCCGTGACTCAAGAGGACTCGCTAGGGTTTCCGCCTTCACCAGAGAAAACGGAGGGGATAGGTGGAGATGAGGAGTCGGCGAAGGGTTGGGAATCTTATCCCCCATGGGACTATGGTCTATGCTCCTACCAGCCGCCCGCCATGGCCTAGAGGACAGCGACTGCAGAGGAGTCGAGCCATGGACCGTGTCTGCGGAAGACGAAGACGACTCGCGTTTTGGATAATCCATGAAAATAGCACTAATCTTTGTCATGAGTTATGAGATGAGCTAGGTTGATGGTGGCTCTCAAGAGAAGGTGATGATCATATAAAATATTGAGATGGCCACATGTAATGATGATAAGTACTCAACATGAAAAGAAGAAAGAGAAAAACAAAATTCTATGGAGCTCAAAGCAAAGGTATAAATAGGGACTTTGTTTCGGTGATCAAGATACTATAGAGAGTGTGATCATATTTAGAATAGATGGCTATACTATTAAGAGAAGTTTTTAACTAGACAATTTGGTCATCTAGTGCCACTAGGTGTTGACTTCAAGCATTACATTTAGGCCTAGTGCATTTCAGAGAACAAGCGAAAATATTTATGAAAATGATTTGAGCAATGCTAACTTGACTCTAATATGTTTTGAGAAAACACTTTGAGAGTTAGCATCGCTTGAGGGAGTAGCTCGAGTTAACATGGATCGAATCGCGCAAAAGTTTGCAACTCGGAGAGCTAGTAGTGATGCCTGGGTGGCACCGCCACCCCTAGGGCGGTGTTCACCTGGGCTCAGTAGAGAAGGGCTGAGAGCGGCCAGTTTGGTGTGGTCATCGGACATGCCGGTGTACACCACCATGGGCTGTCCGGTGCCACCGCCATGTTTCACCCGAGAGCACCGAATGCGAGGGGGCACACCGCCATGGGTACGACGGTGCACCGCCCCTTTTGTCCAGAGAGTAGGGAAAACGAGGGGCTCGGCAGGGTGGTCACCGCCACCCCTAGGGCGGTGCCACCGCCACCCTATCTGGTGCCCCAACGGCTAGTTTGTGACCATTAAAATTTGATCGTTGGGCAGGTCACCACCATGTCTGGTGACCTCATAGAAACAGCTTCAATGGGTATAACGGCTCTATTTGCTTGTGTGGCTATAAATAGAGGGTGTGGCCAGCCTTGGCCACTCTCTTGACACTTCATACACTTGTGCACACCCTTTGAAGCTAAGCAACACACTTCACTCATTTGTTCACTTGATTTTATCATTTTGAGTGAGTTTGGAGAGCCTCTAGTGCATTACATTGAGTTGCATCATCTTGTGGCACTAGTTGGGTGATTTGGGCTAGTTGTGAGCTTGTTACTCTTGGTGTTTGCCGACACCTAGATGGTCCGGTGATTGGAGGATCGTTGAGCGGAGTTAGTGATTGTCTCCGGCCTCGATCGGTTGCTTGTGAGGGGTCTTGTGCCTTCCCCGAGTGAGCGCCAAAGGCAACTCTAGTAAATTGCTCGTGTCATTGAGCTACCTCACTTGTGGGTAGGTTCTTGCGGCGCCCCTTGTGGTAGGCTAGGTGTGTGATACCTATTAGCCTCAGAACCACCAAGTGTTGGTCGACACAATGTAGACTAGTGTGCCGGCAAGCACGTGAATCTCAGGAGAAAAATCTTATGTCTTTTGTGTGATTGGATTTCTCCTGGTGATTGGTCATCTTCATATTGTGATTGGTTCATTCCCCGACGTGATGGTATAATCATCCTACTCACTCCATTTACTTTCTCCCAAACTAGTTGTAGCAAGCTCTTTAGCGTAGCTAGAATTGAGAGTTTGCTTTGTGGTTTAGTTTGATCTAGTGGAGCTTTTTAGTATAGCTTTCTTGAGAGCTCTTATTGAGTAGCAACATATCCTTGTTGTATGTCTAGTGGTTATATTAACTAGAATTGTTAGGATGTGTGGCTTGCAACCCTTTAGAGTTAGAGCAAAATTACATTACGCCATTTGTTATACTAATTAATTATTCTAGTCAATTTATAGAGTTTTAAATAGGTTATTTACCCCACTCTAACGGACCTTTCACTCACCTCCTGACTGCGCACATGAGCCAGCCGCTGTAGCCTGCGCCCGCCGCTCGGACCCGTTCCGCTCGCATGCTGTACCCTTCGCTCGAGGACACGCTGCTCCCCTCGCCATGGCCCGCACCGCCCAAATTGCCCGTGTCGCCGGTCTTATCTTCTTCTTTGTGAAATACAATCAGAATGGACTTGTGCGTAGCTACAATGACACTGGAAATGCATTTCTGACTCCTTTACTTCCCTGATCACCTTGCTACTACTGATGTATTACATAGGATTTTTTGCACTTTCAGAGATGCATAGGAATAACATGTTTTGTTAACAGTCGAAATGGCTCATGCAGATGGCATCTTCGGAACATATGAAAGAAAGAGGGAAAGGGCAAGGGATGTGTACGCGAATATGCCTCAAGACCGAATGCACATCCACTGCATGTAGACCCCAGACAACATAAGAGGCAACATGATTACAGGATAGAGACTGGTATGCACAAATCCCTGTCCAATAGAAGGAAGAGTTACTAAAAATGCGTAGTGAAAAATACTAATGACAGAAAGCTGCAACTAACAAAGCAGTCAACACTATTAATTGTCAGGTATAGTATGGATAATTAATTGTTGACGTTTTTTAAAGTTATGTGATCGTGAATAAAATGCTCTTTTTCTGTCACGGTGATTTTCTTCCCGATTCATGTGTTGCAGCCTGTCATGCTTGGGCCTTTTTTTGGCTAGCTCATGGTTTAGGGTCTTTTCTCTTTCTCAGTTTACTAGTAGAAGCCACGCGCCCCTGCACACGAGCGCAGGTGATCATCTAATCTTATGATTGGTATACCTTATTCACATAAGCATGGCAAACCTGTAGATGTTAATGGATCTTGGCAACAGGAATGGATACTATTTTCTTTGCAAGTGCAAGCCTTGAAAACTAAACTGTGACAAAAAGGAAAAAAGATCATGAGAACAGAGTGGGACACTGAGAGACAGAACCACAGATGTGGTTGGCATAAATCTCAACTGAATCGTGCATTTGTACCAGGAGCTAAATTTGCTTGGAATAAGTGCACACTAAGAGTATTCTGGGTAGCTTTGAGCAGTACCACAAATGAGCTGCAGTAAAAGTTACACTTTAAGCAGGCCATGTTCTAAAACTCCCCTGCATGTAAGGTGGGTCATGGATGGATGTTAACTAAAGTTGCCTTTGCACTCCACTCAGTCCAAAGAACATCTGTCCGATCAACCAAATGTGAAGGTACTGCATCTGCGAAGCACACAGCTATTTGTCCTCAACAGTATGCAATGAGGGAAGGATTGGATCAGTTGCAATGGAAGCTAGTTAAAAAAACAAACTAATCATTACAATGTTGTACGATAACATGTTGCGCAATTGAATTTACTATGTACGTTTCAAGCATCAGATGACCACCGATTTGTTTGTCACGTATACTCTAAAGCCCCCACCCCCAAACAATATTATATTGTTGTTATACACATGCACATTGTTTATTGAAGCCCATGTTCTTACATATCAGCACGAAAAGGTAACCAGCAGCTATATATGCACATATGAGTAGAAATCTAGTCAAAACTATCATGCCTAACTCAGCAGACTGGATGAGTAATTTAAATCGATATTTTGATTCAATACTTTTGGAGATAAATTAGTATAAGTTTGGTTCTTTAACATTTGAGGTGACAAATCTTGGTTAGCCCCAAATACAGTAGACCCAAAAGATAGTCTAGATACATAGCCAACCATATGTTGTTCTGCTTTTAAGATTGGTAGGGCGCCTGCAAACATGCACGTATCCATAATCCAGATACCTTATTGTCATTAACATGTGGCGAAAAAACGCAAAATAGCAATAACATGGAAATATTGCCAGATTTGACATATGGGGATGCCCACCTGCAATGTGAAACAAAAGATCACAAAAGAGTGATAATCATGACTGCATATTATCAGAAGCACCTCACAGGTATCATCATATGCTCAAGTTGCAGTAGGTACACCAGTAGCAATGGCATATGCTAAGACAAAAATAAATAAAGCACCCTAGGCACACACCTATATATAGTGATGAAAAGACTACAACAACAGAACAATGCATTGAGACAAGCTTTGATTTTTCTGCCACAAGACAAACCTTATGCATGAGCAAAATAAATTCATACATACAGGAAATAGAATCAAGGGATCGGAGACATAGAGCAGAACATTGATCTTCACTTCACAACATATTATTACAGTAATAATTGGAGAGGTGTACATACCTCTCATTTCATGATTTTCACTTCACCTTTGGGGGCACACACCTGTATATACTGATGAAAAGAGTACAACAACAGCACAATGCATTGAGCCAAGGTCCGATTTTTCTGCAAGAACACAAACGTTATGCATGAGCAAAATAAATTCATACGTGCAGGAAATAAAATCAAGGGATCAGAGACATAGAGCATTATACTGAGTTGCACTTGACAACGTATCATTGCACTAATAACTGGAGAGAAGCACATACCTCTCATTTCATGATTTTCACTTCACCTTTGGGAAACCCTCCACTGTCATCATTTTTTTAAAAGCTGGAACCTAAATTTGCTTCATCCAAAAGCAAAAAGAAACTGATACAACAACGAACATAATTAAATTTATTTTGAATCTTGATTAACAGTTCCCTTGTTAACCAAAGCAGCACATGTAGGTAAACTGCATGCATTAAAAAAAAGAATCTAGATATGGTGATATGGAACAAAGGAGACTATTCACCCTAGGAAGATACGAGGAGCACGAAGAAATTGAT
Organism: Miscanthus lutarioriparius; assembly: GCA_904845875.1. Classification (NCBI taxonomy): domain Eukaryota; kingdom Viridiplantae; phylum Streptophyta; class Magnoliopsida; order Poales; family Poaceae; genus Miscanthus; species Miscanthus lutarioriparius. The sequence continues at coordinate 6,832,836 of CAJGYO010000018.1, forward strand.
AGCTGGTAGCCTGGCACTGCATCCGAACTATTCAACTAAGCAAGGTCAGGTTACTAAAAAGGCTGTAATTTAAGATTAAAAAGCACAGGAATGTTGCCCTTCGTGGGTGGAGTTTAGACTACTAAAAGAGATAATGTGACAGTCTGTACAGTATTAATTTAAATTAGGCAATAGACTATTGTTTACGTAACAAATCTAATCCACAATCTTTTTTTTTAATCCAAAATTTCTATTTGTAGTATAGAGCGTAATTGGTCTGAAATAGCCAAATAGGTAGAGTATAGCAAGCCTCAGAGCGGAGGAACCTATATAGCAGCAAGCAACAAAGGCAATAGCACGCAACCTCGAACCGGTATGGCGAGCATTTTTTATCAAAACGTTGGCACTACAACAAGAGCCCCCAAAACACATTAGAACCAATCTCCACAAAGTCGATAAATGAGATACTTTGTAGAGATAGCTCATGTTCAGGTAATATTGGTAGTAGAAAGTTATTGCACTATCAGGAAATTAGAAAAAGACCGCCTCTGTTAAAATGGACCTATATCAACACATAGTTGCAGTGAGAACTCAAAGAAACAGGAGAAGCAAAAGTCATCACAGACAAGCAAAGTGTCTGACAATGCCATCTCTGGGAATAGGGTGTGTGCTCAGAACCAAAAGTGTATAACCCGACGTCACAAGCAATGGTCACACACAACGATGACAAGCCTAGAATCAAGAAGAATATATCTAGCACTTTACAGGCAATAAGCAGAAGCTCAGATTACATAATTATGTGCTATTGACATCACAGGAAATGATCATAAGCAAGTATGAGCGCAAAACCAATGGAAATGATCAGAATAGGTGCAAAGGGAGGCAAAAAGTCGAACTAACCAATTGACCACTGCCTCAGCTATCACGGAAGAAGCAGAAAGGCTCAAAAATACACAAAATAGAATAGGTACAAAGAGACACAAAAAATCGAAGCTACCAACTGACCATTGCCTCAGTGGTCATGGAAGAGGCAGAAACAGGTGCGAAAAATAGAATCAGCATTATTGGTCATAATTGACCATCGCCTCGGTTATCATTGAGCAGGTACTTAGAGACGGGAAAATAAAACCAACATTGGTCACAATCACCGCCTCAGTCATCAACATAACCAATTGGCCACTGCTTCAGCTGTGATGGAAGAAGCAGAAAGGCTCCAAAATACACGAAATAGAATAGGTAGAAAGAGATAAAAAAATCGAAGCAACCAACTGACCATTGCCTTAGTGCTCATGGAAGAGGCAGAAAGAGGCACAAAAAATAGAATCAGCATTGGTCATGGTCACTGTGTCAGCTATCAACATAGCATGGAGATGTAAAAGGAACCATCGAAAAAAACAGAACCAACCAAGTGACCATCGACTCTAGTTATCATTGAGCAGGTAGAAAGTGACAGGAAAAATAAAATCAACTGTCCTCATGATCACCACCTCAGTTATGAACACAGTAGAGAGACATGAAAGGAAGAATCATCATAGCTCATGAGCATTGACTCAGTTATCTAGAAAAGGAAAGAGGTGTAAATTGTGGAACGATAGCCCATGATCACTGCATCAAACATTAAACATTTATTGTGCATTCATCACAGCACGACCCTATTCCATCAAATTAATCTAACAACAAGAGGAAAGTGTACTCATTATTGGACATTACCAAAATCATGACACTGCAGTGCACTAAGAAATGAAACAAATATGGCTGTCATGGTGATGTCCTTAGATATAAGCCACAAAATCATAAGCACTGCAGTCAACTAATAAACAAAACAAATATCATTGACATGGTCATGTTCTCAGATATACGCCATATAATCATGAGCAATGCATTGCCTTAAGAAATTAAACAAATATCATTGACATGGTGATATCATCAGATATATGGCACAATACCTAGTAGTCTCAAGATCCAGCAGAACCGAGCAAGTGACACAATACGCAATACAAAAAAATCTACTATAAGGCAGTAACCATCTAGATTGGTAAGAGAAAAGTGGGAGAACAATAGATGGATTGCCTCCAAATCGTCCTGCTGCACTCCTTCAACCAATAGTCATCAATGCAGTATAGTCTTTGGATCGAAGCATAGATTACAGACTACAATTTAAAAATTTAAAGTATAGGACAGTGGCATATCAATCAATTCGGTATTTGGCCGCAACCATCATTTCTCAATCTCGCATGGACCTACTTTGCAGTTGTATGCATTATCTTTCACTATTTAAAGAATGTTTAAATTTGCAATCTCATAAACATCCTTAAGCAAATACTGTGCAATGGTTTCCCTAGTTTTTCAATTTTAGTAAAATCATCAGCAAATAACAGGTCATGAACGCATAAGTAACTGGTGGCCAAAGGAACAGGTCGATGGCAAACTAACCGGGTGCTTATGCTTCCTAGGTACATATATTACAACCAAATGAAGTGTGGATGCACCTGGAACAAAAAAAGTAAGATACACATCAATAAAATCAGAAACATGGGTGTACTAAATGGACAAGCAAGTATCAGAAGGGAATAATAAATGGATAAGAACGAAAATAGACAAAATACGCACGAAATTAGCAGGGACGAGCAAACAAGGAGGAGCACGGATCCTGGAACCTCCGGAGCTGACGCAACCCCTTTGACACGCTGCGTCCCCAAGGTCGAAAGCAATGGAGACCCTTTGGACGTGTTCATCACACCTACTGCTGCAGGGATCTGAGAGAAGGAAGGCATCAAATTTGGGGATCCTTGGGGAACCCTAAGGAAGAGAAGGAAAAAGCTAAAATCAATCCCAAAAACAATAACAAAACCAGATGAGAAGAAGTAACAAGAATGTGTATAGGTAGCTAGGGTTTCGTCAAGCAGAGAAGCACACGCTCCCCCGCGGGAGGAGGCATTGAGGAGCCCACGCGGATAATGAGGGAGAGGGAGGGGGCTGCCAGGCCACACCCGTGCCAGAGCGCCGCCCGTGGGGGCGCCATCGCCTCACGTCCGGCGCCACCTCGGGAGGGAGAGAGAGGAAGGGGAAGGAGGAACGGAGATGAGAGGTAGGCAGGGAAGGGAGGAATGGAGGAGGAGGAGGAGGAGCAGGAGGAGGAGGGTGGGCCACCACGGTAGCCGCCGTCGCCCCTGCCCGTGTCGGGGAGAGACGGGGAGAGCGAGAGAAACATCGAAGAAGAGAGAGGAGGGGGTAAGAAGCTGGATAGAGAAGCAGAAGCTAGGGTATATATTTGCTTCTCTAGATTTAGAAGAGAAGTGGAGGATGTAGAGGAGAAGTGGGAGAATCCAAAGAGAAGCGCGAGAAGCCACTTTCGATAGAATCCGCTCCAAGTGATCTAGGCCGCATGATCGAAGATCTGACGGCCGAAAAAATTAAAGGTGACATGGACGGTGGTTCTCTGGAGGAGCCCTACGGGTATTCTAGGGGAGAACTAGTGGAATGTGCGCGCCCCGTGCGCGAGAGCAAAGGAGCCTAGTTGGGTTTTTTCATGGACATATACTGTGCTAGAGTGACATAGGGAACTTCAGAATAGAACCACACATGTGTATGTATGGCCTACTGGTCGAGTACTACATAATATGAATTGAGCACAACCTAAAACTATCAATTTGTAAATATTTGTCACATACAGTCTGTGAACTAGAATTGGAAAATAGCATCAAACAGAGGGAGGTAGATGATACATGGCTTGCTTAATATTGCTATGAGGATCCAAGAGCAATGGATGGTAAAATAGAATAAAACAGGACGAGGAATGTAGCTGAAAGAGTACTTTCTATAGATTTATCTTAGGCATGTTTCATCTAAAAAGAATGCATTGCTTTCACTGGTCCAGACAAATTTTAGTAAATACAATAGCTTAACGTGTAGAAGAAATTACATGTGCTTTGGATCGGCAATGCTTGATAAAATCTTTTTTTTCTTCGATCAACAGTGGGGCATCCTACATAGAGGAAAACAGCAACATAACAGCATATATGAGAGGAAGCACAAAAATCAATCAACAATAGACCACCAAATGGACAGATGTAGCGGCAGCTGGTGTGAGCTTCTAAAGCAGCAGAAGGGTTATAGATGACCTTTTTTGTTTTGAGCCAAGGGTTGTAAGTAAAATTGATTAAAGATGTGGCATTGGCTTACCTGTTGGGCAATAGCTTTGACCTTCGAATAATTTTCTGCATGGTGCATCTGTATGTTGCCCTGATCTGTATTTAGCTAGAGCTAAAAATCTGAGATGAGTTGAATGGGAGGGCGCCGCCGCCGCTGCACGTGTTGACTGTAACTGACTGTTGGTCAGCGCACCAAAACATTAGTTCGAGCAATTTTCACTTACAATTCAGCATAGGAATCTAGAAGAAAATAGCTATATGAATGCCTGTGTAAATGAAATAAGACATGTATAAAGGTTCATGAGGTACATTAGATCAAAATAAAAAGATCATACAAAGGGCTACGCTACATCTATCTGTGTTAGCATTATGGGTGTTTTGTGTGAATGGCTAAATGATTTATTTAATCTATGAAGCAAACAATAAAGACTGGACAATCATATGTCTTTGTTCAGTCATGGATATTCTGGTAAATAGCTGTAGAAGAACGAAAAGAGTAACACACTTCATATCTTGGCCGAAGTCACAAATTCGTAAGCAAGTCATGAAAATGCAGATAATTATATGGTGATCCATAAACATTTGAAGTCTCAACAGTTAATCATGGGTATATACTTAAGAGAAACAAAACAATCTGACCACAAGATGCAAAACATTACATTCAAAATATTCTGATTTTTATTGACAGGTTAGGCAGTGGCTCACTATTTTGGCAAACCTGTTGCACAAGATGGTGCTTTTTCGCCGTCTTCATTGTTTATGAATGATGTCTAAGTTGTACATTATTCTTTCTAACATTACCAGTTGGAGATATTAGTGCATGCAATATTAGGCTCTCAGTTAATAATATTGTGCTCCAGGATTTTGTGGCTTGCCAAAAGTGCTCTACAAATATTAAGAAGTATTTAGAAGCATTAAAATATGGCCATATATTTTGAAGCTGATCTTGTAAGACCCAAGAAAATAAAGGACTATTTCACGGTTATGAAGCTCTTCACCTATCAGAAAGCCTTGTCTGCATCACAAGACAGGTATAATATGAGAGCATTATCTTATATATATTGACTAAAATAAGAAAGAAGCACTATGTTTTTAAATTTTGCAAAAAAACTGAATGAAGAAACATTGTTGGCTTCTTACTTTTTCACATCGTCACTAATCCACAAGCAGATCATATATGGCAAGATGCAGCACCTGATTACTTGAGGAGGTGCCTAATGGGCAGTGCATCCACGTATATATTTCATCAAAAATCTTGAAGGCATTCTCCCAAGTATTCAGGGTAGAGGAGGCACTGCTAATGAATCAGCACAGTAATGGACGCATTCAACATGTGCTTTGATTAGGTTTGAATCATAAACTGTCTGTGACCTTTATTGAAATGAACAAAGTATGAATTGGAAAGCACAGAGAAGAAAAACCATCTTACAAAACGCATGCTCTCCCTATACATAAAACCAGAATACATAGTTAATCTAAGAGTAAGCTAACAATGGCACTATGTTGGGTAAAAACAAAAAATGAGTAGGTAATCTAAGAGGAAATTAACAATGGCATAGACAATAGTATTAAACATATATTTCATGAGACATGAAGTCACTGACCAATCCTAGGAGCCCCTAGGGCGCGAAGCATCCACATAAATTCAGATCGAGATAATCAAATTGAGACATGTAAAGACCAACAACTATAAGCAATCCGATGCCAGACAAACATCAGCAGATACCACATAGGAAATCTAAAAGAATAAGAACATAGAGCAATCGAAAGAAAGGACCAAGTCACCTCGGATTTTGCTAGGCTACATGAACAGATTTATAGAAAGAACCCCTTGTCTTCCTTGACCACCTTGCATAATATAAGCATCAACAACCAGCAAAGGGAAACAGGAAACCTGCAAATTCTCATGAACGTAGAAACTAAGAGAAGCACTGAAGCATGGACAATAGGTTCTGGAGACGAACGACGCAGCACAGATGCGAGGGGCGGTCGAAGCTTATATCAATCTCTGAAAGATAAACTTTTTCGCAGCATACAGTAAAAGGTTAAAAGCAGCAAGGTTCATGGTTTTGGCTGTAGCTGTAGCCTACTAAACAAATAGCAAGCATCAGAGTAATTACCGAAGGTATGTTATATGTGATATGTCCAGCAGCAACGCCAAAATCTGGGAGACCTCTCAATGAGAGACGAAGGCAAAGAAAAAATTATTGAAACAAAGATAGAACTATAAGGGAATCTTCGGTAGCTTTCTGATTAGCATAAAATCTCAGCCATAACCAGTTCAGTGCAAAGATCAAATCTAGATGATCGATAGACACCAGTGCAAAGGGCTATAAAAACAGAAGGGTAGTAAAATGAAAAAACAATAATGAATAGGGTAACAAGAGGCCTCTAAGTAGGACTAATTCAGTGCAAAGATCCAAGTGGAGCTGATCACATGTATGGAGCATTTTTAAATTCACCGCAACGACAATAATATATGTACTGAAAAAAAGCAAGTGGATTTGCAAGCAAGTGTATGTACTGAAAAATCACAAGCATAACCAATTCAGTACAAAGATCGAATGCAGCTGATCGACAAGACCTTAGGTCCGGATGTTCCAAACCTGCAAGAAAGAGGATTTGCAAGAAATTGGACAGAGATGGATAGGAATAAATACATCATTGGCACTGAGGTGTGGTCAGTAATAGAACAACGAACAAATTATGTGAAGTAAATACATCACTAACAAAGTACCTATGGTCAGCAACAAGCGCACAAAATGTAGCAATTAATGAAAACGAAATAACACATGCAAAAGCGAATTGCTAAGATACAATGACATAGTCATCACAGAACTAATAAAATAACAAGAATCATGGAAGAATGAAAGAACTAACCATCATTGCACAATTTCATTGTCTCAGTCTAAAAAAGTTCATCATCCCACAACCCCAGAACCTCAGTAAATAAAATGTAGAATAAAACAACTCATCATCATTGTACAATGAAGGATATCAGTTCTGCACATGATCCGCGTATTTAAAGACAAGAGAAGCGCAGGAGCAAACGGCCTCCTAGGGGAGGGTGGCCAAGATCCTCGCAGTGAGGAGAGGGAGCTAAGGGAGGAAGGGAAGGGGGAGAAGGGGAGATAGCGCCCCTCCGCCATGCACAACAGGGCAGATGTGCCAGTGTGGGGCTCCTCCAGCGATGAAGGCCGGCGAGCTAGATCCACACACTTACCCGGCCCCCGCACTGGCAAAGAGAGCACGCACTGGAGAAATTGGTTACTCCCTGAGCACATGAGAAGTATACAGATCGTGGGCTAACCCACAACATAAAGAAATTGCTTGTAAGGCCTGTCAAGCCGCTACACACCGCAGGCACAGCTTAGTGCAATTCATAAATTTCAGTGTTCCCATTAGAACAAATAATAGAGAATCAATGTGCAATCATTGTAACAAGGGATAAGAAGGCCTTTCAAAGAAAGAAGTGTCGACAAACCAGGAAAATAACCTCACATCTAAATGATCGCTACAAATGCTATATAGTAACTCATGTATCGAATTGACATCATAGCGGACACAACTACTATCACCCTATAGGCTTTTTCCATATTGATTTTATGAATTTCCTATTTCCATGTCAAAGGTGTGGTAACCACTGCAATATACCATCAATCAGTTCATTGGCAAAGGCGATAAACTTTGTTAATAAGCAAAATAGGATCGCTTGAATGCCAAACGACAGGAAACACGTGAATAGGAAGGTAAAGAAAAAAAAAAAAACAATGTACTCACCCAGAGGCAATGGCTTGTAGAAGGACCATTTATTGGTTGTATCACTACTAAACACCAACTGGGCACGGCACCTGGAGGAGGAAAGCAATCAGTGTTTCCAGCTTGGAATGTGACACTACCAAACCAAAAGAACTTTACTGATTCAGGACATATCAGGATGGCTGTGATCTTTGATGTATGAAAGTAGAGGAACATCAGATCATTTGTAATAAGCAAAATAAAATTGGCACAAAAAGAACTAAGTGACAAGAATGTATGAGTGGGAAGCAAAGCATTAAAAAGAAGCTCTAAACCAAACATATTGGTTGTAATGAGTGGACAACAAATGCTCTGGGTACATACATTTCTCTCATCGGATAATATTTTGTATGATAGATTATATGCCTTCAGATCTCAAAATTGCATATATATTGTCATTTGATCCACTTCTAATGTCAGCGCAACTTATGTCAATTATCTATTAATGCTTTTGCTCATATTTTCAAGATTTCAGATATTGGAATGCGCAAGGTGTTGACATTGAGCTAGAAACCCGATGTACAGAAAGCGCAATAAAAAATGGATAAGAACAAAAAGCTGAAAGATATATACAGAGTATGCATACTTGGTAGCACCTTTTCAATTATTCTACAATCCTAATTAAGTAAAAGTAGAAGCAGCATCAAAATGCAATTAGTGCAAAGAATCACACAAGCTTCATTTCAAGATTTTCACTTTGCTAGTGAGAAACCTTCCATCACGGCCCTGTTTTCAAAAGTTTGACCTTACTTTGTTTTAGCCCCAAACTACAAAAGGTAGTCATAGAGCAATCAATCAAGAAGGACATCAAGTAATTGTTTTTTCATTTAGAATGAGAGGTTATTTAGTAACCAACACATTCTACCGTGAAGCGTCACCACAGTCTATTCTTATCAATGCACAAGGGACAAAGCACCTTTCACAATCTATTATTGAGCTAATTAAGTATACTAACCAAGAGGCAAAAGACAAACTTACCAATGCAATAAATGGTGAGAACCAGTCACCTTTCATTTAGGATTTTTACTCCACTGGGAAACCCTCCACTATCATCTTGGTCTTCAAAAGACAAATCCTGAATTTGTTTTAGTCTCCAAATGAGCCCTCTATAAACAAATTATATTTGTTCATCTTTATTTTCTCCAATCTTTTGCTTTTTTTCCCGTACTGTGAACTGCATGTATAGTTGATCCCTAGGAAGTACTGTGAATTGCATGCATATTGATCCCTAGGCAATAGCACACATAACAACTGAACTCAAACAACACTTAGATTAGTAGGCACACAAGAAGGGAAGAGAGGGCACAACAGGAAGGGAAGAGAAAGGGTGGGCGTACCTGGAGGAGCAAACGCAGACTGACGTGGCCAGGCAGCCGCGCCGAGCTGCGTCCGCAGGGGCCGCCGCCAGGGGGCGCCCGTGCTGGGGTTGCCGGCGCCATTGGTTTCAGATCTCTAAATTTTTGGCATTATATCTCTGTAACTTAAGTCAATCTAACCACCGGTTACAATTTGGTAAAAGATAGGAGGATACCGATTTCAGTTTGATTCAACACTCACCTCAAATTAAAAGTTTGTTGTAGGTTGATCCGATTTCATGGATGATATAGACTGTTCTGTGACGTAGTTTATTTGGGAACATGAAAATATTTGAGCTGTTAGTCTGCTGTGTGTGCCCTTTCTGTATATCTAAACAATTTTCTATACCTTTCCTATCTAAATTAGACATGCTCACCTAACAACTGAATATGAAAACAGTCGGTACCAGGAAGAATGAAGATGAAAACTTTCTCTACCACATCTACATTTTTTCGATTGGCTGTAAACGAAAAAACAGAGAAAGAGCAAACAGAGAAAGAGAACAAATAAGCATTAGCTACAAGTGAAAGTAGTGAGGAAATCTAGATAAGAGCGAATTTCAATATATCTGAGCCAATAAAAAAATTCCAATCTTTCATCCATTCATCTGAATTGTAGAACCCACATAATAGAGATTATCAGGCTGTACACAGTTACTCTTGGAATGACTTACAATTTGGGATGGAGGGAGTACCATAGAAAACCACCTTACCTCATATATCCAACATCCTTTGTTTTTTATGGAATTATCCAATATTCTTATTGCCCTATCTGGCATACCTCATGATCCAATAACTAGTAGGCTGTACAGTTCCTCATTTAGCATCAGTATTAGTAGAAGAAGCTTTATCTCTGACCCAATGATTAGCTCTGAATTAGTGGAACCAGGAACCAATGCAAACTCTTGCACCTTCTTGTCATTCACAATGGAATCGATTCCCCTCACCCTTTAGGCAATTCATGTTCAGAAGTGAAAAGCGGCTCACTGAATTTTTTGGGTGGTCTAGCAGAGCTTTCAGCTGGCAGTAGGTACCCAGAGCTCTGTTTTATTGGAGATCAGCAGCCAAAGCTAGCAGCTGCACTTGTAGCGGCTCACTGTTTTTTTTTTCAGTGATCTAGCAGAGCTTTTAGCTGGCAGTAGGTCACTATAGTTTTGTTTTAAAGTTGGTAGCTGGACACTTGTTGGACAATTTGTCAAGGCTAATGACCACTCGTTATGATGTTAATGCTGCCTCAAACAGAATTTGTCAAGGCTAATGACCACTCGTTATGATGTTAATCATTTTTTATTATTTGGTCAAGGATATGTACAGTTTTACGAATTATGTCACTCTAACTTGACTCTGATGGGTGGGCGCTCTTTGCAGATCACTCCTCCCATTTTGAAGCATTCAGTGAGGCGTTTCATTTTTTATGGGTGCTGATTTCGTGACGCTCATTGCCTGGAGCTGCTATAAGTACTTCAACTAGGAGATTTGAAGGTAATTATTGGAATCATAGTCCCCCTATGGTTTTCTATTTTTTAATCAGCGTTAATCTCAATTTTATCACTTTATCGTTGAATCTATCTTTCGGCCTTCAAGCTTTTCTCTTCATGACTCCATGAGTCTCCTGTGCCATATATCTTGCTTTGTGTACCGCCACATCTTCCACAGCAGAGAGATTTCTCTGCACATGGATCTCCCCCTTGCTATTGCTATGGAACTGCACTGCATTATTATTTTTTGCATATTACAACTCTATCACCAACATTTCAACCCTAGGCTAGTTTTTCTTGCTTCATCATATGTAGTTTTGTCTCCATTAAAAATTCGAATTTCTAGAAAAACACTTAATACTCCAACAGTTTCTAATTATGTTTTTTTCCTTTCATTAGGTATGCGACCAGTAGAGAGGTACAAGAGGAATTACCGACAGTTCACTTGGAACAATAGGATAGCTTATGGTGCACCTGTTTTAACTGGGAGGCGAGATACTGGGAAAGGTAAATTTCTACATTTAGATTTGTTTCCTATATTCAATACAAGGTCCAATTTATTGTCAGGTGTAAATGTTATTAATTCTTTTAACTTCTATAAACTTACATGCAGATGAATGTAGTTATTACTCAGTTATTGCTGCTTTGGAGTCAAATCTGCGAATTCAACAAAGTTTTGTGGACAATTTGTCCATAAAGTATTTGAAGCAGAAGCATGTGAAGGTTATTCAGACTAATGGTGCATTGAGGAGATTGGGAAGAGTGGAGCAGCTGTTAAACATGTTGAAGGATATAGGAGTTCCGTCAGAGCATATTTATAACTTAAACCTCAAGGTATAATACATAATCTTATTTCTTGTTTTGTATCCAGACTAATCATGATGACAAAAAGCATAATCTTATTTGGAGCAGCCTGTTCAATCTCTTGATGTAGCCGAGTTAATTAATATTCTCCACTTGTCAATTATAGGGACAACGACTTCCATGCCCAATGCATAAGATTTCTGGGTATAAAAGGTATGATGTGTCCCAGTATATGCATATTCGATTTGCCCTTGAGAAGCATTTGAGGCATGGCCCGATGCTGTCAGTTTTCTGGATCAGCGCGAACTATGTCAATTGCATGGAGAATGGTTCCGTTTATCGTTTTTCAGGTGTACATGAATTGGAAGATGAGAAGGAAGGAGAGGATGAGAGAAGTAGGATTAGTCATGCAGTGTGCGTAGTGAGCTTTGGTATTGAGGAGATGGTTCCATTTCTTATGTTTAGAATTGATAAAGCAGGTTGGCCTGAATTTGACCGGGTTGAGATAAAGCATCATGAGCTCGTCCTACGAATTTCGATGGAATCGACTCATTCCTCATGCATGTACTCCCTCCGTCCCCAAAAAAATATAATTCTGCAACAATGTCATGTTTTAGGACCAAGATTGACCAATTATAGATAAAAAAATATAAGTATTTGTTTACACTAAAATTTGGTAAATTTATCCTGGAAAGGAAGAGATCGGCCGATTATGTCAAAAGCAAGAAAATTCCCTAATTAAGGGATATTTATGAGCCGCCAAAAAATATTATTTAATAAATTTGAGAGAGACATGACGTCTTGGTGCATATCAAGATGAAAGAAAAGGACACGTATTAAACAAGGAAGCTTCATCATAAGAACTCTATAAAAAGGGAAATATTAGGGTCCAAGTTATCTTAAATTAGGAATGTTTTCTTCTATGCCGAAGATTGTAATGAGTCGTGCTCGAGTAGGATTCATGTTTGGGCTCCAGGGTATAAATATTGGACCCCGGCTATTATAAAAGACACACAATCAATTCAATACAAGTTACTTACTTTTTTCGGCTCCGGCCACCCCTTAGGAGTAGGAGTAGAGTAGATCTCGGCGAGTTCTTTAACAAGTACGGCTGCATCGATCCGGTCGACCTCCACTGCTTGTCTGTAAGTACCGTCATGGCTTATACCTCTGTTCGTATGGCTGCATCGATCCGGTCGACCTCCACTGCGACTCTGGTATAAGTTAGTTATCGATTATTGTCTAGTTCAAGTAAGGCTACATCGATCCGGTCGACCTCCACTGCTCGAACTAAATTAAGGTCAAGTTATCGGCTCTATCTAAGGGTGGCATTTCTTCGGATAGATTCATTAAGTTACCGATATTGCTTATTGCTTCTATTATTTATTTAATTACAACAATATCATTTCGCCCGATTGGGATTGATCTAGATCGGTCTTATATCTTATTTAACCCATCGTTTGTTAATCTAAACTAATCTAATCTGCACTTTAAACAATGAGGTATGTTTTATCGGTTGTTTTATATCAATCTTGATCGTGCATAGCGTGCGGTTAAGGCATGTCTGATCTTGAGTAGATCTATTGGCTAGCGAAAACTGTTCCATGGCCCGTTATCACGGCATGTGTGATTCTGCCTCACACCCCAATGTTAGCACCATGGAGTGGGGATTGCTATCTGGTAGATCTGTTCCTGAGAGGGCATGACCTTAACTGTATTTATGCCTGAATCGGTTGTTTTAGCCGATATCGAGCGCTTTCACGAATAGTTCACATCACGAGATCGTTGAAGTAGGGATATGATTGAAAGATGTGTTAGCCCTATGATCTTATTATTGTATGACGGCCTGTATGATTCTGCCTCATGCCCCACTGGTCATAGCGATAGATGAGATCTACTATGTTAATTAGATTTATCTTTATTAAACGGTTGAATGGTGATGAGCTGTTTCTTTTATATAAAAAGGGTTCGGTTACTTAAAGTCATTAGCTTTACATAACTAATTATTATTGATATCTTATTACCATTGACTAATGTTTGTCTAAATAATGAGATCTATCCTGAGTGATAACTGATTCTTCTTGCACAACCTCATGAGGTTTAACTGATTTATTCTTATAAATATGCTGGAATTAACTATTTAGTCGATCTCTTTTCATATCGGCTCTCGAGCCACACATTCGGGACTGTCTGGCAACACCGGCAAGTTCCGCCCTAAATTACTGATAAACTTTCTCTCCTTGTCAATTGCAGAGTCAAATTGACTGGCACGTCTCGGGAGGAGTGCGCAGGATCGACCATCCCTGGCTGAAGCTAGGCGGATCTCCAGCTCCATCGAGCGGACCCTTCCGGCTTGCTCGTGTGCCCTCGGCACGGGACAAAATTTTCATATCGACACACATTTCTGGCACGCTCGGTGGGACCCCACAATCGTCATGGCGGTTCACAACAACAACGACATCCTTATGGTACATTATGAAGATCTACCTGATGGAGATAAAGATGTCATCGGCAAAACTATAGAAGAATTTTAGAATAAATGTTTGTTGTCCTACACCAAAACACGTGACAACACAATTGTTCAGAAATTTCCACTACCAAGAGTTCTATTACACGGACAGACATATATAGTTGAAGCTGAAGACAGGCATTTCTTCACGGGAATTGTAGACAAATCTGTTTGTGACGCCATATCAAGCCATAATGAAGCTTTCTTGGACACATTCCACAATGCCATGAAAGAAGCGATTCATGGGTTTCCAATTGGTCAAGTTGGGCCATCTTATTACAACATTCCACATCCGTTGACCCAAGAGACTAATCAAGTTGGTACCAGCCATCAAGAAGCAGCACTAGCTGGTAATGGTGATGTCCAGGCAGTTCAGGGTTTGTCTGAACAAGCTAAAGGTACTACTACGAATCAGACGCAGTATAATCCTGGACCATCAGTACAGCATATGCAACAGCCGGCGGGGCAAGGTCTGAACCAGGTGATTAATTTTGGCACATCAAGCCACATACCATCGTCGGCTCAAAAAATAGCACCATCAATTCAGAAGATTCGTAGAGATATAGATCCTCATGTCTACAATCAGAGACTTTAAGCAGCAAACCAGCAAAGGACCCAGCAGATAGAGATTCCATAGGGGTATCATTATGGTACAGATTGTAGCACCCTTCACATGATTCCGAATCTAGGGTATCGAGGCACAAGGATTTCAATCCACAGATGGGTCAGTAGGTACAGGGAAATCCAAATTCACATGCTGACGAGTTGCTGATGAAGGTGACCGAGATGATGAAGAATCAGTTCGGTCTGAAGCCAAAAGGGCTGACCAATTCGTACAAACGCCCATATCCAAAATGGTATGATTTGGTTGCTATTCCTGCAAATTATAGGCTTTTAGAGTTTGCTAAGTTCACTGGCCAAAACAATACAAGCACGATAGAACATGTCAGTCGGTATCTTACACAATTGGGCGAGACATCAGTTGAGGAGGCCCATCGAGTTCGTTTCTTCTCCCTGTCACTGTCAGGGCCAGCCTTCACTTGGTTTTCATCACTGCCAGTTAACTCCATTGTCAATTGGGCTGACCTGGAAAAGAAATTTCATACATATTTTTATACTAGGACAGGAGAAAAGAAGATTACCGATTTGACAACTATAAGGCAGAAAACTAACGAATCGGGCACTGAGTTTCTTCAGAGTTTCTGAGAGACTAGGAATTTATGCTTCTCATTAAACTTGGTTGATGATCAATTAGCTGCTTTGGCCGTTCAAGGAATGCTACCAATATGGAAAGAAAAGCTGCTGGGATAAGAATTTGACAACCTGGGTCAATTGGCTCAACGAGTGGTGGCGCTCAATAGTCAATTCCAGAGTATACGTAGAGATACCTGATTCCAAAAGAGTACTATAGTAGCCGAAGCTTATAATCCATACTCAGTCGATGACGGCTATGAATACGAAGAAGAAGAGGTTGCCGTGGCTGAATGAAATTGGGGCAAAAAGACAGTAATGGTACCAAATCCTTGGGGAAGAGGAGTCGAGGAGAGCTATGACTTTGACTTCATAAAATCAGACAAGCTCTTCAATTTCTTGCTTGAGAAGGGACAGATCAAGTTGCCCGATAATCATGTTATTTTGCCCCCTGATCAGTTGAAGAATAAGAAGTTCTGCAAGTTCCATAACGTTACTTCTTATTCCACTAATGAGTGCAGAATTTTCCAGCAGCATATACAGAGGGCTATTCAGCAAGGAAGACTCAAATTTGATACGCCTTGAAAAATAAAAATTGATGATAATCCATTCCCAGTTGATCAAAACATGGTCAATGCTAGGCTGCTCAAAGGAAAGACTAAGGTCCTAACATCAACCAAATCAAGAGAAGCTGAAACAGTCGATCCTGAGAAGCAAATATCGACTAACGAATACAAATGAATTAGAAGATGTCGCGATAAGCGAAAGAGCCGATATGAGCATGGAGAAACGTCAAAAGAAGGGGCGATAAAGCCGTGAGTTACATCTCGAATCCTGTTGAATAAATGGCAGCGGTAGAAGGAAAATGATTATCAACGTTGGTTAGAAAAGCAAGAATACCAACATCAATAGGAAAAAGAGAGGTACGAAAGAAAGCAAGCTGAATTGCATTGGAATTGTCCTTTCTTCAGATATTGCTGGAACAAAGGTTTGAAGTTGCCTACCAGGAATAGCTATCCAAAGTGCAGTGATCAATATTGGGAGTTTAGGCAATCTCAAGCCAACCGCGGTCTATCCATGCTCAAGATGCATATCATCATGATAACATGGATCGGCGCTTAAAAAATGGAAGTGTTCATGATCGGCTTAGAAAACGAGTTGTTGATCAAAACATAGGCTGATTATGAAAGTAATGAAGAAGAATGTGTTTGGCAGGAAGGTCAATGGTGTCCAGGAGGTTTGACAAGAAACTAGAAAAGAATAGTACAACGCCTAAGGAATAGAGAGTTGCAACAGACTCAAGCATCTAGTAAACCTCAAGTATGGCGTGCTAAGTAAACAGTTGATAGAAGGCAACCATCGGCTAATATTCAAATGGCTTTTTTGTTGCCATCAGAGTTCAGAGCTCCAGCAGATCAAGAATTTTACTCATATTTTGATGAATCGGAGTATATCATTGTTATGCCAACTGATGCAAGCAAGAGAAGATCAAATTAATAATGATTATTCTAATATATGGAGATCAACTATTTTTACATTGGCTTACTATTCATGGATGCATACATAACATGGATTAATTGAGATCGGCTATTTTACATACGTGAAGGCATTTTACTATCAGTGGCCTTTATTGAAAAGCGGGCCAGGAAGCAAGGAATTGTTGTTTCTTTAAGTTGCCATGCGAGGAAGGTCTTGTCGATGAAGCATTTACTCTCCAAGCTGACAAAGACCAATCACCTCTCTTGAGATAGAATCGGCTGTTGGTTCAAGACATTCCCCTTCAAACTGACAGAGTCTACAGTCGATCGACAAGGGTGTAAGACTAGTGAGATATCAGTTTCTAGCACAACAGTGGAATTTCAAGAATAATCACATAGAGCCAATAGCCGATGACCGTCACTAATTCGATTATCGAGGTCACATTGAGTTTTCCTCCATGGGTTATTATCATTAGCTGTTCGACCAAGTATATTTTTTGATAAGAAGGAAAAGTCATCATGGGAGGTTGTATCAGAGATACGGAAAAGGTTGACAACTTGACAGACGATGGGAGATCATCGGCTGAAAATTATTATCGACATGCGGAAGATGGTGGAGATTAGCTATCGATAAGGATATCAGGATAATGTCATCTGGCTTGATTACTTCATTGTCGTCACCAAGGACACCATTATCATTTAGGAGGTCGGATCATCGAGCGCGGACTAGTGATGGCTACCGATGCCCTATGTCCTGGACACCATCTTCCAATGAAGTAGAATTGGCTGCCCCCAGGCCTATGAACCATTTAGTTCCCCAAGTGTGGATAAACAAACATGAGAACCTGGTGTATCATGTCATGCTAGGCGCCAACAAGTTCTCACTAGAATTCTTGCTTGACACGCTCAACATCTCGTCAGAGCATGACTTGCTAGTAATGGCTGACCGGGTAGAGACTGCTATGTACGTGTGGCGACACAAGGTTAGTGGCAGCATCAACAAGTTACTGTGGAACAAGTTCAAGGAACTCACAGCTGACGGCGATGACAAGGAAGTGATGCTGCAAACAAGGCTGTGGACCTCCTCCTCTACATCAACTATATTCTCTTGTGGAGGCATAACTGATGGATGTGCAAAGGATGTGGAAGAGTCTGGGCCATAACACGACAAATGCTGCTCATTGTTGTCCACACGGAGTCTCATTGGTATGGCGAGTGACCTTAGTTGCGCCGTGTCCGACGCATCCACATCCTTCTCGAGCAGTGCAGCAGCGTTGACATTAGTAGACTGTTCGAGCCGACCGCACAATGGCCAAGCTCCTCGGCCGATCCTTGGCATTTACCACCGCACCCTTTAGACGGCTCAGCATGAAGGCCCGTGCCAACATGACCGACCGCCGCTCCATGGCAAGAAGATAGGAGCTAGCGGAAGATAGGGTCTCTAAGCTCGTGCTTGGTGAGGACATGTCCGATGACAACAAAGGCATCTGCACTACCATGATGTACCTACAGCGCGCTCAGTGGCCAACGTAGGAAGCCTCTTGGCCAGCCCTGACCTTTGTTGCAGTTTGTGGCTTCGGCAAGCGATTTTTTCATAGTGCTCTTTCTGTGTTCTCAACTTGATCTGATTGCGGGACTTCTGAAACTGACAATCGCCTTATTAAAAGTCAGAAACAGTAAATGAAAGATTGCTCGCAATCGACTCAGAATTGGAAGATCAAGACATCAAGCCGATAGATCCCTTTATGTAGTGCATGCAAGTCAGATTTCCATGCATATATACACACGATGTACGTGGGCACAAAAAGGATGAGTCAGATCTTGGAAGTACGTGCGGTCATACCATATCATATGTTTGATTGAGAACATATAGATCATAAGGCCGATGAAGTCTAGCTGATATGTACATACTGGGAGAAAGTTCGAACAAAGGCATTCATCGGTTCAAAGCGGACGTACGTATATTCTTTATTTCATGCTTTTCCTGTCACTTGTGAATAATCTATCATAGGGAAAACATGCTATCTAAGTAGTTGATGAATGAGATATGGTATGATGAAAGAAACCTTGCTTCTTTTTGCTAAGTACTTGGAAATTTTCTTACAAAAATTTAAAATCAATAACTTGTCTCCTCAATGATGTTGAATTTCCTACCAGAGCCATATATTAGTCTCATTAAAAACCTTCCACATAAGCTGCTTGCTCTGTGTTGAGTTTTGTCAAGTCTTGTTGACCCTTATTGAGAGATTTATCATGTTCCCAAGATCAAGATCACGTACACGCCACATATATGTGTTGCTTCTATACTGGAAGTACGTAAACACATGTTCTTCATTCACCTCAAAATATTCTGCTCCTACACTGGAAGAAGACAAAAATATGTTAGGTTTTATTAGAATAAATGCTCCAAGTTCTAGATAATATTTCTCTCAAAAATTTGTTATAAAGAGAGACATGGGTTATGTGAAAATATATAAAAGATGGATACAAAAGAAGTCCAAAATAAATTAAAAAAAGGAAAAAGAAAAAGATGAGAAAAGATAGCCCATGTTCTCGCAAAAATATTCTATAAGAGAAAAATGTATTTCAAAGAGCATAATAGAATTAGGTTAGCCACCAAATATTCCACGCACATGTATATCTTGATCTAAGAGTATGACATTTCTCTCCTTGGATCCGGGATTTGACCTTACTATATATGCAAGGTAAGTACGCTACATATTTTATCCCTACCTAAAACTCCACATAAGCTTTTTAGAAGTAGGATAAGAAGAGACAAAACAATACTTTGACGAGGAACTATACACATTGAGCGATCTGAGAGAAACATTTGAGGAGCAAAGCTATGTTTTAATTTGAAAATCTTTCAAAAAATCCCAAGTTTTTGAGCAAGGAAAGCGAGGATGACTGGATTCTAATCCGTTCCATTCCTCAACAACCCAAGATGGTATGGAAGACACTTCAAGGTTTACATGTGTAGGTGAGGCTTGAAATAAGGTAATATCACTTGCCAGTAAATTCCTCGGCTCCTTGGAAGAAGACTATCGGCTAGAATACCTAAACTTTTATGCAGCATATTTTTGTACTGCCGGTTAACTTGTATTGTTATGATCAAACTCGGGGGGCCAGCTCCTAATTGGCTAAAGCAGATGAACAGAGATGCAGAGAAAGACCAATTTTAAAGTTATCAAGATAAAAAAGAAGATGGAGTCGATGCAGCTTTCAGTGATTGCGATCAAATGTCATCGGCTAGTGGAAAAGAAGACCATCGGATCAAAAAAGTTCAAAGCATGAAAACTCATACTTCAAACTAGGTGGGCCTGCGTTTACACCAAAAATTTGTAAGCTTATCCTGGAAAGGAAGAGATCGGCCGATGATGTTAAAAATAAGAAAGTTTCCTAATTAAGGGATATTTATGAGCCGGCCAAGAAATATTATTTAATAAATTTGAGAGACATGATGTCTAGGTGCATATCAAGATGAAAGAAACAAGGACACGTATCAAACAAGGAAGCTTTGTCATCAAGGACTCTACAAAAAGGGAAAGATTAGGGTCCAAGTTATCTTAAATTAGAAATGTTTTCTTCTATGCCGAAGATTGTAATGAGTCATGCTCGAGTAGGATTCATGTTTGGGCTCCAGGATATAAATATTGGACCCTAGCTATTGTAAAAGACACACAATCAATCCAATATAAGTTACATACTTTTTTCGTCTCCGGCCACCCCTTAGGAGTAGGAGTAGAGTAGATCTCGATGAGTTCTTTAGCAAGTACAGCTGCATCGATCCAATCAACCTCCACTGCTTGTCTATAAGTACTATAATGGCTTATACCTCTGTTCATACGGCTGCATCGATCCGGTCGACCTCCACTGCGACTCTGGTATAAGTTAGTTATCGATTCTTGTCTAGTTCTATCGACACGGAATTTTTGTCCCGTGTCGAGGACACACGCAGCAAGCTGGAAGGGTCCGCTTGATGGAAGCAGATCCACCTAGCTTCAGTGCAGGGACAGTCGATCCTGCGCATTTCTCTCGAGGCGTGCCAGTCAATTTAACCCTACAATTGACAAGGAGAGAAAGTTCATCAGTAATTAAGGGCAAAACTTGCCGGTGTTGCCAGACATTTCCGAATGTGCGACTATGAAAGCCGATATGAAAGGAGATCGACTAAATAGTGGATTTCAGCATATTCATGAGAATAAATCAGTTAAAGCTCATGGGGATGTGTAAGAAGAATCGGTTATCATTCAGGATAAATATCGTTATTTGAGCAAATATGAATCAATGACAATAAGATATCAACAATAATCAGTCCATGCTAAGCCAATGATTACAAGTAACCGAACCCCTTTTATATAAAGAAACAATTTAACGCCATTTAACCGTTTGATAAAGATAAACCTAATGAACATGTTAGATCTCATCTATTGCTATGACCAGTGGGGCATGAGGCAGAATCATGCAGCCATAAAATAACAATAAACTTGACAACCCTAACTCATTACTAATATCAGTGGGACATGAGGCAGAATCATGCAGGCCGTAATACAATAATAAGATCATAGGGCTAACATATCTTTCAACCTATCTTTACTTCAACGGTCTTGTGATGCGAACTATTCGTGGCAGCGCTCGATATCGGCTAAAACAACCGATTTAGGCATAGCGCATAGTTAAAGTCGTGCCTTATCAGGAATAGATCTATCAGATAACGGTCCCCACTCCACGGTGCTAACAGTGGGGTGTGAGCCAGAATCACACAGGCTGTGCTAACGGGCCATGGAATAGTTCTCGCTAACCAATAAACCTACTCAAAACGCAACATGCCTTAACCGCACGCTATGCATGATCAAGATTGACATAAAACAGCCGATAGAACATAACTCATCGTTTAAGGTGTAGATTAAAGCAATTTGAGGTTAGCAAATGATGGGCTAAACAAGATATAAGGCTGATCTAGATCAATCCCAATCGGGCAGAATGATATTGGTGTAATTAGATAAACAATAAAAGCAATAAGCAATATCGGTAACTTAATGAATCTACCAAAGACTGCCATTCTAAGTTAGAGTCGATAACTTGACCTTGATCTAATTTAAGCAGTGGGGTGTGAGGCAGAATCACACAGGCCATACTTGAATTAGACAAGAGTCGATAACTAGTTTATACCAGAGCCACAGTGGGGGTCGACCGGATCGATGCAGCCATACGAACAGAGGTATAAACCATGATGGTACTTACAACAAGCAGTAGAGGTCGATCGGATCGATGCAGCCGTACTTGTTGAAGAACTCACCGAGATCTACTCTACTCCTACTCCTAAGGGGTGGCCAGAGCCCAAAAAGTAATTGACTTGTATTTGATTGATTGGTTGTTCCTTTACAATAGCCGGGGTTTGGTATTTATACCCAAGCCTTATGCACGACTCCTGCCTAAGCACGACTTATTACAATTTTTGCTCTAAAGAAAACATTCCTAATTTAAGATAACTTGGACTCTAATCTTTCCCTTTTTGCAGAGTCCGACATGTTTCGTCCTGGCACCGAATCGTAGTCTTCGTCGTTATCCGCTGGCGATATCTGGAGAAAGCCGATTCTAAGTTTTGCATCCGAATCAGCTGGTTCTGATCTGCATGCAATTGATTCCTTGACGACATGATTTTGGGAGCTTTCGAGTCCCTGCAACTCTTCTTCCAAATTTCGGTGTAAACACATGCCCCCCAATTTTGGGATAAAAGTAATTTTATTCCAAAATTATCATATTTGTATCCCTGATTGGTCCACAATCACGGGTTGAGAACCTTGATCTGGGGTCCACTGTTTATCAATGCTTGCGTCCACTTATGAGCCCATGCCTTAAAACTTTTTACAAAAGCATCACTGCTTCAAGGGCACTTGGATTCATCTTCGCAGGCCAGCTATAAAATGCCTATCCGACCCTGGCGAGAGCAACTCAATAATTCAGCCATGTTTCTCTTCTACCTGCCTCCTCGAGTGCTCTCAACTCCGCTGGACCCTCTATGGTCTATCCTTCTGCTATGAAGATCTTGAGTGGTTAGAAGAATTCTTGTGCATAGGGTGATTGTGTCGCTCATTCTAGCGCCTTGTCGAGCAAGAGAATCAGCTACTACGCCTAGAAGAAGCCTTGTGACATCACCTGTGTTTCTCACCATGCTTACAGAGCTGTTCTAGTGTTTGAAAGGGCTAAAATGTGTGGACACCTTTCCCTTGTCTGCCCCACTAAACGCCCACCGGGAAAGCCATAGGCTTCTTTTCCATAGTTTCTCAATTTACCGAGAAATCGGCTAAGCACATGCTAAACGAGCGATTTTTCTCTTCTCGGGCATAATTTTATTAACGGGCCGATGTCGATTCGTTTCACGAGGACCTTCGGCCTTGTGGGGGCCCAAACTTCCTTCAATCCAAAGAAACCTTGATGAAGAAGCCTTGACAGGTTGATCTCTGGTCAATGTAAAATCTTTGAATCTGTTTCATGATATTTTGTAATTCGAGGAAGCAATAAATTTGAATCTGTTATCTCTTCATCATCCGTCCCCAAATTCCCAAAATGTTGTTCCACTTCCGTTTCTGATTCCAAATTCACACCCCGGCAAAACCTATCTCCTCGCCTTCCTAGGCTATATATATATATACGGGTGACGCTGTGGCTCGAACAACAACTCACTTCGTCTCAAACCTTCTGTACCCTTAGTATAGCTTCTGTTCTTCTGCAGGTTTGAGATCATGGAGAACGGCAAGAGGTCCGCTGAGGAGGTCTTCGATGGATCTGCATCATTGCGCCAGTGCATCCACCGTCAAGAGGGTGCAACGTGCGATGCTTCTGTCGTCCTAGAGCAGAGGGTCGACTCTACTCAGCTCTTGGGGCCATCCTCAGCACCAATTTGTCGTCAGCTCCCCTATTACCCGAGGAGGTCGAGAGATGACGATGACCTGATTGCTTCTATTGATCGGACTGGTGAGAAACTTGCCAACTGTCTTTCTATTGTGGAGTTGACTCTGACCATAATTCAAGGCCGATCGCCTCCTGAGGCCAACCCGGTGCGGAGAGGCTGGTCAAGGCTGAAGCCAGAATTGCTGGTGAGACGTTTACCATTATTTTCTATTTTTTCTTCAACTTTTATTCCCCAAGATCCTGCTCACCTCCTCTTTAAATCCTTTAGATCTATTGGCTTAGCTAGAAAGCCTTTGTTTGGCTGCGGACCATGCGGTAGGATTCTTCAATGCCAGGGGTGCCGCTCCGGTGGTTCATTTGCATGACATCCCAAACCGCATCAGGGAAGTCGCTCTTCATGGCATTCGCCATGGGGCTGCCATGGCATTGGCTGCTGCGCAAGTTCACTCCGGCCATGATCTTTGGCTTCTTCCTCATGGAGCTCTAGTTACCGGATACCCCGGGGGTTACGAACGACTAGTTGAGGATTTCTTCAACGCCGCCAATTCTGTAGCTCTAACTTCCCAGGCCGATGATATAGTAAACAAAGTGTTTTCTGATTTGTAGCTTGTAATGAGTAATATCAGTGAACAACTCTTTCGTCTTCAATGATTTTTACTTCATCCATTACTTTGTTCGTACTTGCCTTGCTCTTGCAAGCGATACACATCGTATCAGTTTTTATCCTGCTGGGTTTACCTTTGTACCAGAAGCAATACTTTTCTCATATCGGCTATTAGAACCAACAGCTTACCAGCTTGGTTGTCAAGTGTTAATCCAAATTGTTAGGGTAATATTCCTTTAAATGTTCCCTAGTTGATTGCTCTTCCGAATCTTCTTCTCCTTTCAGTGTTTCCAAAACATAAATATCATCAGGCGCAAGACGCCTGATCTGATAAGGTTTTTCTCGATTAGGTGACTATACCATCCCCAGCTTTCTCTGGAGTCTCATTGCCATTGGCCGTCATAAGTGTGTCTTTGAGAGCATCCCCAGATCATCCGAAGAAGCCAAACAAATCATGGGAGCTGGTGTTATTCGGCTAGAAATATTGAGAATGATCTATGATGTTCCAGACTCATGTCAACTCGTATCTTGTGTGGAATAGATCATATTCTCCGTGATTTGATTACGCTTCCCTTTTCGGCTAAAGAGCCGATTCGATACAGCCGATCCAGACTTTCAATCCAATCGAGTCTAAAACACGGCTTTCATTAAGAGAACCCTTCGATTTCCTGCCTTTAGTTACTCAACGCCGTACTCCCATCGGCACTAGTGAAGTGGTGTTTCGCCTTCTATTAATTGCGGTTGCCTTTTAGACGTCTCAAGGCGTCCGCCTCTTCGCTTCAGGTCTTCAAATATCAGCCAGTGGTTTCGGTCTCGAACACATCTCCACTCACAACTGTTCTTTTGCTCATCTCCGCCTGCTGAAACCCTATAGCGGTTTTCCTTCTCCCTTTCGTAGATCCAATCGTTCCCCATGGTCGGCGAAGATAACCGAGGTAAGCGCGCGGTGGAGGAAACTCCGAGGAGAATATGCCGATGAACCAGCGTCTCCGACGCATGAGGTGAGATCGACATTTCTTGTTCATGATGATGAATAGTTCTGACTCGCCTGTAGGTTTGTTGTGAATGACAGTCTCCGTCCTCTTCCAAGGGCCGTGGGCCTTCTGACGCCGCATCCTCTGTGCCGGCCTCGTCGTTGGATTCTTCCGACTCCTACAATGGCGACGAGGCCCGGCGCTACCTTCATGAGTGGAGGATGGCTCAGAATCACTATTCCAAGGCAACTTGGGAGAATAGCCAACTGGAGATTCGCCTTGAGGTTTCTCAGGCCACCCTTCACGCAACTGAGGAGGAGGCCATCACCGTCCGAGCATGGCTAGCCGAGTCTGATGCCATGGTGGCGGGTAAGACAAATTCTAGGAATACTTCATTCTAATTTTCATTATCTTTATCTTGATAGTCTTTTATTCTTGTGACTGCCAGCCCTAACTGGCGGTGAACGCAGCCGCGGACGTTGTCAATGCGAGGGGATCCCCCATTGACGCTCGTCTCTAAGACATCCCAGCCCACGTCTAGGAGATTGCTCTTCACGGTGTTCGTTACGGTGCATCGGTGGCGCTCACTCGGCAGCACAGGTCCAAACCGGGCATGATCTCCACGCCATGAAGGTTGGCTTCCCGATTGGAGATGGCCCTGAGGGACATGAAGATTTGATAGAAGATTTCACCGCAGCGGCGGAGTCCATTGTGGACATCACATCCGCCCAGGATGTGATGAACAAGGTCTTTAGTTAGATTATATCTAGGGTCATCCGATGAACAAAGACTCATGTTCTTTCCGTGAATGTGCCTTGGTACAATGCTCTTGTGTATGACTGTTTTTTATCTTTTGTTTTTGCTCTATAGGCGATACATATCGTATCGGCTTTTACTGTCTTCGAAGATTTTCATTTTTTGAACTAGAGGCGATATCTTCCTAGTACCGGCTATTAGAGCCGAGAATGAATCGGCTATAAAGTGTTGATCAAATATTGGGAAAACACCTTCATAGAACTTTTCACATCAAAGGTCAAATGATTAATCAACTTAGGTCAAGCGTCCTATTAAGCAAAACAGAACTTCTTTAAGAAATCCATTAATTCTGAATCACACTTCGACTCAGCATTCACATACGTCAGCCTAAACCCATCTTCAAGACTCAACGCTTATTTTTCCTTTGATCCAATGGCCGATGTGAAGCCTTGATTTTTCTATTAAAACAAACTCTCAGAGCTGATCGCTTGCATCGGCTATTGGCTTTCATTGCTTATTTTAATGAAGCCTCCTTCCCATAACTTGCCAGAAAAACATTCGAAATCTCCTAGTTCCCAAAAGACTAGATCGGTTGTCGCGGTGCTCACTGACTCATCAGCGCAAACCAGTTCGACGTCATCTCCATGCCATTGGATCAAACACTGATGCATGGTTGATGGTATACAGCAATTTGCATGAATCCAATCACGACCAAGGAGCAAACTATGAGACACTTTCCCATCAATGACAAAGAATGTAGTGAGCAGAGTCTTGCTTCCAATTGTTAGTTCGACGTTTATTGCCCCCCCGAGTCTTAGATGTATTACCTCCAAAATCCTTAAGCATCATGTCAGTCTCCATCAGATCTCCTGGTCCTTTGCTGAGTTTATGAAATGTAGTGTAAGGCATAAGGTTGATAGAAGCACCTCCGTCCACCAACATTTTGTTCATCGGCTTCCCATCGACAAGACCTTTCATATATAACGCCTTTAAATGCCGATGTTTGACTAGTTTGTCAAATATTGCTTGATGTACAACCGTTAACTTGGCAACTATCTCCTCATATTCTGATTCATCGAAATCTGAATAAACTTCTTGATCTGCCGGAGCTCTGAATTCCGATGGCAATAGAAAAGTCATTTGGATATTAGCCGATGGTTGCTTTCTATCGGCTACTTGCTTGGTGCGCCACACTTGAGTCTTACCGGATGCCTAAGCTTGTTCCATCTCTTTATTCCTTAGGCGTTGCACCCTTCTCTTCTGGCTTCTTGTTAAATCCCCTGGGCACCACTGGCCTTCCTGCCACATGTATCTTCTTTCAGTGCCTTCTGCTTCATGATCAGCCCAGTCTTGATCAACGACTCTTTTTCCAAGCCGATCATGAACACTTTTATTTTTTAAGCGCCGATCCACGTTATTATGATGATATGCATCTTGAACATGGATAGACCGGCGGTTGGTTTGAGATTGCCTATACTCCCGATATTGATTGCTGCATTCTGGACAGTCATATCTGGTAGGCAACTTCAAACCTTCATTCCAGCAATGTCTGAAGAAGGGACAATTCCAATGTAATTCGGCCTGTTCCTTTTCATACCCCTCTCGCTTCAGTTGATGCTGGTACGCTTGATCTTTTAACCAACGCTGATAATCCTTTTCCTTCTGCCGCTGCCATTTATTCAACATAATCCGAGATGTGACCCGCGACTTTGTCGTCTCTGCTTCAGATGTCTTCCCCTGTTCGTATGGCTCTTTTGCTCGGCATGACGTCTTCTAATCTCTCTGTACTCGTCAGCCGATATTTGCATCTTGGGATCAACTGTCCCTGCTTCTTTTGATTTGGTTGATGTTAGGACCTTAGCTTTTTCTTTGAATAGCCCAGCATCAACCATGTTTTGATCTCCTAGGAAAGGATTATCATCGACCTTCATTTTTTGAGGCGTATCAAATTTGAGCCTCCCCTGCTAAATAGCTCTCTGTATATGCTGCCTGAAGATTCTGCATTCATTAGTGGAATGAGAAGTAACATTATGGAACTTACAGAACTTCTTATTCTTCAACTAATCAGGGGGCAACATGACATGACCATCGGGCAACTTGATCTGCCCTTTCTCCAGTAAGAAATCAAAGAGTTTATCTGATTTGACAATATCGAAGTCATAGCTCTCCTCGACTCCTCTTTCCTAGGGATTTGGCACCATCACTGTCTTCTTGCCCCGATTCCATTCAGCCATAGCAACCTCTTCTTCTTCTTCTTCATAATCATCATCGACTGAGTATGGATCATAAGCTTCGGCTACTGTGGTTTTCCTCTAGAACCAGGTATCTCTGCGCATGCTTTGGAAATGGCTATTGAGCACCGTTACTCGTTGAGCCAATTATCCCAAGTTATCAAATTCTTGTCCTAGTAGCTTTTCTTTCCACATCGGCAGCATTCCTTGAACAGCCAAAGCAGCTAATTGATCATAGACCAAGTTTAAGGAGAAGCACAAGTTCCTGGTTTCTCGGAACCTCTGAAGAAATTCAATGCCTGATTCATTAGTCCTCTGTCTTATGGTTGTCAGATCGGTAATCCTCTTTTCTCTAGTCCTATTGTAAAAATATGTATGAAACTTCTTCTCTAGGTCAGCCCAATTGGTAATGGAATTGACTGGCAATGATGAAAACCAAGTGAAGGCTGGCCCTGATAAGGATAGAAGAAGAAACAAACTCGATGGGCATCCTCAACTGACGCCTCGCCCAATTGTGTAAGATACCGACTGACATGTTCTATCGTGCTTGTATTGTCTTGGCCAGTGAATTTGGCAAATTCTGGGAGTCTATAATTCGTTGGAAGAGCGACCAAATCATACCATTCTGGATATGGAAGTTTGTACGAAAAGGTCAGCCCTTTTGACTTCAGATCGAACTAATTTTTCATCATCTCGGTCACCCTCACCAATAATTCATCAGCTTGCAGATTTGGATTTTCTCTGTACCTGCTGACCCATCTATGGATTGAAATCACACATGCCTTGATATCCTAGATTTGGCATCATGTGAAGGGTATTATAATATGTGCCATAGTGATAGCCTTGTGGAATCTCAATCTTTTGGGTCCTTTGTTGGCGTGCTGCTTGAAGTCTCTGATTATAGACATAAGGATATATATCTCTACGGATCTTTTGAATTGATGGTGTTATTTTTTGGGCCGACGATGGTATATGGCTTGATGTGCCAAAATTGATCACCTAGTTTTGATTTTACCCCGCCGGCTGTTGCACATGCTGTACTGATGTTCCAGGATTATACTATGTTTGATTTGCAGTAGTTCCTTGAGTTTGCTCAGATGAACCCTAAACTGTTTGGACGTCACCACTACCAGCTGGTCTTGCTTCTTGATGGCTGGTACCGACTTGATTGGTTCCTTGGATCGATGATTCTAGAATGTTGTAATAAGCTGGTCCGCCTTGACCAACTAGAAATCCATGAATCGCCTCTTTCAAGGCGTTATGGAATACGTCCACGAAAGCTTCGTTATGGCTTGATATGGCATCACGAATAGATTTGTCCACAACCTCTTTAAAGAAACACCTGTCTTCAGCTTCAGTTGTGTCCATCTGCCCGTGCAACAGAACTCTTGGTAGTGGAAATTTCTAAATAATTGTGTTGTCACGTGTCTTGGCGTAGGACAACAAACATTTGTTCTGAAACTCTTCTATAGCTTTGCTGATGACACCCTTATCCCCATCAGGTAAATCTTCATAATGTAGCATAAGGATGTTGTTGTTGTTGTGAACCGTCATGACGATTTGTGGTGTCCCACTGGGCATGCCAGAAACGTGTGTCGACACGGAATTTTCGTCCCGTGCCGAGGACACACGCAGCAAGCCGTAAGGGTCTGCTCGATGGAGCAGATCCGCCTAGCTTCAGCGCAGGGACGGTCGATCCAGCACGTTCCTCCCGAGGCATGCTAGTCAATTTGACCCTGTAATTAACAAGGAGAGAAAGTTCATCAGTAATTAAGGACAGAACTTGCCGGTGTTGCCAGACAGTCCTGAATGTGCGGCTATGAAAGCCGATATGAAAGGAGATCGACTAAATAGCCGATTCCAGCATATTCATGAGAATAAATCAGTTAAAGCTCGTGGGGATGTATAAGAAGAATCGGTTATCAGTCAGGATAAATATCATTATTTGAGCAAATATGAATCAATGGCAATAAGATATCAACAATAATCAGTCCATGCTGAGCTAATAATTACAAGTAACCGAACACCTTTTATATAAAGAAACAATTCAACACCATTTAACCGTTTGATAAAGATAAACCTAATGAACATGTTAGATCTCATCTATTGCTATGACCAGTGGGGCATGAGGCAGAATCATGCAGGCCACAGAAATAACAATAAACTTGATGACCCTAACTCATTACTAACATCAGTGGGGTATGAGGCAGAATCATGCAGGCCGTAATACAATAATAAGATCATGGGGCTAACATATCTTTCAACCTATCTTTACTTCAACGGTCTCGTGATGCGAACTATTCGTGGCAGCGCTCGATATCGGCTAAAATAACCGATTCAGGCATAGCGCATAGTTAAAGTCGTGCCTTATCAGGAATAGATCTACCAGATAACGGTCCCCACTTCATGGTGCTAACAGTGGGGTGTGAGGCAGAATCACACAGGTCATGATAATGGGCCATGAAACGGTTCTCGCTAACCAAAAAACCTACTCAAGACGCAACATGCCTTAATCGCACGCTATGCATGATCAGGATTGACATAAAACAGCCAATAGAACATAACTCATCGTTTAAGGTGTAGATTAAATCAATTTGAGGTTAGCAAACGATGGGCTAAACAAGATATAGGCCAATCTAGATCAATCCCAATCGGACAGAATGTTATTGCTGTAATTAGATAAACAATGAAAGCAATAAGCAATATTGATAACTTAATGAATCTATCAAAGACTGCCATTCCAAGGTAGAGCCGATAACTTGACCTTGATCTAATTCAAGCAGTGGGGTGTGAGGCAGAATCACACAGGCCATACTTGAATTAGACAAGAGTCGATAATTAGCTTATACTAGAGCCGCAGTGGGGGTCGACCGGATGGATGTAGCCATACGAACAGAGGTATAAACCATGACGGTACTTACAACAAGCAGTGGAGGTCGATCGGATCGATGCAGCCGTACTTGTTGAAGAACACGCCGAGATCTACTCTACTCCTACTCCTAAGGGGTGGCCGGAGCCGAAAAAGTAATTGACTTATATTTGATTGATTGGTTGTTCCTTTACAATAGCCGGGGTTTGGTATTTATACTCGGGCCTTGTGCATGACTCCTTCCTAAGCATGACTTATTACAATTTTTGGCTTTAAAGAAAACATTCTTAATTTAAGATAACTTGGACTCTAATCTTTCCCTTTTTGCAGAGTCCGACATGTTTCGTCCTAGCGCCGAATCGTAGTCTTCGTCGTTATCCGCTGGCAATATCTGGAGAAAGCCGATTCTAAGTTTTGCATCCGAATCAGCTGGTTTCGATCTACATGCAATTGATTCCTTGACGACATGATCTTGATAGCTTTCGAGTCCCTGCAATTCTTCTTCCAAATTTCAGTGTAAACAAGTTCAAGTAAGGCTGCATCGATTCGGTCAACCTCCACTGCTTGAACTAGATTAAATTCAAGTTATCGGCTCTATCTAGGGGTGGCGTTCATTCGGATAGAATCATTAGGTTATCGATATTGTTTATTGCTTCTATTATTTATTTAATTACAACAATATTACTTCGCCCGATTGGGATTGATCTAGATCGGTCTTATATCTTGTTTAACCCATCATTTGTTAATCTAAACTTATCTAATCTGCACTTTAAATGATGAGTTATGTTTTATCTCAATCTTGATCAGATCTATTGGCATGTACGATCTTGAGTAGATCTATTCCATGGCCCGTTATCACGGCCTATGTGATTCTGCCTCACACCCCACTATTAGCACCATGGAGTGAGGATCGCTATCTGGTAGATCTGTTCCTGAGAGGGCATGACCTTAACTGTACGCTATGCCTGAATCGACTGTTTTAGCCGATATCGAGCGCTTTCACGAACAGTTCACATCACGAGATCGTTGAAGTAGGGATAGGTTGAAAGATGTGTTAGCCCCATGATCTTATTATTGTATCACGGCCTGCATGATTCTACCTCATGCCCCATTAATATTAGTAATAAGTTAGGGTCGTCGAGTCTATTGTTGTTTCTATGGCCTGCATAATTCTGCCTCATGCCCCACTGGTCATAACGATAGATGAGATCTAATATGTTCATTAGATTTATCATTATTAAATGGTTGAATGGTGACGAGCTATTTCTTTTATATAAAAAGAGGTTCGGTTACTTACAGTCATTGGCTTTACATAAACTAATTATTGTTGATATCTTATTGCCATTGACTAATGTTTGTCTAAATAATGAGATCTATCATGAGTGATAACCGATTCTTCTTGCACAACCCCACGAACTTTAACTGATTTATTCTTATGAATATGTTGGAATCGACTATTTAGTCGATCTCCTTTCATATCGGCTCTCAGAGCCGCACATTCGGGACTGTCTGGCAACACCGGTAAGTTTGGCCCTAAATTACTGATAAACTTTCTCTCCTTGTCAATTGCAGGGTCAAATTGACTGGCACGTCTCGGGAGAAGTGCGCAGGATCGACCATGCCTGCGCTGAAGTGAAGCTAGGCGGATCTCTAGCTCCATCGAGCGGACCCTTCTGAGCTTGCTCGTGTGCCCTCGGCACGGGACGAAATTTCCGTGTCGACAATATTTATAATATTAAATAAATACCATTAGATTAATTATAAAAGTATTTTCATAATAAATTGATTTGAAGCCATAAATGTGAACACTGTTTATTAGAAACTTAGTCAAACGTGAAGCACTTTAAGTGACACGTATACTATAGTTGCATTCTTTTGGGGATAGAGATAGAACTAATTATTAGCTTTGTGAGGAATGAGATAGTGGTGGAAACTCATTTATTCCGCAAACCAAATAAAAAGTGAGGAGTTACAAAAAGATGAACCACCTTATTCCTGAAACCAAACACATCCTAAGGGCGTCCCAATAGTTTTCAAATAGTTACTCAAGTAAGAATTCTATTGGCTATCAGAGCGTCCTCAATAGTTTCTAAATAGCTAGTTTAGGAATAATTCTATTGGCTACCAAGGAGAAAGATCAAATAGCTAGCGACTCTTAAATAGCTAGTCTAGCACGATTTTCTAAAAATAACTCTCTCGTAGTTCAAATAACTCTTCACTACGATGTTTTTTTTTTTTTCTAAATCCAGTCTTTTTTATTATTTCTAAATCTAGTCTAGCTAGCTATTTAAAAGTGGTCGTCAAGGACGTCCTAAGTTTGAAACGATCTTATGCTGCACATACAAGTGAAAGCTTTGGTATATCTCTACCACTAATAATGCATTAGTTGTGAATTTTTCTAAAGTCACGTAGAAAATTATCCACCACGGTCCTGAACTATCCTACGTAAAAAAACATCCAAAGCCAGCCCGATTTTGAAACGAAGAGACGAGATCCATTCTTACCTCTTCTTTCTCTCACTCACTCAAATCCGACGGATGAGATTCCTTCGACCAAACCCTCATCACTCATCCTCATTCCGTCCCGCGCACACCCCACGCGGACGTGCGACGCGCGACTCTCTCTCTCCACGACGCCGACTCTCCCTCTCCCTGAGGCCACTCTCCCTCTCCCCGGCGTCGACTCTTCCTCTCCTCTGCCACACAGACTGCCGCCAGGGAACAAATCCAGGGCGGGCGGCACCGACCGCCGGCCCCCGTCCACCGCCCGCAATACTCCCTCTCCCCGGCGTCCCTTGGCCGAGGGCGCAGCCGCCGGGAGCGCTGCCGTCGGGGCACGATCGTCGGGGGCGCGGCCAAGACCCGCGAGGACGAGGCGACGACCACACCAACGCTTTCGCCGGTGGCAGCATCTGCGTTGCCCCTTCCGCGTCCCCGTCGACGCCGCCTCCGTCGAGGGGCCCGCCTCCTTCCGTTTTTGCTGCAGCGTGCAACCTCCATGGCGCAGCACCATGGGTGGCAGCTCCCCCACGACACACTGCAGGTTCGCCCATGATTCTCCTTCTCCTGCATCACACCAAGGTTGGCGGCGAAATCTCTGGGTTGGGCTCTTGCTGGGCTGCTGACCCGGAGGTGCAGAAGCCGGCGTGGCTGTGGCGTCTGGCGGCGCAGGGAGAGAAGTGCGCGAGGGCGAGGCTGAGGGAGTCACTCGGGGAGCTCAAGCTCAACACCGTCTACGTCGAGGCCCAGTGCCCAAACATCGGAGAGGTAGGGCTGAATAAAACTGCAAATCGATATGTAGGATTCAGATTCGACGCATTCTAGGCTGCCGTGCAGGTTCAGTACTTCAGTTGTGGGATTTTGGTTTCATTTCGTTTTGATGAATTGACGGTGATGGTGTGCAGTGTTGGAATGGAGGTGGCGGGGCCGGCGGAGAAGGGGATGGCATTGCGACCGCGACGATCATGCTCCTCGGCGACACCTGCACCCGGGGATGTCGATTCTGGAGCCTCCCCCACCGTATGTCCTGGAGCCTCTGAAGATAGCCATGGCAGTCGCGAGTTGGGGGTATGATCTCTGTCAGTTATAAACACGTTGAAGATGATGACTATGCTGCAAATTATCTGACAGATAACATCCTTTGCAGAGTAGACTACGTCGTGCTGACAAGTGTTGATCGGGATGACCTTCTTGATGGTGCACTACCGCAGACTGTGTAGTTACCGAGTGCTCCGACAATTACCGAGTGTCAAAAGTCGGGGCACTCGGAAAACATTCTGCTCGAAAGTGCCAACACTCCTAGACTCACACTCAAGAACTATCCAAAACTACAAGTTGACAAGCGGTGAACTGGTGCCACGTCACCTAGTATACAACCGTCGCCAAACGGCGCCACGGCATGACATGTTTACCGAGTGTAGAAGTATTTTTAATAATAAAAGTTTTACCGAGTGTAAGTGCACAACACTCGGTAAACACTATCTTTTTTTACCGAGTGTATTGGCGCAACACTGGAAAATTCAACCAAATTTCTTGTTTTCCTTTATTCTTTTCCTCTATCCACATATGATATTTAGTACTCCATTCCAAAATATGGTGTTTATTTCTTTATTTACTATATTTCACAAAATTTTCATTCTTTATGAAAATTAGGTACATATCGTCATTAATTGTAATAATTAAAATCGAACTTCGATAAATCATGAGATTGGAAGAATTAACATTGAAGCATACATCTATGTTATAGAAAAAATTTTCATAACGCTTTGGAAGTATTTTTACATTACTAGTACATCTCCCAAAGAGGCGCTTCTATTCACAATGACGAGTAGGATTTCTATTAAGAGTGAAATTCGACATTATGATTTGAACTTGGAATTTTTAGATAGTAAATAGATGACATGAAATAGTTAATGTGAAAGTTTGGTGAATTTTAGGATTAAATTGGCATTTTTCTTTTTTGTTTTGCATGAAATAATGGATACTTTTTACCGAGTGTGACCTCAAACACTCGGTAAAGGTTAGCCACGACCCACCTGCGCCCACAGTGGGCTGCCATGCTTTGTTTACCGAGAAGTCAGAGATCTGGGCACTCGGTAAACAAAGTACCAACATGTTATTGGGCTGCGGTGCTTCTGTTTACCAGTCTGCCCGTAGATCTGGGCACTCGGTAAACATGTACCGAGCCCACATGTCATTGGGCTGCGGTGCTTGAGTTTACCGAGTGCCGTACATCTAGGCACTCGAGTGTGTAAGCATTCAACACTTAGTCGTTTCTCCTCAAATCGTGCACACACACACACACACCGCACACGCCCACAGCATCCCGCCGCAGCCGCCGCCGCCCCCTCCCGCGCCTCCCGCCGTCCCCGCGCCTTTGCGCCTCAAGCTTTTCCCCGCTCCCACGCCCACGCCGCCACGGCTCCTCCCACCACCGCGGCCGCCTCCTCCCCTCCACGCCGTCGACTCTCCTCATTGTCGCCCGGGCGCCTCCCACCACTGCGGACGCCTCCTCCCCCACCCGCCGCCACCGGGTGGTCCCCACAGCCGCCGCCATCACATGGAACTGCCGCCCTTGTGGCCGCCTCCTCCCCTCCACCACCACCGCCGCCACCAAGCGATCCTCCACCGCCGCCGCCATGGTAAATAAGCTCAGACTTGGTCTTCGTTCTTCCTCCATTGTCGTAATCTCTCACATGCAGTGCAAAACCAAACATGTCAACAAGATGAGAGATATTGGGTGGGTAGGTATCCTAATTAAGACCGCAACTATGCACATGTGATTCTCTCAGTCTCAACTACTACCAAGGCATTTTTACAGAAACTGATTGCATGAAAATTTCATGTGCACAGGTGTATGAATGTACTTGAAAACTCCATTGGGAACATTGTTTTCTAGAAGTGAGGATTCAGCCAGGCTATCAGTTCTTTCAATAATAAACACTTTAATTTCGAGTTAAAAGACATCCTATTCAGTACACAAGTTAATCAGAAAATAACAAAAATATTCTAATTTCCACTACATTCAGTGTCAAATTTTGCTGGGTTACATAGTTATCTTTATGTAACAAAAAGAGGTGATGCGAGAATAGGATCAAGGAGCCTTTGTAATGAAGTTTATACTGAATGTAACAAACTGCCTGTAGCAAGTAGCAATAGGTGAAATTTAGAGTGAGCTTTCCTAAGGATAGCGCCAACCACAAAAGATTATTTGGGCTCATCGAAACATGTGAAAAGTGAATACTCCTACCAATGAAAACTTGTAGTAATTCTCCGTAACCAGTCCCCACTTCAATTTAACCACCCTCCTTAATGCACTCTTATAACTGTATAAGAAGATGAAGTGAAATATACCTTCCGAAGCATCTCTTCTGGAGTTGGCTGATCCTCACGCTGCAGGCTGATGAAATAAGACTGGAGCTTCTTGGCAGCTTCCATATAGTCACTATATTGCAGATAATAAATATTGACTAGAAAACATTACCACACTATGGCAGCCACTGCAACAACTAACCAAGACAAAAGGACAAATTTTACGATATTGTGCAGCATCTAACATATTTGCAAGACAAAGCCAAGTCTTGAATTTAGTTTACCATTGATCGAGTAATGATTGATAATACAACAGTTCATAATAATGTCAAATTAAATATGCCAACATATTTCCATGTTGTTTTGTATTGTATCAATGCATGATAAAAAATCCAGAATTTCTACAAAAAAATAGATTTTTCTTCCATGACAAACCTCTGAATGGAGTTTTTCATAGGCACCCATCCTTTAGGACCAGATAGGTCAGATATCAGGGCTGCAAGACACGTCGCTACAACCTTCTCTTCTTCTAGTAGGAGCTGTTGATTATCTATTTCCTTCTCTGCACTTTGTATATCTAGCTTGCTGACTGCATAAATAAAACTAGTTAGGGATACACAAATCATTCCACATAAGACATAGTGCACTACTACTCTTCCATGTATTCCTCCATATACAAGTGACATAGCGGCCTTTCAACCTTAGGTAAAATCTCATCATCCAATCTAGCAAACATCTTCTATGTGAATCGACCAAGAACATGAATATCTCTTTATCATCTCATATGGTTTTTACCGAGTGTTACTATTTGCCAAGAGCACTATTTGCCGAGTGTTACTCACACTCGGTAAATACACAGTATCCCGTAGTGGTGGAAGTGGCCATTCTGCTCAAACAGTCCTAGCTCTCAAGGTTTATCCATTGTTGACAAGCGGTGAACTGGTAACTCTCTGTACATCTACCATGCTGATTTTTTTTGGTTTTTTTTTCAGGAGCTGAACCCTGGGATATTGGTAAGAGTGTCTGACTTGAGATTTTCGAGGTGACATGAATGCAGTTTCATCTTTAGCAGACTCTGGTCTAGGATGTATATGCTCACACTAGTAAAAAAAAGGGCTTCTATTCCCGGCTGCCAACCCCCTTTATTCCCGGTTACGCAGCCGGGAATAGAAGTTCGGGAATAAAGGGTTAGTAGCCGGGAATAGAAGTGGACCTTTAGTCCCGGTCGGTGATACTAATCGGGATTAAAAAGATAGCCACGCCAGCGCCTGGGCTGGCCCCTTTATTCCCGGTTGGTATTATCAACCGGGACTAAAGGGTCTTTTTTTTTCTTTTCCTGATTATTTCAATTGATGATTCTTTTTTGTTTTAATTTGGTTTTCGAATACGCATTATTCGCTGCAAAGTAATATACGTATACGCGCGCATACTGTAAAGTTTTCGCTCGACCAATGCACGCAAGCAACACAAGTAAAAAAAGTAAACTAAAACATAATATTACATTTCATCGTCACATGTAAAGTTTGTATTAATTGTATATTTCATCATCACATGTTCTTTGGATCAATATGAAATTTGGTTTTCATCATCACATATTTGGGTCATAGTAAAACTCGCCGCCGGGAGTTAAGACCTGATCATTCAGAAATCTACCTATTGTCTCTTGGATTGCTTTGAGATGGTGTGTCCAGGGTTTTTTTCCTTCAACCAACGAGTCTTCAATTTGAGATATGAGATAAAGAAAAAGTATATTAGTATATATATATATATGTATCAAGAATAATGATAAATAAATTGTATCTATCACGAATATATATATATAAATATGTATGAAGAATATATATATATATATATGTGTGTGTGTGTACACTTACCCTTTTTTGCTCTAGACTAATTCTTTTTTAGCACACTCTCATGAACTCGCAAATATAGTATCCACAGAGATTGATCCCCTGGGGCTACAGCAGAACCCACTTTACGAGAAAAAGATTCGTCATCATCCGAGCATAGGGAAATTGAACTAAGGTAGGTATATAGTACTTACTTTGTATAGCACTACTTTCAAAGGGCACTTTATGCTTCATATGGTGTTCTGATGCATCCTTTTCCCAATAACTACCAAATAACATAAAAATATTTGGACCATTAATTTGCATGCAGAGAGAGACCGAATAGTTTTGCTAGTGAGACCGCAATTACCTCTGAATAATATCTATCATCTCTTGGAACTCTTTTTGCTCTTTTCTCATCGAGTCCCAGATGCCTAGAAGACCTTTCTCCGGATCGAGTTCCATCAATATCCAGTGTTCACTGCCATATCCATTAACACTCATTAATTAACTAACAGGTATAGTGAACATATATATATGGATACACGATCGTCGACATTATGAACACTTACCTGAAGTTGTAGGGGAAGAGTATACATTTCTTGTCACGTTGCTTCTCTAAGAACATCTTGATATTGGCCTTTGTTTTTGCTTTCCATGTTGGTTAAGGTTTAGGGTTTTCGAATACGATATGTGGATCAATGAAACTAATATCAGTACACCCTCTCTTTTTGCACTCTCCCATCTCAAACCTGCATCATATATATAGAGTGAGGATAATAAACACAGACATGTACGTACGTAGCGACTTATTATTAATTAGTTGAAAGAATCACTTACAGACAATAGCAACTGATGAGAGTCTTGTCGAGAGAGTTCTGGTGGACTAGTTGGTGTAATTCAACAAACTCAATGTACATAACGTCATCACCACGGAACCAATGGTCGTCTTTGATTCTGACAGAAATATAGAACTCTTTCCGGTGACAAGCGTCGAGGTATAAGGTGTTTAGCTTGAACACCCAGTTCATTGATGGTCTTAGGATTCCATAGACTCCTGCCATGCTCATATTTCTACCATTCATCCGCTACCGACGCACTTTCGAAGAGGAAATCGCCAAGGTCGATACCTCTCATAGCATAAAAGTTAGCAAGTTCCGCCATATCCACTTCTTTATCAGTAGGTATTTCCATCATATCCAGCATATCTATGTTTGAACCATATTCATTAGCAATAACTAGAGGAGGGACTGATTGCAATTCTTGTTCTCCGAGTTGTGCAACAGTTTTCCCTGCTTTAGCAGCTTTCTTGATTATCTTGCTAAGAGTGCGGTCAAAGTCTGATGGTGGCGAGGGCTTACGAGCTTGCCGCCTCTTTTTTTGCTCAGCTTCCACCATCCGCCTTAGTTTAGCTGGAGGTAGGTGGAAGTGCTTCTGCTCCTGCTGCTTCCTCTTCCCTGTGCCTAAGAAGAATGCTTCGACGTTTTTTTAACCACATCATCTAACTCCTCTTTACTTATTTCACCAGGCAATTTCTGTGGAATTGGCCTTGGTTTCACGGGGGCCTTCTTGGTCGTCTTCGCCGGCGGGGCAGATGGCTTATTTGTTTGCAACCGTCTTCCCTGGTTCATGGGAGGAGGTGGGGGAACAGGCATTGGAGACCTTCAAGGCGGCGTTGGGGAACGCCTTGGAGGCGGTGGAGACCGTCTTGGAGATGGTGGGGATGCAGCCGTGTCTTCTACCCCATCGTAACCACCGCCCAGAGCACTATGCTGGTCTGGTGATTGTACTATTGGACTTAGGTTGGGGGAGGCCCTGCTGTGTGCGTACAGAAGACAATGAGTCAATTGTTATTTAAGAGGCAATATAAAATTAATAAAAAAAATTGTTTCGTTCACTTTCATCCGTACCTATTGTGCGGCAACGGCTTTCTAGGAATATTGATGTAGCGCTTGCGCCATGCAATGAATGACTTCTCTGCTTCTCCCACGGTCTTCTCCCCATCACATCCATGAATGTCGAGAGGCACATCGCTAAAACCTTCAATAGCTTTATCCACCGAGACGGTAGCATATCCAGCTAGTACTACTGCCCCATGGATTCTTGGTGTCTTGGTACGGTCGATAGGGTTTACAACACCAATAGCCACCTTCACTGTGCCATTATCTTTTGGAATGTGCAACTCACATGATGTAAAAGGTTCAGTGACGTCATCCACGGGGAAGCACAGCTCTGCATCTTTTATGGCATCAGGCAGCTCCGTAGAAGCACAACTGCTTCTCAACTGATCGAGGGGGCTAATGTTGATTCCTGGAGCTGTTGTAATCCTGTGGGCACTCAATTGTATTTGCACTTGCCTTGTGACTTCCTCTTGCATTTTCGCTTGCATTTCTTTTTCTCGCCTTTGTGATTCAAGCACCGCTTCCCATGACTCAATAACATATTGCTGCAAGATGTGGATCCTCTCTGCCTCCTCATCCTTCCGTCTCTGGCGGCTTCTGTATGAATCGATCCATTCAGGGAAACCTTGCACCCATGGAACGGCCCCTTTGCCTCTAGTTCGTCCATAATGCTCAGCAATCCCGATGGAATATGTCAGTTCATCTTTCTCTCTGTTGGGCTGGAATAGTCCACTATCTCTAGCTTTTAGAATTTGAATCAACCTTTCTGTTGCTCTTTCGAGTTTTGTGCCATGGACGAGCTTCCCGATGGTCGGGTCCAATCCTCCCCATGACCTAAAACCAACGCTTTATGCGTTCAGGCCACATGCTGATTCGTGTCGACCCCCCCTTGCAATAAGGTCTGCTCCATTTTGCCACTTGGGAACGGAAGTCGCGTAGCCACCGATCCCATGTTATGGTGGTATTGCTTTTGTCCGGAATTCTCTTGGTTCCTTCTCTTTGTTCCGCACCCTCTTCGATGTCTTGTATCTGTATAAATTCCTCCCAGTGGGCCTTGCCTTTCTTGATTGGGCCCTTAT
Organism: Miscanthus lutarioriparius; assembly: GCA_904845875.1. Taxonomy (NCBI): domain Eukaryota; kingdom Viridiplantae; phylum Streptophyta; class Magnoliopsida; order Poales; family Poaceae; genus Miscanthus; species Miscanthus lutarioriparius. The sequence goes on from CAJGYO010000018.1 coordinate 6,874,547, forward strand.
CGTTCCAATTTGGAGTCTTGTTCTTCTTGACGAATGATTTGTACAAATGCTTCTTCCAAGATTGGAATTGGGTGGCCACCTTCTTCATTGTCCAATTGCCTAACTCGCTCTCAATCAACCTTTCATGGGTGATGTCTTCATGATAATCATCTGTTTGGAGCATGAAATGTGCAAGAACATCTTGCCAAATTAGCTACTTGTCCTTATCAGAGACATTAACTAATATGAGGAGCATTGTTATTTTTTTCCATTCACGAGCATTGATCGGGAGCTTGTCCCTTATAAAGGTACCCACAAGTGGTACACGCAATTTACTTTGCATATTGTCCTAGTGGTTCGCTTTGTAGCCTTGAATTCTCGAGATGATGTAGCGGCCTTCCAACGGCTTTTTGGTCCCTCGAACATTCTTTGTGTTCCCCGTCGTTAAATAAATCGATCCGACGGCTATGTACGCATAGAAACACAAAAAGTATTATAAAACGAAGGTCGATCCAGTGGGCTACATGTATGCATAATAAATAAATGAGAGCTAGATATTGAGAAATATATACCTCGCCGAAATTATCTTCATGAACAACTTCCTCAACAATATGATCGAGATTCAAGTATTGACTCCTATCGTCTTCCTGCCGGTCATTATCAACATCGGCACAATGTTCAGTGCTGGCATTGATAATATCCATCATTTCCGCCTCCAGGTCATCGTCTCTCGGGTCGACCATAGAGAGCCTAAACAATTATAAAACAATAATTATGCAATTAGGGTTTCATAGACATTTCATACACATTTCGGGGCGATGGTGCCTGCGCGGGGCGGCCGGCCAGCGTCGGTGGCCGGGGAAGGTTTAGGGTGGTTTAGGGTTTAGGGTTTAGGGTGGTTTATGGTTTAGGGTATAGGCCACATGGTATCAGAATATAACACAATTAATTTTTTTCCTAAGGAAAAATTATACATGTATACATTAATTGATATATATATATATATACACACACACATTAATTTCATACATATATACATTAATTGATATATATATACACATTTCATACATACATAATTTCATACATATATACATTAATTGATATATATATATATATACACATTTCATACATATATAATTTCATACATATATACATTAATACACATTTCGTCAATATAATTCATAAATATAATAAATATAATATATATATACCGACGGTTTAGAATTAATGGAGTGTTGGCGACGGACGGTGGTGGACAGCGGCGCTGGATCGAGGCACGGGGGCTCCTGGCCGGGCGCGGCGTCGTCGGGGCTACTCCGGCGAGGTGTGGGTGGGCGTCGGGATGTCCTCCAGTGAGGAAGAAGGCATGGCGTAGGGCCGGGGTGGCCCGGGAAAGCGAAATCGGCGGCGGCGTGGCACGCGCGCGTCGTCGGGGGCAGCCAGGGGCTCCTCCTTGAGGGGCGCGGCGTCGGGGCTACTCTGGTGAGGTGGGCGGGCGTCGGGGTGCCCTCCTATGATAAAGGCGGCGTCGGGGGTGGCCGAGAAGATGAAATCGGCGGTGGCGTGGCGCGCGCGCGGCGTCGGGGGTGGCCGGGGGCTCCTCGGTGAGGAGCGCGGCGTCGGGGCTACTCCGGCAAGGTGGACGAGCCTCGGGGTGCCCTCCGGTGAGGAAGGCAGCGTCAGGGGTGGCCGCGGAGGCGAATCGGCGGCGGCGGAGCTCTGGAGACGCGCTGAAGACGAAGACGATTGATGAGGAGGAAGAGAGAAGGGAGGCGGCGGTATATAGGAGGGGAGGAGTCCCGCACCATCCAGTCCCGAGACTCACGCACCTTTAGTCCCGGGCCACTAAGTAGGGACCTTTAGTCCCTACTGTTGGAAGGAGCCGGGACTAAGGATTTTTTTGCGGGTCATTAAATGCAGCCCACCTTTAGTCCCACTGGTGGTGGCGGGAGCCGGGATTAAAGGTGGGCTACATTTTATTTCCGCCAACTTTTAAGCGGATCGATTTATTTTATATATGTTTTGTATTTAAATGTTTAAGTCTTATTATTTGTGCAGCAAATTCAATACTAGGCATAAATTTTTTTAGAAAAAGTAATAAACTTTATTTTCATTTACTGCGCACAAAAAAAATGTGACCTAAACTATTATGTTTTTTATTATAAATGTTGAACATAATGCAACTAATACTCACTATTTTCGTTAATGCAAAAATGTAGACTTTAATTGAAATTATTAAATTTATTGGTTTTTGACAAAAATTAGTTTTCACGTAATTATAACATAAATCTTTAGGTTCTTCATTAATCATTGTATAATTAATCGGTGAGTTCGAGCGAAAATTCAATTAAAGTTAAAAAGTACCAAACCACCTCAGAAAAATCTCAAACTTGGTGGTGGCTACACACAGGGCATTTGTAGTCTTAAGAAAAAGTTTGAGACCAATCCGGCACTGAAAAGAAAATGGACTTCAGAGTCCCAGAGAACCTAGGTGTATAGATAGGGTTCGATGAAAGGTTCTATATACCTCTGTGAAGCACGTCGACTCCGCCTATGTTGAAATGACTTGAAATTTTTTTGGCAGACATTTACACCCAAAATATGACCCCACACAAGATCTTAGATTTTTCTGATAATTATTTTTATTATTACATTTCCCTTTGTGCCGCGTGAGACGAAATACGGTGAATTACATATTGAAAATAATATAATTTTGCATCAACCTCCACAAATATTTGTCTCCTAGGGCACAATAGACCATTTGGCATTGTTTGGCACCATTCCGGATCATTTAGGGGGTGGACCCAGTTCAATGTATAATTAATCGGTGAATTCATGCGAAAATTCAATTAAAGTGAAAAAAAGTACCAAACCACCTCAGAAAAATCTCAAACTTGGTGGTGGCTACACATAAGGCATTTGAAGTCTTGAGAAAAAGTTTCAGTCCAATCCGGCACTAGAAAGCACATGGACCTCAGAATCTCAGAGAACCTAGGTGTATAGATAGGGTTCGACGAAAGGTTCTATATACCTCTGTGAAGCACGTCGACTCCGCTTATGTTGAAATGGCTTGAAAATTTTTTCGAAGTCATTTACACCCAAAATATGGCCCCACACAAGATCTTAGGTTTTTCTGATAATTATTTTTATTATTATATTTTTCTTTGTGCCGCGTGAGACGAAATACGGTGAATTACATATTGAAAACAATATAATTTTGCATCAACCTCCACAAATATTTGTCTCATAGGGCACAATAGACCATTTGGCAAAGTTTGGCACCATTCCAGATCATTTAGGGGGTGGACCCAGTTCAATGTATAATTAATCGGTGAATTCGCGCGAAAATTCAATTAAAGTGAAAAAAAGTACCAAACCACCTCAGAAAAATCTCAAACTTTGTGGTGGCTACACATAAGGCATTTGGAGTCTTGAGAAAAAGTTTCAGCCCAATCCGGCACTAGAAAGCACATGGACCTCAGAATCCCAGAGAACCTAGGTGTATAGATAGGGTTCGACGAAAGGTTCTATATACCTCTATGAAGCACGTCGACTCCGCCTATGTCGAAATGGCTTAAAAAAATTTTGGCAGTCATTTACACCCAAAATATGGCCCTACACAAGATCTTAGGTTTTTCTGATAATTATTTTTATTATTACATTTTTCTTTGTGCCGCGTGATACGAAATACGGTGAATTACATATTGAAAACAATATAATTTTGCATCAACCTCTACAAATATTTGTCTCCTAAGACACAAGAGACCATTTGGCAAAGTTTGGCACCATTCCGAATCTTTTCGGGGTGGACTCGGTTCAACGTATAATTAATCGGTGAAGTCGCGTGAAAATTCAATTAAAGTGAAAAAATTACCAAACCAATTCAGAAAAATCTCGAACTTGGTGGTGGCTTCACGATGGGTATTTGAAACCCTGATAAAAATTATGAGATCAATCAGGCACTAGAAAGCACATGGACCAGAAAATTCAAAGTATAGTTAACAAAAGAATATAATCAATTAAAGGGTCTTTTCTCTTATTAAATAAATCTTTGGGTGCTTTCTTGTCGAGAAAGTGACTTAGTTCAGATGGCTACCTAGTGCGCTGCGGTTTGGACCTTGGCTATGAGGTCGTGGGTTCAATGTCTGGCTGCTCCATTTTTTTGTCCAGCGTGACTATATTATTTTATTAAGAAAGATTATCCCGGTTATAGCCCAGAGATCCTTTAGTCCCGGCTGGAGCCTCAAGCCGGGAGTAAAGATTTATTTCCGTTTGAGGGTCAGCCGGGACTAAAGGATAACCTTTAGTCCCGGCTCTGGGCTATAACCGGGACTAATTGTTGTCTGTCGTCGCTACACACTTGGGGCATTAACTTTGTATCCTTGTTTGAGGATACAACCGGGACTAATAGTTCCTTTAGTCCCGAAGACAAAAATATCGGGACTAAAGACAAAAATAGAGGTAGGATGAAAGGTCTGTTTTCTTTCTAGTAACATTGAAACTATGAGGAGTCTGCAAAGAATAGTAGTTAGAGATCCCTGAACAGGGTAATGCGCTTCTTGATTCATTTCTGTCTGAAGATTTTCCAGATTCATTTCTGTCTGAAGATTTTCCAGATTCATTTCTGTCTGAAGATTTTCCAGTTCCTACTCTATGTTCAGTTTTCTACGGACTACATTGGAACAGATTTCCTGGTGATGTTTTATATCTGACGTGCTTTCATGAAAAATTTGTTTGCAGGCTGGTTGGTCAAACTTAGGGACGTGCGGTTTGTCTGTGACCTTTTTGGGAAATACCATGGTGACTGGAGCAAAGCTTGAAGACAAGTTTTTAGTTGGTAACAGGTTAGCAATATCAGCCAACACTGGTGCTGTGTCCATGAGAGGTGATGGTGCATATGGAGTGAATATGGAGACAACTATTGGTGAAAAACTGCACACTTAATGTTGTTGTATTCAGAACTCCCAAGACCCAAGCATTCAGAGGTTGACTAGCACGCGTCAATGGAAGTTGAACCATCACTTTCTGTCAAGAATCAAGATAAGTGTAGCTTTGCTGCCGTTTGCTTTTTTTTCCATCCAGAAAGCAAGCTTTCAGCTTTCTTGCAGGATGGTTCGTTGCTTCAATTTTGCAAGTGATCAAAATCAGTAGTCTTTCATGGATAGGTTGCTGGATTCATGGTTCCCAAAATCTCGGGAGCGCACACCAGATCATAAGGAAGGAAATGAACGGCCTTTCCTCACAACCGAGTATCCATCTGTCAGGGCCAAAACAAATAGAAGAACAGGTATCCATTGTATTTGTCTAAACAACGCATTATTATAATTTTACTATATCAGTCTAGGTGATTACTGATCCCTGGAATTCCTGTATTCATCTCTACATCTACAAGATATTGAAAAGAGTATTGTTCTCAGCACAAAAGCTGGGATTAGTGTGCTTCAAGCTCTTGGTGCTGCTGTCAGTCTTGACATCAACATAGGCATACACCCAATCTGGGCAGGAGAGGATCTGCACATGTTGGTGGCCAAGAATTTTTCTGGTGTTGCAAAATCTTTAGAAGGTATGATCATCTAAGAAGTGCATATCTTAGCTCCATAATTTGTTCTCATATGCATCAAATCCAATTATATTCTCCATTATAGGATGTGTTGATGGATATCTGAGCTGCATGATGTCTTGTTATATTCTCCATAATTTTCTATTCTTTCTAAATTGAAGCACTATTCCTGAGCATTATCTGTTGTATGTGACTTCTTATTTCTGAGCATTGTCTATTGCCTATGATGTCTTGTTATTTCTGAGCGCCACCCATTACCAAGGTTACAAGACAAATGATGGCCATTTGCAGCTTTTCCAGTATGTATATGTACAATGTAGTTTTACTTCACTGAAGATCATATCATTGCTATATGTCTCAAATGCTGTTCATTAGTTAGTGATCTGGAGTGAAGGTTCTGTAAAAAAAAATTTGCAAGGTAATTTTTATTAATTATGTACATTGCTGGAATTGTTTAAAGTCACTTGGTTTTATATATTTCTAGGCTGTATCGTTAGCACGAGCAATATACTATTTTTTACAGAATGTTGGACCTATTTTGTACTTTTACTAAAAGTGGAGGCTGGTCTGCTGGTGAGCAACTTGAGGTAGTCTTCACTGCAAGGTTGTCATCATCAAGTTTCATCAACAGTGAAAGGCGCTCAGTGACATTTTCACTATCTGATTCGGAATCAGAGGAAGCGTAGAGTTGTTCATATGATTATAATGCGTATATATAAATTTCAAGTTTCATCAACAGTACTAAGCCTGACTTTTTTATTAATGTGTATATATATAAAATTTAAGTTTTCATGTGCGTACTGCTCACGTCCTCGGTATAGGTATATAAGCTGAGGGCTGAGGCAACTGCCGGTCTGCTGGCACGCGCAAACACGCACGGGTTGCTGCCTAAATCTGGAGGGCGGGCCTGATGCCTTTCTCGCCGCCGAGGATGGCGGAAGTCGCGCCCGGCGATCCTGGAGCACCGGCCGGGCCGCACGCACGAGCGGACGGCGGGACGCCCCCACCCCTCCCTCGCCCCATCCCCTCCCATCACGACTACCCACCCAACCCCCGCTGTCACCGCGCCACCGAGGGCAAAACCGCGTCGCGAATAACCGTGGGGGCGTGCGCGCGTGCGTGCCTCTCTCCGTCCCTCCCTCCCCGCCCGCCCCACCGCCCCACCTCACCCCCCCAACCCGGCGCGCGTCGCGTCTGTCCTGGTCGGAGGCGGAGGAGCGGAGGACGACCACCGGCGCGGACGCAGGCGTCCCGCATTCCCCGATCCGGCCCCGCCTGACCCCCGTTGCCACGGCAGCTCGATCCGACCGACCAACTCGCCGGCCGGCAGGCGCCACGTAGAAATGTAATGCTCGCATTGTATGCCACGCTTCACCCGCCGTTGTGTCGATTCTGGTGTGTGTGCTGATGATGGGGATCCTTGGATGGTTTGCGGGTGATCGATCGTGTCCTCAGTTTTGGTCTCTTTGCGTCGACGCCGATTGATCGTCGAATGCTGTTATCAGTTTTGCAAGTTTCTGGATGGTTTCAGTTTTGGTTTCATTTGTGTGCGGTTGCCTTCAGTTTAAATCACACTGTCTGTCTGCTTTTATTTGATCATCGTTTGCTGGTTCAGTTTTCACAGATTCACCCGAAATCCTTTTGAAGTCTTTTCCCCTTTGATCAACCCACTATTGTTTTCATTGTTGGAATCTGGATCACGAGGTGTTTCTCACCGATGCCATTTGCACTGACAGACACGTTGTTCGATTGTTAACGTAGATAGAAGTTTAGGATGGTATCACTCTGCTATTTCTGCCCCGGGCTCACTACGCGGTCCCGGATGCCCGTGAAGCGGTACAAGAAGATCCTTGCTGAAATATTCCCCAAAACACAGGTCGGGACATGCTGCATCCGTTTTCCTTTTGTCAAATGTGAGCATATTGACGCTTGAACTGTGTCTCGGATTAATTTATTTAATGAGCATGTTTGTTTCTGTTGCAGGATGAAGAGCCTAACGAGAGAAGGATTGGGAAGTTGTGCGAGTACGCTTCGAAAAACCCTCTTCGAGTGCCAAAGGTTCACCCCCTTACTTCCTAATTTGAATTTTGTTGTTTCCATGCCAGGTGTAGAGGTTCTGACCTTTTGAGCGAATTGCTCTTGCTGCTAGAAACAGTTTGCTAGCTCTATAGCTACTGTAGTAGTACAGATTATCAGCCTGTTCGCTTGGTCGTATTTGGCTTATAAGCCATGGCTGATAAGCCAACGAACAATATTTTTTCTCTCACATCAAACCAACCAACAGTACTTTCAGCCATGACTTATAAGCCAAACCAGCCCAAACGAACAGGGCGTATAATTGCAATCGAGGATCGAGTAGTGTAGCTTATCTCAAAACTGGAGATGCCTCATGGGACATTGTTCTAGGCCTCTAACTTAATGTTTCAAGTATAGTTCCCTTGTCTCCTTGGTCAAATTCAGTCTCAGTAAGCTTGTCGTGTTATGCATGTTTATATCTGAGCAGATCACAGTTTACTTGGAGCAACATATTTACCGGGACTTAAGAAGTGAGCAGTACGGCTTTGCAAAAGTGGTGATGTTGATATATCGCAGACTGTCTGTTTCCTGTAGAGAACAGATGTGAGTCTTCTTTTCAAGTTTCTCTTGCTCATATGGCCCTGGATTCTGTGAAGTTAATATTTTTATTTGGTTTGCAATGGATACTTCTTACACTTTATTATTACTTTTGCTGGTTAAAAATGTAATTGTTATTTTCTTAATTCAGGCCTCTGTTTGCAAGTAGCCTATTAAGCATTGTACACACTCTTTTAGACCAAAAGAGGCAGGACGATTTGCGCATCGTTGGGTGTGAAACCTTGTTTGATTTTGCTGTCAATCAGGTATTCCTATTGGAGTAGATGCCATTGTCCGTTAGCAGGATTCAGTTTATATATAGGTATGTCCCATTATTGGTGATCTTGAGTCTGTCTATTCCAGGTGGATGGTACATATCAGTTCAATTTGGAAGGGCTGGTCCCAAGACTGTGTGAAATAGCCCAAGAAGTAGGAGAAGATGAGAGGGCAACTGCCCTACGAGCTGCAGCCCTGCAATCTCTTTCAGCTATGGTAGGTTCTGTGATTGCGCCATATCAAACTGATGTCATATGTTAGCATGGCTTTCTAAAAGTTCTGGATAAATTAATAGGAAGTTCAAAACTCAAAGTGTAAGAGAACTTTTATACTACTATTTCCAAGAGGAAGTTAAAACATTCTTCCAACACAACTCTAAGTCTCTAATTCACAGTTTACTTCATTTCTTATGATGCAAGCAATGAAAGCTCAAAGGCAATAAGTACTCATGAGTTGACTAACCTCATATGCATAACTTATGAACTAAGCCTAGCTCAGTTGTGTGAGAGTGTGGATGTATGCCTATATCACCCAAGTTCAAATCCTATTTGATGCAATTTTTGGCTCCTATTTCTGCTTTATTAACTAAGCATGACAACATGTAGTTCGGCGGAGGTGGGTTTTGTATTGTTGTAACTTCCCATACTCCCTCCAGTCACACATGCATGTAGTTTTGGACATTGGCCTGGTGATGGCATGTTTTGTTTTTGACTGGAGGGAGTAGCTATCTAGAACTTAAATCTAAAAAAGGGCGTACCCAGTGCAGAGAGCTCCCGCTCTGTGCGGGGTCTAGGGAAGGGTGTCAGTGGCAAGCCTTACTCCCGCCTATGCAATGCAAGGAGACCGCGACTCGAACCCAGGACCTTCCGGTCATCTTTTCAAAAAATATTTCAGTGTATGCAGAGGACGTCTTCTTAAAGATTACTGCTTTTCTTATTGTTCTATTATGCCATAACCACTGAGCATTAAAAATTTTCAAACAAAAATATCTTTGACAGTCATAATATCATGTAGTTTTCTTGTTGAGCAGGTATGGTTTATGGGGGAGCTTTCTCATATCTCGTCAGAGTTTGACAATGTAAGTACTATGAAAGCGAGCTTTTTTTTCTTGTGTTACTTCCCTGTTTAATATGTGCCTATCAATCTTGAGATTACATCCAAAGAAGAAACATTATTTGGCACTGCAAGGAAGGTTCTTTGCTTATCTTCATTTGGTTACTTTAAAACTATCACTTTTGCAAGCAGATTGCAGCTACAAATGTTTCATCAGCTCTGATTGTTTTCTATTGTATCTTTTAGGTTGTTCAAGTTGTACTGGAAAACTACAAACCTCAGAAGATGCAAAATGATGATCAAAGTACCAATGATGCTGACAACCAGTTGGTGCAGGAAGGCCAGAATGCTGAGCACCCCCCTTCCCCTTTCATTATCACTCAGGCTCCCTCTTGGGAGAACATAGTTAATGTCAAGGGAGGAGTCAACCTGCCAGTGTAATATAATCTTACTTTTACTCTTTGATTGACTTTGTCTTTTCTTCATATACAGTAAGCAAGTGGTTCCTTGGCATACTCCTGTGCTGCAGGGAAGATGCCAGGGATCCTAAGTTTTGGTCCAGAATCTGTTTGACAATTAGTGTCCAAGCTTAGGGACTAATTAGGTTCGAAACATTCCGCCGCATCTTGGAATGTTTGTTTCCCAACTATAACAATAGTTCATGGTTATCAGAAAATGGACTTGCTACTCCATGTCTTGTTGGACATGCAACTTTTAGTAGAAAGCTCAGGTGCTACTTTTGCATTTTAGGGTTTTGAGTCTAAGTATATTGTATACCTAGCAATGTGGTTGCTTATGTTGTTTAAACGATTTCTGTAGGACAAAATGCCAGGATCCTGTCACCAGAATCTGTGTAAAACATATTGAGCACAAGACAATGTTGGGAAGCAGCCAGACATGCATCTTAGAATGTTTGTTTCAGCTACTTGCAGAACAATCCAGTTCTATCGTTACCAGAAAATGGACTGCCATAAGTGATCTTGTTGGACATGCAACTTTTAAAAGGAAGCTCCACATTGCTACTTTTGCATTGTAGATGATGAGTCTAAGTATATTGTAAACGGGAACGAGAAATTCCGGTTTAAGGGATTTCATAGATGAAATGCCTAATGTTCAGCTGATCAAAGATATTGAGCACAAGACAATGCCATTTTCTCATCTGAAATTTTATGTTTACCATCGTGTCAGGTATAAGCTACCCTTAAGAAAATGTGATTTTTAACTGATCCCTCCTTGCAACTATGGTCTGTATAATATGATGATTAGTTTCATATGATCTATTCCACATTACTCTTAAACGCAGCAAAGATATGGAATTAAAAAATGGAACGAGAAATTCGGAAGGTGCATTTAATGAATGCCTAGTTTCAATTGTCCGTTTAGCCCGTTTAATGGACCATTTTCTCCATCTGAAATTTTATGTGACCTTCGTGTCACAATATTAATTGTTTACTTAGCCCGTTAATGTGATTTTTAGCTGATCCCTGCCTAAAGGTTGGTGACTGTATACCGTATGTTGATTAGTTTCATTGATCTACGCACAATGCATATAAGACTTATCAAGACTTTGTTGTGTTGATCAGGTGACTGATGCTGGGCCAGTTCTTGACATGATGGCAGTTATGCTAGAAAACATTGCGAGCACTCCTGTTGTAGCTAGATCAACTGCAGCTGCTGTTTATCGCACAGCTCAAATAATTGCTTCCGTGCCAAATTTGCAATATCAGAATAAGGTATGCTGTTAGAATAAATGAGTTGAAGTGTTAAAATTAATCCCAGACAACATTACTTTCTTCTGGTTTGAAACCTATCTTCTATACTTGATGCCAGGTGTTTCCTGAAGCTCTGTTTCATCAGTTGCTGTTAACAATGATCCACCCCGATCATGAAGCTCGTGTTGCTGCACACCGCATATTTGCTATTGTCTTAGTCCCATCTTCTGTTTCCCCTTCGATTCAAGCCAGTCCCTCTGGCCAGGCAAAGAAACATGACATGCAGAGGACACTCTCTAGGGCTGTCTCTGTATTTTCTTCTTCGGCTGCTATCTTTGACAAGATGAAAAAGGACAAGTACTCAGAAAATTCACAAGGAGAAAGCAAGGACAATAGTTTGCATAGCGTTGGTGAAGGGACCGGACAATCGAAGAGTCAAAACCTTCACGTGTCTCAAAGCCGCCGCCGTAGCATGAAAGTTCCTAATTTTTCCATGAAAAGAGGTCCTTCCATAGCCATGAGAGCTCCTTCAGTAGCGATCAGAGCTCCCTCAATATCTCTGAGAGGTCCTTCAATAGCTTCGAGAGCACCTTCTATGTCTGTAAAGGAAGACCAAAGTTCCTCAAACAAGTCAGATGAGGAAACGGTATAATCAATTCTATCCAGAATGTATGAAGTGATAATTAGCTACATTTGAACAAAAGATTTCTTATCATGAATAATTGTTTGTGCACTATGCTTAATGCATTCAGGAATCAGTGTTGGTGAAACTGAGTACCCGTCAGATCACACTTTTGCTGTCATCCATCTGGGCTCAAGCAACATCCCCTGAAAATACTCCTGCGAACTATGAAGCCATTGCTCATACTTACAGTTTGCTTCTGTTGTTCTCTGGATCCAAGGTAATCCTACTTTCTATGTGGTGTTCTTTTCCTTTATATCAATACCTGCTTGTAAGGAAGGAACCTGGTAATTATTCAATTGTCACCCAGTCCAACATTTACTTGTGGAGATGAGGTTATATTGTCCAAAGTTCTGTTTGGACCTGGAAATGTTTGGGGTGGGGGGGGGACACAAGATGCTTTTTATTCTCCAAATCTTTAACATCTATATAGTAGCTTTTCTTTACAGCACTCCTAAAATCAATGATACACCAGAAGTTTCTTGCTTAGATATGCTGATAAAGACCAATTTTTGAATATGCACTACACATTTTAAAGTTAGAAGATGTCCATGCAAATTTAGGTCCCTCATGTTTATATACTAATTATGTGCTTGTGAGGGATGTGGTTTTGATGGATCAACCCATTCCATTCAACAAACCAACAAAAAAGTGAGCAGTGAGAAGATCATGGACCACCCTATTCCTCACCCCCGCCACACACACACACACACACAAGGGTCCCTTCGATTCTTGTTGGGTAGTGCTAACTACTCAGCGAGTTTAGACAACACTGTGAGGAACAAATCATGAACTTCTATAAAGTATAAACTAAGAAGTATTACACAAAAAGGGTTGCAATTTTCTTTAGAGCTCATTAGAATTCGCTGCAACTAACCTCATATTCCAGGAATCATATATTTTCACAAGTTTCTGTTACTCTATAGTCTATACGTTTCATGAGGTCTGAATTTAGTGTTCTGTTACTTCTCTTATTTTCAATATGTACTATGTTCCCTAAGCCCATTCATAAGCAGCTCTTATGTGAATTCCTCCTGTTTCTTCTAGTGAACTACTAGCACCTTATGCCTTTTCTTTTCCTCAACAAAAACATAAGGAAGGACCTTAGGGAGGGAGGGAGAAAATTCCAACTGTTAGGTCCTACTTGCTGATGTTTTCTCCCTTTCCTCTTCCAGGCATCAACATTTGAGGCTCTTACTCAGAGTTTTCAGGTTGCATTTTCTTTGAGGAGCTATTCGCTCACTGAAGCAGGTGATACAGTCAAATTCCGTTTAAAATGTTAGAAGTCAATAAGAATTTAGTGTACCATATAATGTAACTTGTGAGAAATAGGCTTCATATCGTACATGATGGCACAGAAGTTACATATACTTAAATGTGGTTTTAATTTTGTTTCTTTCTAACTGTCTGTTTTTTGTGTCCTTTCTAACCTTGCAGATTCATTACAACCGTGTCGGCGCCGGTCATTGTTTACTCTGTCCACAGCCATGATTATTTTCTCATCAAGAGCTTACAATGTGTTGCCACTCATCCCGATCTGTAAACAAATGATCAATGATCGTGCGGTATGTAAGATCAAAATTTGAAGACTCATTTTATTTATCTGTGTTTTCTTTTGATTATGGTAGGGTAACTCCCTAAACAAGACTGTACAGAATGATGGCATAGAATATTAGTTGGGAAGTGATAAGAATGCATTATGGTACCAATTTGAGTGTCAGAAATAGAATTAAGCTTATAATCAAACTTGTTACTTGATCTTGTTGTTCTCAGTATCTCTTGTATGTACCCTACTACTTGTTTGTAAATCATGAGCTTTTTATGTTTAGCTGTCCCTGGAAAGTTTGTTTTTCCGTCTTATAGCCCCTTGCTATCCTTCTGTGCCCTATGGTTTAGAGTTTAAATTGACAAATGTGTTCTATACATATTGATCACAATAATGATGCATAGGCTTGGCAGCCTCCTGATTTATTTTTGTTGATATACCAAATTAGAGTTTGATTGCATCTTCATTTTACTGTGGAGATCAACAAACTGAGGTTTTGTGGTATTGATTTTTTTTTTTGAACGCAATGGCAGCTCTACCTTTCAATTAAGAAGGAAAGTGGTATTGATTTTCAAAGTACTTCTGTTTCATCTTGACTCCTAAGGACTCTTCATGTATGCCATGCGCCTTATTTCACATTTCTTTGCTATTTTGCTTAGGCCGATCCGTTCCTTCATTTGGTGGATGAGAGCAGACTTACAGCTGTCAAGGATTCTTCAGATGATCCTTCAAAAATATATGGATCACCAGAGGACAACAGTAATGCACTGAAGTCCCTTTCAGAAATAGAACTATCAGAAAGTCAATCTCGAGAATGCATAGTCTCCACAATCATGAACAACATTGCAAATATGCTGGATGTAATGTTGACCTTCCTGATCGCATCTTGTTTTCATTGTTTTGACCGAGTTCCATGCAGCTGCTGATGACTTTACTATTTCTGCAGGCGGAATTGCATAATGTGAGAAGCCAATTGCTAAGTGATTTCACTCCCGATGACATGTGTCCTACAAGCACTCAGTTCTTTGAAGTGCATGTTGATAATTCTTCATCAGGGTCTCATGAGACTGGTCACCATCAAGAGGTATATACATCTGACACAGTGACACATATATCCATCTCCTAGTTTCCATGCTAAAATCATGTGTTCTTTTTAGCAGGGTTTGCTGATTGACCTGGGGAATGACCATGATGCTTTTGGGGAAGCTTCAGAAAGCACAGAAGCTTCCGCATCTTCTGTACCTGCATCAGATCTTCTGAGTATCGATCAGCTTCTTGAAACGGTATGAGAAATCCATTCGTCCTTGCTTTTCCTTGGTTTATCTGTCCTTGGGGTACTGTCATGTTGAGATTGCCTTGCATTACAAGTTGTGTTCACTAGGCATGATAATTTTGTTATATTATATCCGTGTCATTTATTTCAGGTTGGTGCAGAACCAGCACCTCAGGCTGGAGTAGTGTCAGCAGACATTGGATTCAAGGATATGACTAGCCACTGCGAAGCCCTGACGATCGGGAAACAGCAGAAAATGTCCGCCTTCATGAGCTTCCAGCAAAGCGTACAAGCGGCAGGGCTGCCAAGCAGCCAGCCCAACCAGATGGAGTTGGACCTTTTCCAAGACCCGCAGTTGCCTCAGGTAGTGTACCTCCCATTTGCAAGGCATTTATTTACCCTCAATAATTTCATTTAAAATCGAACATGGCGAAAAAACAAGATATTGACGTGAACGTCCAATTCTGAGCAGGCCGGGGCGCATAGCACGAACCCATTCGCTGATGACAGCCTTCAGGGATATCCACAGTACATGAACGGGCCTAATGGCGACAACGCACAGCCAGGTCAGGACTTCCAACAACAGTCTCTGAAGCTACCGGCGGCGAGCCCATACGACAATTTCCTCAGGGCTGCTGGCTGTTAGAGGTCCAACTTGCAGCAGCCAGACTTTCAGTTACATGGACAATGTCGATTTCAAGATAGTCGCGAAGGAAGATTCTGCGAATTTTCCATTTTGCAGGAAAGGAAGAGGTATTGTCCGCGTATGTGGTCTTAGCTAGAGACTCAACCGGATTCGACACCCATTCTTTACGTATAGCTGTATGTATGTACGTATAGGTTGGCTCTTTGCTGCTGTTGTTTTTTTGCCAATGCAACGTGTAGAGGGGACTGGGGGGAGCAGTGCCTTCTATCATACTGTACATGTAAACATGTTGCAGAAATATATGAAGAAAAATGACGTTTGAAGAAATTCTCCGTCATGAATTTGCAATCATTCTGTAAGAATGCAGGAGTGCCGTCGTGCTCGCGCCTGGGTGGCATCTTTATCTCCCTGTCAGCAAGCTGACGACGTCGCAGCCGACAATTACAGTATTCTGAATGTGACCCTACAGCCTATTGCTCATTTCATTACGTTCTTCGTGTCTTGTAGCTGGAGTGTGACTTTCTTTTGTTGTCCCTAGTATTTTTTTAGTCCTTCTGGAATTCATATGCAGAGCCTACTTGCTGTCATGGGGCACCATGAAGACGTGATCACAAAGCTTGCTGCAAACTTTGGAGTGCAGGCCAACCTGTTTCATCTCACATCTTGTTCACACTATCAGTTGAAACCATGAAGCCTAGGAGACGTGACAGCAACAAGTCTGCTGGAAACTTGAAGGTCAGTTGATTTCCTCTCATCATCATCAATTCATCACCAATTGTCAGTTGAGGATTGGTTCGATGGATCTGGAGTATTCTAGATATTCTCTTCATTATAATGCAGCGGCTTTTGACTAACGTACATGCGTCTGATCTGCCTGGGTGACTTCATGAAACCAATCCAGCATAATCTTTTCGTAATTTAATATAATCAGCTTTGAAGAAGCCATGGCCTGTTTCAGTTTCTTGAGGCACCTAATTTTGTTTGACCAGTTTAGGCTGGTTGGTCTCCACTAAATCGTACGTACGGATACGAAACCATTTTTACTTTTCTATCTACTACTACTACTACTACTAGACTATCACCCTTTGATTTTTGTTATGTGAAGGTGGACTCGTCAAGAACTCACATGCAGAGAGATGACTCGTCAAGCTTCACATGCACTGAGATTTACTGCATAAAATATTCAAATGTGAGCTTCCACTCACCCCCTTTCGCTCTCCAAGAACTCTTGCTTTCTCTGTTTCTCGCCAATGCAAGTGCTTAACTTTTTCTGGGAGCAAAAAAAAAAAAAAGAAGATACTCTTTATTTGTGAAGAAGGTAGGTGTTTTCTTTGACGAAGATGGTCTACTAGCGCCGCATATTGAGCCAAAAACCCATGTGTTACATACATGAATGATTTTGATATCCAGAAAGGTGCAGCTTTTGGTGAGTTTAATTTGACTGTGGAAAAAAGGAGTGTGACATGCTACGTTTTGCCACAACGATTAATCCAACTTTGTCGTCTTTCATACTCTGTTTTGCATAGGAGGAGGTTTCTGCAGGAATATGCCACTTCTCAGTAGAAAACGTGCCGGCTGGCTGTCTGTGCTCTGCCTGACGTACACAGTTTCCATACAGTTCGTGGCCGGCTTCTAGAGGCTGAAGCCTGAAGAGTTCAGAAATAGTATATTCCATTGTTCATTCATGGGATCTCATATTCCATCGAAAACAATGTCATGACTGGAACAGAACTGCACCAGTTAAGTGTTGTATCTTGCGTTGTCATATGAGATGAGCAGCAAATCAAATGATGAGCATTGTATCATAGGACAGTAGGAGTATTACTGTATTTTAGAGTGAGTAGTTTTTTTGCAGTTGGAGATAGAGTCAAATACAGGATATGATAAGCAGGCAGGCAGGCAGGCAGTTAAAGTGGCGGTTTCTTATCATACACAAGGAAGTGCCAAGAGAGGAGCAAAACAGGCCAATCATTGTGTATTTGTGTGTGTGCCAGCTCACCTAATTGCTGACCAAGAAAAAACGGGTGTAGAGGCTTGGCTTGATAGAATATCCTGCCATTTCCCTGGGCCAAATACATTCACGGGTCTTGTCTGTTTCATCTTGATCCGTACGTGAGTGATGCAACAAAGATGTGTAGTTTCCCTCAATCAAAAAAAAAAAAAGAGATGTGTAGTTGCAGCTAGCTCCTCCATCTCCATCCATCCATTCCGAAACATGCGAGATGTATAACTGTACTGGATTATCACACATCTGAACATGATTATCACTGTATTGAACCAGACCCCTTGTAATTTTCTTACCTGGTTTTGGGAGCAGTTTTCACCGCCCTGTGAATTTTCCTGCTCTGTTCTTTCGTCTGTATATAAAGGAGTAGAGTATCTAGTATAAACGCCAAGCAGTTTACTTGCCGGCCTTTCCAAAAGAAAAGATAAGAAAAGAAAAGAAAAACGGGAGGACACCGTACCGTACTTGCAAAAGCGAAACTGATGCTGAATTCGCGGGCGGCAACGGGTCATCCGTCAGGTTGATCCTCCAAGTCAATGATTCTTACCTTGGAATTCATCCGACACCTCAAATTCCTGTTCACACCGCCATGAATTTTCAATCACGTACATGGACTTCGTTTTCCACACAGTACCTATGCTGTCATCGTGTGTGAGACATACGTATCGCTCTCATCGGTTGGATTCTTCTACACACCATTCTCGCGTCCACCCAAGCTATAGCTCACTTTATAATCTTATCATAAGTTAAATTTAATCTTATCATAATCTTTTTTTTTCTACAAATTTGATCAAACTTGAAAAAATAACTTAGGTTAATAGTAAAGTGAACTGTAATTTGAAACATATTTATAATGAAATTCTGTCCCCTCAGCGCAAGAATTAAAAATACGTGTATCAAAAGTTTTCTCCGCAAATGAAATCAGTAAAAACGAAAACGCGTGCAGGTGACGTTGTGTTGCGCTTAAACATTTGCCGGTTGACCGGCGAATTAACGTGCGTTCCACGCCAGAGCGAGACGTCTCTCCCGCTCCGGTCCGGCGGGGACGATGTGACGACGGCGACGAACCACCGAATCGTGAGCCGTAATCTGTCTGATCCTCCCCGGCTTTCGTACCTTGTTGTACTGCGCGTCCTTCGCCTTCACCTGTGGAATCCACATCCACTGTAGCTAGTCATACTCCTATTCTATTCTATCCTGTATCTTATATTTGCCGATTGGTCATTGACTCATTGGTGTGCACTTGTATATATGTATGTTCTTCTTGCGCTCAAGACCCTCTTGTTAGATGATTTACCATATCTAGGCACACTTGGTTGGAGATTTTTTTTTTCTCCTCCTCTTTCTTGAGTGGCTATTTGTGCTATAAAATCGAATGCGGTAGTTGTATATTATAAAAAATAGAAAAGTGAGCTCTATACGACTAATAAACATGGTGTTAATCAATATACTTCGTCCATTCCAAAATACAGTAGTGTGTTTTAATTTTGTCCTAAATTAAAATTTCTAGCTTTAACAAAATGTATAGAAAAATACCCCTATATTTTGACTAGTAACTTTGTTTTAATGTATTTATTACTACAAAATATTGCAGAATTATAATTTCGCAGAACGAAATACTATACGCATTCAAGCAAATCTAGTGGCATCATGACGAGGACATCCCAGCTCAACATGTGTTGAAACATGAAGAAAGCTCACTATCTAGCACAAGTGATTATATTCTTGGGCCACCTACACGAAGTCGTGCCAAAAAGATACAAGAGCAGGTTTACACATGAAGACATGGAAGGCACATGGCCGAAGGATCAAGACACGGTGCTACAAAATAGTTCCATCAGAAAAGTAACACGGGCGGGCGACCGAACCCAGGAAAAAGTAACACGGATGACAAGTAACACGGACGGACGACCGGACCCGGAAAAAAGTGACGCATAAGGTCAATAGTTTGCTAGGGGCAGAATTTGGTACAACTTTCCATGCAAAACTGTACCAATCTACAAAGTTTCGTGGTGCATGCTGCACATGGCTGGAAAGCTCTTCGAGTCTACTTTCACACCCAACAAACGGTTCGTCATTTGGACTTCCCAATAAGGAGTTATGGCCAGATTAGTGGACACTGCTCTAGAGGCCAACAGTCAGACGAGACCACTTTGAGAATCTATCTCGTGGTGACCTTTCACATAGCCTATCTTCAGAAACTCCATTTCATTTTCACACCCAACTAGGAGGGTTGTTCCTAGTATAAATACCCCCTGCCTCTAAGCTATTAGGGACCTTTTGATGAATTGATAAACCCCTCATATTGCAGTCGAGCTGTTGAGTGCCTTACTCAAACCTTTGTTCTTCCTTGTTCTTCTTGGACTTGTGAAGTGATCTCTCTGGGTTCTCCTAGTTTGTGATCTACGGCTTCCAGTATGGCTTCACCGTTTTGTGTGGATTAGTTCCGGATTGTGGTTCTGTGGTCGTTCGGAGATCGAGTCGAAGTCTTCACGGTTTCGGTGCCTCTCTCCCTGTCGCTTGGTCGCATCCAACCTTTGTCAGGAATAAAGCTAGTTATCCCGTTGTTCGCAGCAAATTATCTTTGATTCGTGACCTACTGTCGTGAAGATCGGGCCACCCTCAAGGGCGTTCCTTATCACATCATTTTTCTAATTACTGAACTAGCACGATTTAACTCAAAAATCGTGCTAGGGATGCAAACTCTAATTTTGTTGGGTCAACTCAAGATGTTATTGTTAAAGTAAACTAAAACAATGGTACAATTTAACCCTTTTGATTCATTGCATAACATATGCATCTTCAGAGACGACTGGTATTTTTGGACAGAGGCGGCTCTGAAGAAGCATTGTAGAGGCGGCTAGCTTCGTGGGGCTCGAGGACTGCCGCTATATATGTGACTCTTGATTGAGCCGCCTGTGTCCAAAAATCCCCCTTGCTACAAATCAGTTCTATGGTAGTGAGAGCAGCCCATCAACTCTTTGCTCCTCACTCTTTCTGTTTAGTTTGCAGATCAATGGCAGTAGATACATCGACATCTCATTCTTCAGAAAGACAAGAAACTAATAATTAATATTAATATGAGAAATATACAGTTATTCCACCACCAAAATTTAAGGAATTAAGTCACGACGTACTACCTCAGCTTGAACGAGCACCCCTGGATTTAATTAGGAGAGAATTACTAACTTCAATCACGTGTCATCAGAGAGGAGAGAGAACGTCATACCGGGCCGCAGCCTATTTTCGCACCTACGTGCTCCCTTCATCTACAAAAGAATGCAATTATAAAAATCGTGGCAGTCAAACTAGTCCAAGTTTAATCAAATTTATAGTGAATAATATTAATATTTATGTCTCTAAACAAATTTATTATGAAAATATATTCTATAACTAATCTAATAATATTTATTTTATATCATGAGTGTTAGTACTTTTTTATACAAATTCAATCAAAATTCAAATTTATTGACTTATTAGAAAATGAGAATTATATTCTTTCGTGGAGAGAGAGAGGGAGTATCCACTTGCACGCTGTACTCAGTACCCGGCCGCAGCCTGCAGGAAATTGATGTTTGGCCACTCGTGTCGCGCGTACCGTACAACGACGCTTCAGCGAGCGAGCGAGCGAAGGACCGCACGCATCAAATTTATTGGCCAGCCGGCACGGTCGTCTAGGCGGCTCGTCTCGTCGTTGGCATCCATGGCACCAACACCAATAGGAGGACGCCAAAATGTGTAGTACTGCCAAGTATTCCTCGTGTACTTGATGGATATATATATACACACACACGGCCCGGCCTCTCCATTTGCCAAACCGTTTTGGCTTGGTGCTGCACGTCGTCACAAGCGCGGTGACTTCACTAGGCCTTCCCGTGGAGCGTGCCCGTTCCATCCCCGGCAGGACCATACGTGCCTAATCCTTGTATATTCAATGTAGTATCAGAGAATTATATTTTTTCTTATCTATTCCTCATAAATTTAAGCAACGATTTTCTACGTGAGATGCATACGTATGGACACGTGCCACGAATCCACGATAAGTATCCACGGCTGCTCTACGGTGATCGCCTCCGTTGGATTTTGGTCAGTAGCGGGCAACCTCTATCTCTATCTCAAAGTTGAGTTGAAGATAAAAGTTTAAAGATCTAAATGCACTTTGATAGTTTATGGATCAAATTGAGTCCAAAATGCAAAGTTTAAGGATCAAACAATCATCTTCGTAGTTTGAGGATGAAATTGAGTCTAAAAGTGAAGTTTGAGAACTAAAACAGCTATTTTGAAAGTTCAAGATAAAACTGAGCTTCGAGTAATAGTTCAGGGACCAAAACGACTATTTTGCCTGTGTTTTTTTATAGGATTTTGCCTGTGTTTGAGCTTGGTCAGCACGAATATTCGCTGAAATTCTTACATGATGCTTCTATGTGCCAACAATGTTAGCTTCTGACGATCATGACAAGTTAAAAAAAAAGAACCCTATCTAAACACTAATCTCCGCACACGGTGCCGTACGCATGCAATTTCCGTGTGCTTGTCACGATCCAATCGTCATCGTCAGTTGCGTGCAGGAACGGAGTAAATCAAGTGGCAATCACCACTAATCCACCCATACTTTTTTATGTACTCCTATATGATGACAATAAATAATAACAACATAGCAAAAAAAGATGACGAGTGCCACCGGACGACCGTACTTATAGAAAACACCATTGGCTAGCTGCAGTTGAACGGGAAGCTTATCAAACGGTCAACTCATATGATGAGGTCATCAAATATGTAATAATCTTCTTGCTGATGGGTTAAATATAATAATCTCTCTACCCCTTCACTAAACATGTAACCCCAGTACACTTTCAGGTTAAATTGCTCGATCTCCACAACCAACTTCATCGGCACCAGTGATCAATATATCAAGTGACCAAATACAAAATATGTTTGATAGAGCTTCGTGGAGCAGTTTTTTTTAGCTTTCGGCACCTCGATCTAGAAGAAGAGCCAATTACTTGTACCACTAAAAAAGTTATAAATTAATTCCATATGTATTATGGAAAAAGTTGTATAGCCTACTCGACTAATGGATGCAAATTTGAGTAAGGGAGAAAAAGTTTTGCATGTGTGTATATATATTATATACACACTTCTCCATCGGTTCTGCTTTCTTAGATGAGTAAGGAAGGATAATTTAGAAAAAGTTTTGTATGTGTGTATATATATACACACTTCTCCATCACTTCTCCTTTGCTTGCCCCCCGCAATTACAGTTACAGTGCTCTTATTTTCCATTTCTGATGGAAAATTTTTTTGGGCCACAGATGCGTTTGATGCTAAGTTAATTAACCATCGCACGCGCTTACTCTTGCTAGTTTGAAAGTGTATTTGACGTTTTTTTTACAACGGCGTGGCCTCGGAAACATAACTTTAACCGCTGTACGTTTTCTGTTGTATAAGGTGAAAAGATCGTAATGGATGTGGTTTTATGAAACCACTCGGTTTCCAATATAAAATTATGCATATGATCTTTAATCTTCTTAAATACTTTAAAAGTTACTAATTATAATCAATGTTTAAAACTTGAGTTAATTCTTGTGTCCAAAATATTGAGTACATGCAAACCGGAGGAAGCTAAGCTACTTTTGCTAAGCTCTCCTTGCTTAGTTGGCACTAACAACAAGAAACTTGCCCATCCAGGAGAGCTAAATTGGCTCTCTCACACCAGCAAGAAAATTCTTGTCAGCATAGAAATCAAGGTGTCCTTGCCAACTAACCAAGCAAACTATCTGTTGCAAATCATTGCTAGGCAAGGCTATATAGTACTGAGCAAAGGTACCAAGCAGGCATGAGAATTCGAAATATAGTGTATAGTACTAGATGAGCTACGCGCTTGTATTATGCAGCTCCATAGTTAGGAAACAAGTATGCTCCTTCATTAGTGTGAACAACGCTACAAATTTAAATAAAATAAATGAATATAATTGCCATGAACACACGTTGCCGAAAAGATTTCCACTAAACAAACGAAATTCTACGGCGTACAAGGACATCCATCCATATTGATCACAACCACAGCAACACACCTGGTAATTTTCCAAAGCAGATTTTGTTCACAATGGAAACAACAACAACAAAGCCTTTAAGTCCCAAACAAGTTGAGGTAGGCTAGAGTTGAAACCCAGCAGAAGCAATCAAGGTTCAGGCACGTGAATAGCTGTTTTTCAAGTACTCCTATCTAAGGCTAAGTCTTTAGGTATATTTTATCCTTTCAAGTCTCCTTTTATTACCTCTACCCAAGTCAACTTCAGTCTTCATCTGTCTCTCTTCGTGGCTTAGGATTCTTTGTTCACAATGGAAACAGAGCCAGGAAAGTTCTCTACAGGATGACATGGACTACTCTTTAAGAAATTTTTTAATTAATTCCTCGATTATATATAATAAAATAACTTAGTTTAATTATTATATCACCATGGCCATTCACCCCTAGTATAAAAGACCGTCGCTCTCCCTTGTCTGCCGAGCCTCCCCTAATCACATCATACGAACAAGAGGAGAGGAGACCACGTCGTCCTCCGCTTCTCCGCGCAGGGGTTGCGCGCCACCAACTCCAAAGAAAACAGCTGCGATCGAGCTTGCCTGAAGCAACAGCAGCCATGGCGGCCACCATCCCATGCCCGGGCGCCACGGTTTACCTACTCTGCTAGCTAAGCCCTCCGCGCGCCCTCTGCCCGCCGTTGAACCGGCCGGCGATAGAGAACAACAGCACTTATATATAGGTGCACCACAGCACTTATATATACGTGCACCTGCACTCGCGCGCGCCCGGCGACGTACGATCGGCGATGATGGTGATGGGCTACTTCCGGTCGACGACCAAGTCCGCGACGTCAGCAGCGGGCGGGAAGAACAAGAAGAAGGCGAAGAACAGCTGTGCGCCGGCGCGCGAGGAGGCGGCCGGGCTCCGGGAGGCGCTGCTGGACCAGCCGGCGGCGGCCGCGGCGGAGGGCGGCGTGCCCAAGGGCTACTTCGCGGTGTACGCCGGGGAGGAGTCCCGCCGGTTCGTCGTGCCCACGGGGTACCTCCGGGAGCCGGCGTTCCGGGACCTCATGGAGCGCGCCGCCGACGAGTTCGGCTTCGCGCAGGCCGGCGGCCTGCGCGTGCCGTGCGCCGAGGAGGACTTCGAGGACCTCCTGCGCCGCCTCCACCGCAAGAACGGCGGCGCCGCCTCCGGGAAGGGGAAGAAATAAAGCCGTAGGCCGGCCGGCCGGTAGCTTTATGACAACACCTAGGTTCCTTCTTGTTTGTAACAATTTGCTTGTTGACGTACGTGTACATCAGATCAGTTCTTCAGTTGAGGATGCGGTTCTTGTACAGAATGCAAGCAAACAAGCAGCCACGTGCATGCATGGTAGCGTAGCTCTGAATGCATGGCGTGTTGATTCACTCACTGTTGCTTCCGTGAACTGGAGAAAGAGTATACAGACTTAGACTTAAGGCGGTGTTTGGTTCACCTTCTAAATTTTAGTCGTCGTCCCATCGGATGTTTGGACACATATATGGAGTATTAAATATAAACTATTTACGAAACTAAATGCACAGATTGAGACTGATTTTGCGAGACGAATTTTTTAAGCCTAATTAGTCCATGATTTGACAATGTGGTGCTACAGTAAACATATGCTAATGATGGATTAATTAGGATTAATAAATTCGTCTCGCGGATTCCTAACGGATTCTGTAATTTATTTTTTATTAGTATTCGAACACCCCATGCGACACCCCCACGTGACACCTCATAAACTTTAGTCACCGGATCCAAACACCCCCTTCGGGGAATTGAGCTATTTATTTATTTATTTTACGGAGTACGTCTGAAACTTTGTGAGATTCGATTCAAATTTGGACGTTCCAAACAGTCCGTACGAGATATGCGTTTTGTCTTCTTTTAGAATGATGAGATCGAGGAGATTAGGAGAAGAGAAATATGTAGAAAGACGATAGGGCTTTATTTCTTCAGTTCATGTTGTGTTTTTCTGATTAGAGGAGCAGTCATCTTCAGAGGATGAATCCTTGTCTTGTCATGCTGTTCTTATTCTTACAGAAACCGAAAAAAAAGATTTTTTTTCCTGCATTTGTACTATTTTTTCATCTTATTACAAGCTTGATTTATTTGGTTGGTTGGAGACCTGTGATGATGGGGGTAGTGTGTCTCTCCATATTCACATTCATCAATTCTTAGTGATGGACTCTTACCTCTGTTCCATACTTGCGCTACATGGACCCTGCAAATGGGACATCACTAGTTAATGCAAATTGTTGCTTACAGAAATGAATACTGATCGATCGATATAAATCAAACAGATCTGGATCTGAATGTCCGTTACTTCATTCTGAAATATACTAGTAGCATTGAGCAATGTCCGGAAGATGAGCATGCAAGACTGGGCTGCACATTTGAAAATATAGCCACTCACTTACAAGAACAGCAATGCTGTCTCTTTATCTGGCTCTCTGCAGATTGATTGCACTTGTCAACACTCAACACCGGGAAATGCTGGATGCAGGATTTCAGGTAGTCTGCTGCAAGGTAGGCACGTCCATTTCAGAACAGACCAATGATCTACCTCAGAGCAGAAGTAGACCAATCATTGTACTTCCTCAGACTTGGAGAGAGCTTCAGCCTGATTTCCTGTTCCTCGGTGTCTTCTGCAGAAACATGTTTCAGTTGCCTTGCCGGCCCTACTTTCTTGCCCTGGCAGAACACACTACTGAATCCAATGATAAAAAGTTCAGTGGTACTTGCACATTGAAAGTGCACACTATTCATTGTTTACCAATCGTTTTTTTGCTTCAGAGATTTAACAAAAAGTTGGGTTGATTCACACGTAGATAACCTGGTTTTTTCAGGAACCCAAGATTCAGGTGCAGATGCAGAGGATCCCATCATGTGTCGTCGATGTGAGAAGCCAGGTGCGCTTGCCAATTTGCCATGTGAATATGTACGAAAAATCCTTTGTTTTGTTGCAAAGCCTAACATTATGTGAGGCATGGTGGTTAGAATATGCCGACAGAATCACATATTAAGAATGCAGTGCAGTATGCAGAGTACAATGCGTATCTCATGAACCAAAGTAAACAAAAGATATTTTCCAACTCTCCCTACGTCTGGATCGAAACAGTAGATGCCCTGCATTCATAAGAAGTTACAAACAACGGCAGTTTACTCCTATATATATTTGTACCAAACTTTTGCGAATTATTACTGTTAACCTAATCTTTAAGCAGCTAATCTTCCACTTGCACTCTGTAGTGTGGATTCAGACTGGAAGTGCTAAGGGAAGCTAAACGATGGCACATGCTGAAGTTGACTAGATTCAGCTTCTGCAATGCTCATCTTCTTGGTTTCAGCTTGTAAGGAAAAAAAAAGCAGATACAAAAATTGCATGAGCTCGGTGTGGAAAAGAATTGCATGAGCTGTGACAGTGGCAATGTGGCATAAACCATCAGAAGTTGCAAGATCAAAGCTTTGTTTGGTTTGTCTTACATTAGATCCTTGTTCTCATCAGCAAACTAAAAAAAAATCCTACATCTCCTCCCATCGTTGTACAGATTATAGATCTTATCGGTGCAGTACAATGCAACCTCTCCTCCTTTCTTCAGAAAAAAAAACAAGAAGAAAGAAAGAAGCAACCCAAGAAAGGAGAGAGGAAAAAAACAAAGAAAAAAGAGACTCAGAGCAGAGCATTGAGACGAGAGCGAGGCCTTGGATTCATGGCCTTGTCGCCGTCTCGTGGTCTCGTGAGCCGTCATCTGCAGAGGATCTCGGTGTCGGAGGAGCAGGAGCAGGAGCAGTCGCACATGGCGGCGGGCTCCTTCTTCCTGCCGCCCTGCTGCACGAGACGGAGGATGCCCTCGAAGGACTCGACGTCGCAGGGGATCCGGAGCGCGCCCTCGTTCCGGAACCCGAACTCCTCCTCGGCCTCCCGGAGCAGCTCCGCGAACGCCCAGTGGCCCAGGTACTCGGTGGGGATCACGAACCGCCGCATCTCCTCGCCCACGTACACCGCGAAGGAGCCCCTCGGCACGCTGCTTCTCCCGCCGCCGCCGCCGCCGCCCTTGCCGCCGGACGCCGCCGAGGGCTTCACAGTGGCCAGCTTCTTCCACTTCTTGAGCAGCTGCTGCAGCAGCACGATGTCCCGGATCTTGTTGCTCCCGCGCCCACCCTGATGCTGCTGCTGGTGCTGCACCTGCTGGTACTCTTCCATTGCCGCCGACGAGCTAGTAATGCTAATGCCTCGACGGATGCGTTCTTGCTCTGGTAGGCGGGGTAGTGGTAGTGGAGGAGGACCCGGAAGGGCGGAGGGGCGAGAATATATAGGAGGGCGGGGAAGTTGGAGGAGGGAAGGGATCGCCGGTGCGCCGCAGCAGAGCAGAGCAGCCTGCTCGTGACTTCTGAGCCTCTTCACCATTGTTTGTGTTCAAATCGATGGAAGTTCTGGCTTTTTAATTTCTTTTAATGATTAGTTTTCGGGAACGGAGTTCTGCTTTTTTATTCACGAATAATTCGATCCGCGCGTAATGTTTCTTTTATCTTTTCACACTCGCTCATTCTTCGCCATTCGTTTATGAAAATCGTGCAGTAGCATTTTCAAAACTTTTATTACCACTAACTAGCAGAACTGAAGCAATGTAAAGTTACCGAATGTTATTTATGCCCCGTTTGGTAGAACTGTGATCGCCTCTGATGGCTCCTCTGTTCACTATAGTAAAAGGCTGGTTTTACCGCTCATCTCAAAATAAGCAAGGAGCAGAAACCGTGCTAAATGGGGTCTTAGAGTAGGGATGTGTATTTTGACATCAAAATTAGCCTGATGCAATGTAAAAACCATGTTCCTGATTTTTCTTTACCCTTTACTGCATCTATTGGCAATGGCAACTGAAACATTTTTACATCTGAATTTCTGAACAACGCAAGCCAGAGACAGGACTGAGTGACCTCACTGTAATGGAGCTGAACTTACATGGTCAATAACTCAATATATATCATGTCCAAGTTATGGGTATGGAGATTAATTGATGATCCCATGCATGCATGAACTAGCTACTAACTGTGCTCTCCTCACCTCTGTAGCTCTGCTGGTTGTGATGTCACTGATGTGGAAAAAATGTGAGTAGATGTTCAGTTTTCCTCCCTTGATTTCAGTAATGCTATGGGTCACCACTGAAGTTTGTTGTACTAGAATGTACTACTGCTCCTACTCCACTCGAGTCCTTGTCACACTGAATTATGCACCGGCTTCTTCGGTTCTTCCAGCTCATGCTGCATGCATTCCTGCCCCTGTTTTGGTGAAAGGGTCTTCTTGAACCTGTTTTCTGCGTGCTTGATTCAGTGGGCGAGCAGGCAGTTTCTGCAATAGTGTTTTTCCAATGCAGGATGTCATATCACAACTCACAATCCATTGTAGTACTAGCTAGCTAGGTATTCCAAAATGGCTGCGTATCTTGCCCTTCGACGAGTCAAATATTTTCAGAGCTGATTCTCTGCCTTTTCAAATTGTGCACAGTTCTCACTTCTGAAACACCTCGATCGCTCGCTGAGGTCGATATATATGTACGGAAGGGAGAAAATTATGACTTGGGTTCAGAGAATCATTTTGCCTTACGTGTATCCAACTAAGTTCAGTGAAGCAACGCCAAAACAAACTGCCGAGGCACAGGACAGGATGAAAACAACGGGAGCCAATGCAAAACAAACAGGCTGCGTGCACATCAGGTGGTATCTGCACACTGCATTGCACTGAAACTGCACAAACGCAAACAAAATTTTGAGCGCCCCCAGCTTGGCATCAGGATGCATCCGCATGCAGATGGATATATATACGTGTAAAAATTCATGTACTTTTGCTCTCTGACAGCATTTTTTTATCTTCCTCGTCTAGTTCAAGAATCTCTCTCTCTCTCTCTCTCTCTCTCTCTCTCCTGTGTTTCAAACTGTGTGCATGTGGGAACATGGCAGGACTGAAGAACTAGGGGAGCCGGGAGTGCATGCCTGCATCTGCATGTGGGGAGGCTTCACATGCATGATGATGATATCGATCGGCAATTGGGCATCAAGCTTTACTCCTAAGCAATGATGCAAAAAAAAAAACTAGTATTACTAAGATGCCTCTCTCTAGTGCACATGATTACATTAATTCTGATCCTGGTATGGTATGCTAGAGTTCATTCTTTTTTAATATCAAAAAATCAAAATCAAAATTCGTTGAATAATGGAGGAAAATGCAAGATTATTCCTTAATCATATCGCAGATGTACTACTATTCCCTCGATATGATTCCAGTTCATTTCATGTGAACGCTCACCTGAAGATTGCAAGCAGAGTCCAAGTAGATTAGTAGCTAGGCGATGAAAGATTCCTTCCCTCCATCATGTGCATGCATGCTAATCATGAGCAAATGGACCCAAATAGGCAATCGGCAGCACCCAAAGCCTATAGATGTCCAACGGGCCGGCCCGGCCTGGCCCGGCACGGCAACGGACCGGCATGACCCGATGGGGGTTGGGCCGACAAGGCACGACGTGCCTTGAGGGTCCGTGCCTGCCATGGGCTTCATGCCTGGCCGACGGCCCATGCACGGTCTGCTGGGCCGTTTTTCGTGCCAAGCCAGCCCGAGAAGCACAGCTAATCCAGCGTGCCGAGCCGGCCCAAGGCCCACTACACCGAGAGAGAGAGAGAGAGGGGGAGGCCAGGCTGTCGTCGTTGTGAAGGCCGTGGACGACGCGACCTCTCCATCCCCGACCTCTCCGCACCTCGACTTGGCTGGATCCGCGGGGGATGAGCGATGAGGAGGCCGGATCCGCGGAGAATGAGGCCGGATCCGCGCAGAGGAGGCATGGGGAGGAGCAGCAGCGTGGCGGTGAGGAGGAGGTGGCCACCGTCGGCGGCAGGTCTTGGGGCGGTGAGCAGTAGCCCACCGGCGCGGCTTCGCCTTTGGGGGCCACGGAGGCGAAGCCGGGAGAGTCGGTGGCAGCAGCAGGAGGCGAAGTCGTCTGGGAGAGAGAGGGGAACAGGGAGGCGACGTGGCGAAGGAGTCGCGACGCTTGACTTCATGACCATGAAGGGTGGGGAGTCTGGCGGCGGGTTGGAGTGGAGGTGGGAGGTGGAGGCAGGGAGGGAGCCAGGCGGCAAGCTCTCTCCCGGGTGGCGAAGAAGAGATGGAGCGAGCGAGAGCGGGGAGGAGGCGAGGTGAGCGACTGGGTGAGAGAGAGCAGAGTGCGGCGGCGGGGGAGGGAGAGGGTAGGCGGTAGGGTTAAGAGAGGAGGGCTAGCCTGCTGGGCTGTTGTTGGGCCTTTGACCATTTTCCTCACCGGCATCACCGGGCCTTTGGCCATTTTACGGGCTGGGCCGTGCCAACCCGCGTGCCTGGGGTAAGGCCCAGGCACGGCCTGCTCCCTCGGGCCGTGCCAGCCTGGGCCCGCTAGCCATCATGCCGGGCCAAAAAAACGGGCCTCGTGCCGGGCTCGGGCTGCCCAATTAGGCAATTAGTTTATCCTGAACCACCACATGAGAATGATTTTCATCTATCGAATCATTGGTGGAATGCAGATGGGGGAGGATCATGCATGGATTGGATCAACTGCTAGCTCATGAACATAAGATAGATATGATGCAGGTTGCATCCAGGACTGGCTTTATTATTAGTAGCTCAATTAGCCGTGTTGACATTCTAACTAATATTCATGTTTTGTGCAATTCCCATTCTTATTCTCTGTTCATATTTTAGAGCAGCTAGCTGCTACTAGCTAGGAGAGGTTGCTGGATGAGAGTACAGTTTGTCATTGTTGAGTGTTGACATTATATTTCTAATGAAGTTCAGTTTGGCACTAGCTAGGAGAGGTTGGATGAGAATACTAACTGACTTGCTTTATGATACATATGACGATCATGGTACCCAATTCAAATAATTTGCAAGTATTTATATATTAATAATGCACAGATTTTCTCTTAATGCAGCAATGGCACACAGATCTAGCTCCTGCATGTTGGCAGAAGAATATCTTAATGCATATGCGCAGAAACAGTTGTATCTAACTGAACTGCTCCTCAGTCAAATCTGAACTGGTCAATATAGAGGCCTAGTCTAGAGTCAAATTTCAGAGAACAAAGAATAAGAAAGCTGGCCCTGAGAGATTCTCCAAGCAAGCTCGATCTGCTCGCCAAGTCAAATGCATCACGATTTTACACCAGATCGGCGTACGGGGCCGGGGATTGTTGTCATACGATCAATATGAAAGAATATATAAATATATAAATCCTTTTTCTTCGCTGCACGGATACCGAGGCAGATCACGAGCCGTACGTACGTGGTTTTTGTTTGGGATCTCGTCGACCTTGGATGGAGCCTTAAATTTATTTGTTTAGCCTAGATTTTCATGTTGGGCACGTAAAAAATTAGGTGAGGACCATTCCTATTATTAGGACGTGGTGCAGACTGTGCAGCTGATATATACGTGGGCCACAATATCATTTTAAACGTACCCACGATAATTAGATGCCTAATAGGCCACACCTCGGTCATACATCCGCATGGTATTTTAGTAGGGATGGTCCTCACCGAATTTTTTTTTTCCGTTGTACGTGCATGCATGTGAACTGTGAAGTGATCATTATGCATAGATCGAGTTATTCAGCGAGAGAGAGAGAGAGATCATGGAGTTTAGCGATCGATGGAGCTCATCGATCTCCATACGCATGCTCTCTCATCATACGTCGTCGTGCGTATAGCTTTTGCTCAGTGATGGCTTTGTCTTTGTGTTTGTTTCGGTATGAGGTAGTACGGCACAGGACATCATCGCCTTTAATTTGTCCGATCTTGCTTGGAGTCTTAGGCCTGATAATAATCTTAAACAACACTGAAGCTCACTTTGCAGTAAGCAGGGACCACTACACTGATCGATGCATGCATCGTGATGTGTACATGTATACATATCTACTGCTGCTAATCCTACATGCTAAAGCTACATATATAGCCGTGTGATCGTTGCCTCATGGCTTCTCCAACGGTACATGAGCTAGCTCTAAGCTGAAAATATGAAGAAAAAAAAAGAAAAGAGACTGCAACAAGCAGTTTTGGAACATCGTACTAGAGAGAAGGATGCATCGCGAAATGTGCAAGACTATCTTTTGAGCTCATGCTAAGTTTATTGCTTCTTGCACCATTCAGTGATTAAAAATTGATTCGGTTAGCTAAAGCTACTAGATCATTGGAGATGACCTTAGAGCCACTATAATAGTGTATAAATATTCATGCAGACCTCGGCAATTGTGAAAACCCTATTGAAATGCATACTTATAAGCTTTTAAAATTTTAAATAATTCGCATCCATAGTGCATCTATAGATGTATGTACATAGCATCAAAAGTTGAGATGCAAATTTATTCTAGAAAATTCATTAAAAATAACAACATTTATGGGCATATGCATATGAAATTTGTTATTTTTTACATGAATTTCTAGGAAATATTTTTTTTGCATCTCAACTTTTGATACATTGTACGCAGATACACTATATATGGATGTGCGTCATTTAAAAAAATTCGAAAACATATAAGTATGTGTTTCAAACTTTTAGTAAGATTTTCATAATTGTACTAGATGAGAGGTTTGCACCGAATATGTTCCCTTTTAACAGTATCTTCATTCATCTTTGCTCATTTTGAGATGATGTGAGCCATCCATGCATGAGATGGCCTCGAGAGCCACTATAACAAGGTGTAAATATTCGGCGCAAACCTCAGCTCGTGAAAACCTTATTATATTGAAATGCGCATACTTATAAGATTTTTAAAATTTTGAAATAATTCACATCCATAGTGCATCTACAAATGTACATTGCATCAAAAGTTGAGGTGCAAATTTATTCTAGAAAAATTCACAAAAATAACAAAATTTATGGGCATATGTACCAGACAAGGACAAAAAAGCATGTGAATTTGTCTTTTAGCACATGTCCACATCAAATTCACATCTCAACTGTTTGATACATTGTAAGTCTATAGATGCACTAGATATATGGATACCCATCATTTCAAAATTTTCGAAAACCTATAAGTATATGTCTCATGCATTATACTGAAATGATCAGGTTTACACCGAACATTTCCCCCTACGATAGTATCTTCGTTCATCTTCTGGCTGCGCTCATGTTGAGATGATGTGAGCAGTGAGTCATCCATGAGTCTAGCATCTTCGCCGCCGCCAGCCCGCCACCGTCTTGCCCTGCGTGCCTTCACGGGATTGCAGATACATACTGCTACTAGTAGGCTAGTAGCTACTACTACGACCGATCCAACAGACATCCAGTATCATATCATAAAACCATATATCGATCGATTCCTACAATCCTACATATGCATGCTTTACCTGCCAAGCACGGCGCTGCATGCAACTGCAAGGATTAGGATATACCTACTCCTATGCTGCATGCAGCAGTTGCATCAGCGTGTGCTGAATCCGATGTGCCTAACACGCGCTGCACCAGCTGAATTCGCAGACCGATCGATCGAGACTACGAGAGCACTGAGCACATACAGGGACCACACGCACGTAAAGATGTGCATGCAGCCCGTGGGCCAAAGGCCCGGCCCAAAGCACGGTTATTGGGCCCGACCCGAGCACGGCACGGCCCGAACCCTAACCAGGCCCGTGCCGGCCCAAAGCCCGTAGCAGGCCGGGCTTGGGCTGAGGCCTCGGCCCGCCGGGCGGCACAACGCGACGCCCGTTTACAACGGCCGGCCGGTGGAGGCCCGAAGAAGCTGGAGGGGCTATATAAGCCCCCGCCTCGGCCGGACCCCCTCCTCTCACTCGATCACTCATACGCCTGCAGCCTGCTCGCCCCCGCCACGCCACCCTCGCCTCGAGCTCAAAACCTAACCCTAATCCCCACCTCGCCTCGCCGGTCGCCACCCGCCACCCACCGTCGACCACCTACCAGCTACCGCTCCTCACTCGGTCACTCCGCTTGCAGTCGCAGCCTGCTCGCTTCGCCACGCCACCCTCGCCTCGAGCTCAAAAACCCCTAACCCTAATCCCCACCTCGCCTCGGCCATCGCCACCCCACCGTCGACCACCTCCCAGAGCTACCAGCTGCTCGTCCACCTCCCGAGGCTACACGCCGACGCCGCGGATGTTGAGATCTCCTCTTCTCGATCTCTCCCCCTCCGTCTCTCACTCGATCGGATCTTGGGATCTCCTTTTGTCTCCCGCCTCTTCTCCGTCTCGTCTTCGTCTTCTTTTTCCATTTCTCCGCCGCGGGCTCCAGTCTCCATGCAGGCAAGTACCTCTAACCCTAACCCTAACCCTAGATCTAGTAGGCAATCACACGAACCCTAATCCATTTCTCGGTGTTTTTGATTCGCAGGTCGCTTGTGTGTAGTCAGTGTCTTTGCAGGAGGCGTTGAGGGACGATGCGGTTGGGTGGGTGCCATCTACCATGGTCGCTCTGAGTCCGGTGATGATGACGATGGTCCAACCATCAACGACGAAGCTCGGGGCCACAGGCGATCCCGATGACGAAGATTTACATGGGAGATCTTGCTCATCTCTTGTTCGGTAGGGAGTCTTGCTCCGACCAACCGAGACGATGCACAATGACTAGTGTTCAGCGCCACTAGCGATGCAAAGATCTCTCGCTTCGTCCACCACTAGTAAGCGCCGATCCTCGTCTGGCTAACTTTGATGAAATCATAGAGACAATTAGACGGTGAGGTACGTGTTGTTGCTATTTGTAAGCTCTGTAAGTCTCGTTTGTCCGTAAATCGCTAATGGCACCGGGTCATTTGAAAAGACATATGCTCTCATGCAAGAAGAAAAAAGAATGTGCTAATTTGGTTCAAACTAGGCTTGCTTTGAATCTCGATGGGTCTTATAGGAACCGGGAATATAGGCCTGATGTTGCTAGAGTCGAGCTTTGCCGCTTGATTGCTAGATTAGATCTCGCCTTTATCTATTGGCGACAATGATGCTTGGGATGATTACATTCAGGTGGCTCACAATCCTAGATACAAGAGAGTGTCTAGATTCACCACATCTAGAGATCTTTCTAAGCTTTTCAATGAAAAACTGCATCACCTAAAAAATGAAGTAATGCCCGTGTGTCTTCTTACTTGTTTGACATCCGATATCCGGTCCGCAAATGCTAAGGAAGATTATATCACCGTTGTTGCTCACTACATTACTTCGAGTGGGAACTTAAGAAAGCTGTTGTTGGCTTTAAACCCATTGAAGTGACTCATAGTGGTATTAACATTGCTGAAATTATTGCCGGTGTGCTTGGAGATTGGGGCCTACTTGACAAAGTTTTCTCTCGTTAGCCTTGATAATGCATCTGCTAATACATCTCTGCTATGCTTACTTTGAGTCCTCTCTTCTTGTCAAGTTACTTGGGTTATGATATTGATCCATTGAATCCTAGTAAAAAGATCTATCATGTTGTGCATCAGAGATGTGCTTGCCATATACTTAATTTGATTGTTAAATCTGGTTTGAAAAGGCTTAAACCACACATAGAGGTTTTTAGGTCTGCAATTAACTTTCTGAATTCATCTAATCATCGCATTGCACAATTCAAAAACTACTGCATTGCTAAGGGTGTGAGGCCTCGTAAATTTGCTTTGGATATGGATGTTAGATGGAACTCAACCTACCTTATGCTAAAACATCTCATGCCATATAGATCTCATGTTTTCTGTGTTCATCAATTCTCGGTCGGCTATCCTCTATTGAATGAACAAAGCATTGGTACATTCTTGACAAAGGTATTACAGATTCCTTGAGTTGTTCTATGATTCAACTGTTGTACTTTCTGGTGTTTATTACCCCACTAGTCCTTTGGTACTGCATCACATACTTGAGATTGCATCCCATTTGCATGAATTTGAACATGATAATACTCTTGCTGATGTAGTTGTGCCAATGAAGAATAAATTTCTTAAGTATTGGAAGAATGTACCACTGTTATACTCTTTTGCATTTATTCTGGACCCAAGGGCTAAGTTGAAAGGTCTGGGAAATGTGCTTGACTTGCTTGCTCTAAGTAACAATATGAGTTACATTGATTACTTTGCTGAGGTTAAATCTGAGTTGCATAAACTCTATGACAAGTATGAATCTAAGTTTGGTGCTGCTAGGCCAGCTAGAACCACCCATCCATCTGGACTGACAGGTAAGAGAAAGCAGGCATGGGGCAAAATTTTTGGAGGATCAGTTTCTTCTGGTCCTTCAAGTGCATCTGCAGGATCTATTGTGTCTCCTGGTCTCTCTGAGCTCACTGTTTACCTTGACAGTGACAATGTTGTGGCATATGATGATGACTTTGATATCCTCAATTGGTGGCATGAGCATAAACTAACCTATCCAGTTCTCTGTACCTTGGCTAAAGATATTATGACTGTTCATGTATCAACTACTTCTTCGGAGTCTACCTTTAGTCTTACTGGCAGGATTATTGAGGAGCGGTGATTTGCGATTGGGCGGACAGACAGTGGGAGATGCTAATCTGTGTCAAAGACTGGAGCTAGGTGAATCTGTGGACAAAGACACTGCTGTGGAGGACAAAGAGCTAGAAGAATACTTCAAAGAGCAAGACCTTGATGATGAAGTGGTGGATCATCTCACATTGGTGATGATTGATCTGCTGAGAGCCGAGAGCTTTGAGAGGTCGTGAGTGCGACTTTAGTTGTGAGTTGAGACATTTGAGCTAGCTGGTTTGTAATAACTTTGAACAATTTGAACATTTTAATGTATTGAGCTGGTCAGTACTCTTTTTCCTTTCTAGGGTTTTATCTCACGAGGTGTGAGTTTTACCTAGAAAGGTTTTTAATGAGGCGACATTGCACAAACAACTCAAATCTTTTGTCATCTGGTGTTTCGTGATTGTTGAATATGAATATGTGAACTGTGATTGTTTGAAGTTTGAACCCGTGATTGCGCTTGTTTGAAATATGGTGTTTATCGTAACGCAGACTCACGGGTGGCTTGATGGACCAGGTGGGCACATGGGGTTCAACGGGTTTGGCACGGCCGATATTCGCCCACGGACCGTGAAACCGGGCCGTCCCACCAGGCACGGTGGACTGTTCAGGCACGGCCCGGTGGCCCGACGGGCCAAAAGGGCCCGAGCCCGATCGGGCCGTGCCTGGCCCGGGCTCGGGCCGTGCCGTGCCGTGCTGGCCCGTTGCTCATCTTTACACGCACGCAGCTAGCCGACCAGCAGGGAGAGTGCAAACTGAAGATTTTGGACGCAGTCAGAAAACGAGGAGTGACGATGCATGTCTTGATCTGCAATTTCAGCATCGGGGACCATCGTCATGTAATATTATGACACGTAGTAAGTACTCTATGAAGCTCCAATGAACCTTAGACACGTCGCGGTATGCCACTACTATATACTACTGTGCACAAAGTAGCCTCGTACAGCGTGCATGAGCAACCTGTTCTTATTAGAGGTTATTTAACCTTTTCGCCACTGCTGTGATGTGCATGAGTATGTAGGCCCGTACAGTGTGGTCGTTCCACATTTTTTCCTGAGTATATACTACGCTGGACACAGTTAATATTGCACTTTGCACCGACAAGCGACAAGACAATATATAAGCTTAGAGAGAAAGCAGGTTGACAGTGTTCACCAGCAACATCATCAATGACACAGAGAGAACGAATCCATTGCATGCAGAGATAGCTAGGGATATGGAGTAGTATAGCTTTGCATGCATGCGCTGTTGTTTGCTCACCTAGCTGTCTCAAGCTAGCTAGAGTTTTGTTATCGACAGCGGCTTATGTTGTTAGCCAATAAGAGGGGGGGGGGGGGGTTGCTTGTGTCCAACTCCAAATAGGAGTGGAATGAAGTGTTCATCGCATAACTGTCATAACCGCTCGTTAAGTTCGTTGTTCTTCATGGATGCTGCCATGCACGTACTCATGCTGCGCCTAGCTAGCTTATGTGTATTGATGCAATGTATGCCGTTGCACATGGCCACTAAAAAGAGAGTTGAGAGCCAAATATATAATAAGCTATATATATATAGACAGTTAGACACACACACTGACACACATATCGAAATCATTTGTACCATCTCATCACATTGAGGTAGCCTCTCCTCTAGCTATAGCTCGATCATATCGAGCTGTTGGATAAAAGAATACTACACTACCTATGTCATTGTACTTAGCTTGCTAGCTGGAGATGCATGGCACATTGCATGCGTCGTCTGACTAATGCTGCACGACGGATCGGAGCCACATGCAGTGGCGCGTAAACAATGCAAATCCATCGCCCGCCCGCCCGGCCTGACGAGATCTGGCGACGCTGTCTATACGTAGAGAGCTGCTTGCATGCCTGTGGCCACAAACTGCTGCACGTGCAAATGCTGCATGCACGCATGCAGAGTAATGCAGCACAAGTCGTACTTGCTGATATATATCTTATTATCGCTACGTACTAGTACATTTTGTTTCTTCTCGGATTCCTATAATGACTTACGACATGTTCGCTGGGTCATAAACCATCGTAAATTTTTAGTTAGAGTAGTATTTTTTTCTCATACCAAACCAAACCAGTCAGCAGTAATAATCCACGATCGTATACGATCGTTTCAGCCCTAGCCGAACAGGTTGTTAATGAGCAACTTGTGTAGATAGCTGTCGCTATTTGTTACATATGAGAGATGGTTTCTGGTTATCAACTGTCTCTTTTATGTACTTATTTGGGACGACTGTGCACCCGTCACTAGTTCTGTTGACATTACAGGTTTCTGGTTATCAACTGTCTCTTTTATGTACTTATTTGGGACGACTGTGCACCCGTCACTAGTTCTGTTGACATTACAGACGTAAATTTACAGACATTTGGTTTCACCGTCACTAAGTGACATCGCGAGCCATCACTAATTTGCTTCTGTACTAGTGTAGTGCATATGTGCGATGCATATACTACCGTCGTTCCAAATTATAAACTATTTTGCCTGTTTTTAGATACATAGTTTTTAATATTGTGCATAACACTACTAGAGAACAGACTTTAAAACGATGTCTTAATTTAACATTAGCCTCGGCATTTTTTGTCCTCGGGACTAAAAGACCTTTAGTCCCGGTTGGTAATACCAACCGGGACTAAAGGTTCCTTTACTCCCAGTTGGAGCCACCAACCGGGACTAAAAAGTCCTCCAACCTTTAGTCCCGGTTGGTAATACCAATCCGGACTAAAGGTACATCCTTTAGTCCCGGTTGGTAACACCAACCCGGACTAAAGGTCCCCCGATGGGTTAGTTCAAAAGGAAAGCATCCCATCCATTGTTAGATGTGTTGTGTAGGTGGGGTGGTAAGCTCCGCGCGAGGCAGTGCATGAGGTCTTGGGTTCGAATCTCACGGGGCGCAGCGGTGGGAGACATTATTTTTTTTAAGCTAGGAGGATCTTTAGTCCCGGTTGTAACAAACCGGGACTAAAGATCCCCACCTTTAGTCTCGGATTCATAGTCCCGGTTGGGAAACCGGGACAAAAGCCCTTTCCCAACCGGGACAAAAGCCACGTTGTGTAGTAGTGTAACAAAAGTAATGCACTAAAAAGGTACAACGACCTATAATTTAGAATGTAAGGGAGTATACTAGAATGTAAGGGAGTATACGTATTTAAATTTATTAGACAGTTACATGTATATACTTTATGTATGAAAGACTATAAACTTTACTACAACATTGCAAGGTGGTTCTCTTCGATGGCTCCTTGTCCTCGACTCGCTCTCCCAATTTCCTTCAGCTCATCGTAGGCTCTCACAACAGCCGCCGTAGGCTCACAACATTGCATGTGGCGCGTATGCCACTTCATTCATGCTTGTTGTGTACTATATTTTTTTTGTCGTGAAATGTTTTCAAAACATTTTTACATATCAATTAGCTAGAATGTTTTAGAAAATTTCTAGATTTTTTGGATATTTTCCTTATTTTTCTAGAGCTAAACCTATATATTTTTTTAAAGTTTCTAAAGATGTTTTCATGAGCTCTGAATATTTTATTTTGATTTGTCATATCTCAAGCTATTCTATAATTGTTTTCAGAATTTTTTAAAAGCTTAGAGACATTTTGTGTTGTTTAAAAACCTTAACATTTTTTTAACTAAAAATAGGACAAAACCATCTTCAAACCCCGCGAAACTAGAACATGGAGGTAATTCAAACGTTTTAAGTGTTCACGGAGGTCAGATATTTGGTTTTAGAGTTTCAGAAGAGAAAAGTCAGACTACGACGAAAACTCAGGAGAGAATAAATTTTTCCCCTTTCTGCAAGGGTTTCAGGGAAAGGGACCGGCGATACTTAGGCCAAAAACTAAAGCCCAAATCCCAAAACTCCCCACGGGCCACGGGATACCTACGGCAAGTCAGTGCCCGCCACGCCATTCGCCATGGCCTCGTTCTCTCTCTTCGCCGCGGCGCGCCGCCTGCTCAGCCTTGGCCGCCGCGGAGGGCTCCTCCCCGTCCTGCCCTCTCGCGTCGTAGCCTCCTCGTATTGCAGCAACAACGCGGAGCTGCGCACACGCTGATCTCAGCAACAACGCGTCGTAGCGTCCTCGTATTGCCGTTGATCTCCGACACATAGTCAAGGAGCTGCGCACACGCTGCCACCACCGCCAGGCCCTCGAGGTAGATACGGCTCTACTCCATGCCCTCCCCTTTGTGTTCTAGGTTGCTTGTTGTCACTGGCACATGGAAGGTGTTCGATGGAATGATATGGGGGGGTGGTGTTGTCTAGGTTGCTTGTTGTCACTGGCGCATTGAAAAGGTGTTCGATGAAATGATATGGGGGGATGGTGGTGTTTTTCTTGTTGATGCTGCTACAGAAAGAGGATAGATTTCTCTCGGATGTAATGCTGAAATTTCTAAAATGTGATAAGCAACTCATTGGTACCATGCTAATCCTGTGAAATATTTTTGTGAAGACTTTTTCCTTCTGTGAGCAACGTAGAAAGAGGGCAACTTGAATTATTGCTAGGAATTCAGGAGATTTTGGCATGCTTTTCGGTCATAGGTACTACTTATGTGCTGACCCCTATCTGTATCCACAATGCTGGTCAACATATAAGATTTAGTACAAGCTTGTCCATCATTGCTTTAGAGGCTCATAGCACGTGATTAATGAATACATGTCCTCAAGAAGCATACATGTTCTAGGACTTCAGCATTGCAGACTTGCTGTATGCACAGTTTTGCATGAATTCTTGGTATCCCTCATTGACCATGATCTTTTCACTTTGCACAGGTATCTGAGTGGATGAATCTCAAGGGTCACGTCAAATTTGTGCCAAAGGATCATGCTATTCACCTGGATTTAATCGGTCATATTCATGGAGTTGGAGCAGCAGAGACCTACATCAATAAACTATCTGACAAAGATAAGACAGAGAAGCCCTATGCTGCACTTCTCAACTGCTACACACGAGAACCCTTGGTTGACAAAGCGTTGGCCCATTTTCAGAAGATGAAAGAGCTGGGTTTCGCGTTATGCGCGCTCCCCTACAACAACATCATGAGCCTCTATACCAACGTAGGGCAGCATGAGAGGGTCCCTTCAGTGATGGCAGAAATGAAGAGCAATGGGATTGTTCCCGATAATTTCAGCTACAACATATGCATAAATTCTTATGGCACAAGAGCTGACTTTTTTTGGGTTGGAGAACACCCTGGAAGAGATGGAATGTGCGCCTCAAGTTGTTGTTGGCTGGAATATCTACGCTGTTGTTGCAAGCCACTACATTAAGGGTGACCTAAGCGAGAAGGCATACTCTGCCTTACAAAAAGCAGAGGCAAAAATGGATAAAAAGGATTAGGGTGCCTATAGCCACTTGATTTCCCTGTATGGACACCTTGGGGACAAATCAGAGGTCAAGAGGCTATGGGCACTAGCAAATGTTGAATTGTAAGAGGCATATCAACAAGGAATACACCAACATGCTTGCAGTGCTTGTGAAGCTTGATGAGATCGTGGAAGCTGAAGACTTGCTGAAAGAGTGGGAGTCCAGCAACAATGCATTGGACTTCAAAGTTCCAAATGTGCTGCTCAAAGGATACTGCAAAAAGGGCTTTCTGGACAAGGCTGAGGCGCTGCTCAACGGCTTCTTGACAAAGGCAAAGATGCCTTCTTCAACCAACTGGGCAATTGTGGCAAGTGGATATACGAAGAAAGGTGATGTCGCGAGAGCTTATGAGCTGACCAAAAATGCCCTCTCTATGTGCCTCCCTAATTTTGGCTGGATCCTGAGTCCTTCGATGATTGAGATGATACTTAAGTATCTTGGAGATGAAGGGGAGGTCAAGGATGTCGAAGCTTTCATTGATCTACTGAAAGTTACGGTGCCAATGAACTCTGATATGACTGAGAATTTGTCAAGGGCTCATTCGAGAGAAGAAAAGAAAGCTGAAGAGGCAACGAAAGCTCCTCGTTGAAAGCTCTAGTTTGGTTTGGTGAATTGATGAAACCCTAAGTGCTAACCTAGTTTATCAAGTGATCATGAGATAGGTAGCACATTAAGTGATGAAGCAAATGAAGACCATGACATGATGATGGTGATGCCATGGTGATGATCAAGTGCTTGGACTTCAAAAGAAGAAAGAGAAAAATAAAAGGCTCAAGGCAAAGGTATAAATGGTAGAAGCTATTTTGTTTTGGTGATCGATACACTTAGTGAGTGTGATCATATTTAGGATCGATAGCCATACTATTAAGATGGGTGAAACTCGTATCGAAATGCGGTTATCAAAGTGTCACTAGATGCTCTAACTCATTGCATATGCATTTAGGATCTAGTGGAGTGCTAACACACTTGAAAATGTTTGTGAAAATATGCTAACACACATGTGCAGAAGGTGATACACTTGGTGATTGGTACATTTGAGCAAGGGTTAGGAACTTCACCAGCGGAGTGTCCACCCGTAGAGTGCGGACAATCCAATGGTGCCACCGGCGCTCTATACAGAAAAGATGGAGGTCACTGTAAGTGACCGGACGCTGGTCTCGGTAGGACCGGCGTGTCTGGTCAGTGGATGCGTGAAGACGCTGGCGTCGGTCCACGACCGGACGCTGGGTCACTTGGTGACCGGATGCTGAAGGGGTGCGTCCGGTCCTGCTGACGTGGCAGCGCACAGAGGAGACGCCGAGTGACCGGACGCTGTGAGTCCGGTCGAGCATGACCGGATGCGTCCGGTCGTGATTTCTCGCTTTTGGATGCTTACTGGAAACGACAGGACGCTGAGGTCCAGTGTCCGGTCACTTCACAGCAGCGCGTCCGGTCATCACTTGACCGTTGGGATCGGGCGCTCAGTATTTGAAGAGAGCGTCCGGTCGATATGACCGGAGCGTCCGGTCCCCCCGTGTTGTGCCCAGTGAAAGGGTACAACGGCTCTATTTCGTAGGGGCTTCTATTTAAGCCCCATGGTCGGCTCAAACTAACTCTCTTGGCCATTTGTATTGACATAGCAACCTTGTGAGCTTAGCCAAAGCCCTCACACTCATCTCCATCATTGATTCATCATCTTTATGAGATTGGGAGAGAATCCAAGTGCATTGCTTGAGTGTTTGCATCTAGAGGCACTTGGTGTTCGTTTTTCGCTGCGGGATTCGTTTGTTACTCATGGTGGTTGCCGTCACCTAGATGGCTTGGAGCAGCGAGGATCGTCGAGCGAAGGTTGGTGATTGTCTCCGGCTCCAATCGTGGTGATTGTGAGAGGTTCTTGACCTTTCCCCGGCGGAGAGCAAAAATGTACTCTAGTGGATTGCTCGTGGCTTGTGTGATCCTCATCTTGTGTT
Organism: Miscanthus lutarioriparius; assembly: GCA_904845875.1. Taxonomy (NCBI): domain Eukaryota; kingdom Viridiplantae; phylum Streptophyta; class Magnoliopsida; order Poales; family Poaceae; genus Miscanthus; species Miscanthus lutarioriparius. Next base: position 6,918,734 of record CAJGYO010000018.1, read on the forward strand.
GGTTGTGCGGCACCCTATTAAGGGTTTGGTATGTGATGCCAATTAGCGCGTGAACCTCCAAGTGAGTGAATCACCACAATGAGGACTAGCTTGCTGGCAAGCAAGTGAACCTCGGTAAAAAAATCATTGTGTCATCGTTTGATTCTGAGGTGATTGGTCTTCATTGTTATTCATTTTTGTGATTGATTGGCTTCTTCCTCGACACGGCGGTATAACCTTCTTGCTCGCTCTCTTTACATTACCGCAAACTAGTTGTCAAGCTCTTTAGTGTAGCTAGTTGTGAGAGCTTATTAGTTTGGTTAGTGTGGCTCTTTAGTTAGCTTTTGAGAGCACACTAACTTAGTATAGTGTCATAGCTATTGTGTGGATAGAAACTATATAAACTAGAATTGTGGTAGGTGGCTTGCTATTTTAGTAAGCTAGCACAATACTTGCTTCACCTCATAATTGTCTAACCGGTTTGTTAAGTGTTGTTGTAGAAATTTTTAATAGGCTATTCACCCCCCTCTAGCCATTAAGACCTTTCAGCAAGTTAGCATGGGCGGTACATAGATGCGGGACCCATGCAAGGGGAGGCCTTCAGCAAGACGCCATGGCTCATTGAGCTCGCCGTCCTGAAGCTTCTGTAGGAGATAGCGGGCATCGGCGGCGGCACCCGTGGCTGCCCGAATGTCGTCGATGAAGCAGAACGAGGGCCCCGAGATGGTGTGCGCCCCGACGTCGGCAGCAACGGTGTTGGAGTCTTAGTGGGATAGAGCGTCAGCCACTGTGTTCGACCGCCCTGTACGGTATTCCATAGTGAAGTCGAAGCGAAGATCTTGTTGATCCATTGATCTGCGGCACGGTGGAGAGACGCTGATCAAGCAAGAACTAAAAGGCGAAGCGGTTGGTGCGGACGAGGAAGCGATGCCCTAGAGATACAGGCGCTAATGACGCACGGCCTGCACAAGACCGATCAGCTCCCGCTCTAAAGCCGCGAGCTTCAGGTGACGAGCGGCGAACGGGCGGCCGTAGAAGGCAAGAGGCCCTCCATCTTGATGGAGAACAGCCCCAAAACCGGCGCCAGAGGCATCGCAGTCGATGGTAAATAGCTTGTCAAAGACGGGCATTTGGAGGACCGGGCCTGTCGACAAGGCACGCTTGAGCGCCTGAAAAGACACCTCGGCCTCCTCGGACCAAAAGAAAGCGTCCTTGCGCAAAAGCCGAGTGAGGGGTGCCACGATCGTGCCAAAGTCGTGGATGAACTTGCGGTAGTATCCCGCAAGGCCAAGGAAGCCGCGCAGCCCTCTAGCCGAGCGCGGTGTAGGCCACGAGGCGACAACGTCCACCTTGTCGCTGTCCATGGCGACGCCGTTGGTGGAGATGACGTGGCCGAGGTATAGCAACCAAAGTCTCCCCGAAGGAGCACTTCAAGCGCTTGAGGTGGAGGTGGTGCGTCTGGAGCGCGTCGAGGACGAGGTGGACGTGCTGCAGATGTTTGGCCCACGACGAGCTGTAGATCAATATGTCGTCGAAAAACACAAGGACGAACCTGCGCAGGAACGGGCAAAGGACGTCGTTCATCAGGGCCTGGAAGGTGGCCGGTGCGTTGGTGAGGCCAAAAGGCATCACCAGGAACTCGAAGTGGCCGTGATGCGTGCGAAATGTCGTCTTCTCGACGTCCTCCGGGTGCATGCGCACCTGATGATAGCCCGATCGGAGGTCGAGCTTGGTGAAGAAGCGGGCGCCATGGAGCTCGTCGAGGAGCTCGTTGACCACCGGGATGGGGAACTTGTCCTTGGATGTCTTGTCGTTGAGCGCGCGGTAATCGATGCAGAAGCGCCAAATATTATCGGCCTTCTGCACCAAGAGGACAGGAGCGGAGAACGCCGAAGTGCTCGGCCGAATGACGCCCTGAGTGAGCATGGTCTCACACTGCCGTTCAAACTCGTCCTTCTAGAGCTGCGGGTAGCGGTACGGCTGGATGGCGAGCAACTAATTCTGTTGCTTGCTTGAATTCCATCAATAATGTTTACAGATATTTATATCCCCTCTAAGCAACCTATTTTAAGAAATAAATATCCTATTTAGGGAAAATAGCAAATAATTAAAGCATAAAGATAACTGGGATATTAGCCCATTTATTCTAGGCGCCATCTATTGATCCAGGCGCCACTTAGCCACGCCGGCGCCTAACATATTGGATGCCGGTCATAACAGAGGTTCAACTTTTTTTTCTGTAGTTCAATGGATGTACAGTTAGCTTGCCTTCATCGGCATTCCACCATACCACTATTATTGGATCAAGCTGCTTAGAAAAAAATGACCAAGTTCAAGAACGCTTACAATTTTGGTTCTATCAAATAGTAGACTGATCACAGCTGCATCAATTTATATGACACTGTCTAGAGTATTCTCCAAAAATACTTCTACCTGAAATAAAAATGGCTTGGTTTTCCTTTTCCATACTTATGGCTGAGATCATGTGTCATGTTGTTTCTTGCATGCTGCCTGTTTTCCTGACGCAGTGCTTGCAACCTCAGACATGGATACCCTATGTTCAGACAAAGTCCTCATCCATACAACGGACAAGTATCACCGATGACCCCATATGATCAGTTCACTGTGTCATGTAGCTCATCAATCTTCTACACTCGAAACCCATTAAGGCCTTGTTTGATGCACGCGTATCCACCTCAATCCACGTGTGTTGGAGTAGAATGGAATGTAGTTTAATCCAAATCCACTCCAATTCACTTCAACACATGTGAATTGAGATGAATACATGCGCATCAAACAAGGCCTAAATGGCCTCCAAAACTGCTCCCTGTGCTGCCGTAGTGCGAGTGTGTGAATCTATAGTAAGGTCTCTCCTACTCTGGGTCTTTTCGCTGCTTTCTTCCAGCGTTGTGGTGCCGTTGTGCGAGTGTGTGAATCTATATTCAGGTCTCTCCAAAAATGCTTTACCTGTGGATTTTTGCGGCTCCTTTGCATTTATGTGATCGTGCGGGTTTTGGGGTTCTGCGGTCTTATTGTCTTGCTTATGATGTTTCTTTTCTCTGGATTCTGTGATGAACGGTGCTCACCCAAAGGAAGGGGTTCTTTCCTGGACTTCGATTCACCACGGTTGCACGAACTTTAGAGTTTTGTTGGTATGTTCCTTTCCTATTAGTTGGCCTACATTTTTTTTTTCTGTTCAACGACTGCACAGGTGTGCCTGATGGACCTTGCCGGCAGGGAAAGGGACGCGCGGTGTGCCTGCTGATGCAGTGTGCCGTGTCCTTGGCACTGGGGAAGGGGTTGGCCGATATAGTTTGCCTCCATACATATGAGATTGTGCTATTCTGTTGATTTTGATTTTTTTTAGTTATAGCACTGTAAGGGATGGGGCTGGCCACTGCACCTCATCAGCTAGCATCAAACCAGTAGTATGGTACACATGCATCCTTCTATTAGGCAGGCTGGCAAGAGCATCCTGTTGTTCATCTAGCTTCATTGTCATAAGTCTTCTAAAATTACGCATCTTCACTTTGGTAGGAGATCCCTGCATTTGTGTACATGAAGTTTCTCCTGACAAACCTCTGGCTTCTGTTGCCTTAACCAGATTGAAACAATTTTCTCCAATGAATAAACTAAAGAAGATGCCCCTTAGGGTGAGTACTGGAATGTGTTATCACTTGGTTTTATAGAGAGCATATGTATTATATTCAGTATTGATCTTCTTATCACTGGGTGTCTGTAGGTCATTGCTGAAAATTTGTCTGAAGATGAAATTGCAGGATTGAGAGAAATGTTCAAAATGCTGGACACTGACAATAGTGGGCAGATCAAGTTGGAGGAGCTAAAAGGTGGTTTGAAGAGAGTTGGTACTAACTTAAAGGACATGGAAATTAAACACTAAACAGATGCGGTAATTATTCTAACATATTTGCGCTTCTGTTTTCAGGTTTCTCTATCTAAGATTCCTATGCCCTACGAGCTCAAGGAAACTCCAGCCTGAATTTGAGTTATTGAAATATCGAACTCATATGTAGATGTTTAGAGGTGTGTTAGTGTCATCCTCTTTTAATCTATAAATATTTTTTAATCTGAACTTATTGATCCACAATTGTGATAATGACCCATCTATGTGTTGGATAGGTAATTTGCTTTCTTGACTAAAAGGCAACTTGATTTTGACTACTGAAGTGCATGAATTGCATACATGTCAGCAAGAGCTGAGATAAGCTTCCATTCAGATAATACTATGAAAATGGGTTGAGAGATGTCTGATGCAGCCAAAATTAACTTGCGGCCTTTCCGAAAAAAGAGAATACTATGAAGATGTTGAAAGATGTCTGATGCAGTTGTATTGTCCAACACTGCTGGTGTAACATAGTTGTCTTTCCTTGAATGTGCACGTTTACAAGCATGGGTTTCTGTTTTTAAGGTTTATCACTTTGTCAGGATAGCAACTAACAATCATGTGCTTAGATGTGAACATTATCACGGCTTACAGCCAAAAATAGATGGCGTTCAGGAACTTTGTTTTGCTTTGTGAATTGATGTCATTCTGGATTTACATGGTAACCTTTTTTTACACCAAATGATGCTAATTTCAATAGGGAGATATTTTAAAAGTAACTCTAGCCAGAGGTGCATAGGTAATTTAAGTATCTCGATGAAAGTGGATTGCTATTTCTCTTGGAATAGTTCATGCTCATAAGGAGGTAATGACTATATCGGCAACATTATTTTATACAGAATGTGCTCTAATCTTATTCATGATTGATGTCCATTTGTGTTGTGCTTCTCTTTTGTATGTCGTAATCCATAAAATGTTGATCCAAAAGAACATCTATAGTCCCAATCACTAGTAATCAGACCACCGAGGGGAAGCGATGCCGGTGTTAGCTAATCTACTGCCATCTTGTGAGAACACAGCAGAGGAAGGCGGCGCCGACTTAGCCATTGTGTGAACACAAAGGGAAGGCGGCGCCGACTTTGCCCCCCGCTGTGATCAAGAGTCATTGTAGGTGCAAAGCGCCGCGACGACTCACCTACAACATCAGAGGAACAGCAAAGGCTGGCGTGCAGAAGTCAGCTCAGTTCGTTATCTAGTTATCGTACGCATGGGCGCCGCACATGGACTAGATAGTTAGAGTTGTATAAATAGACATGTATGGCAACTCAAGAAAGAGAGCTCAGATTTGCCATCATCACACAGGGCAGGGCTTCGCCAACGCCGCTGCCTTGTATTGTGCGTGCTTGCTCTGCTCTCCCTTCCTCTTGAGCTCGATCCGTAGTGTGTGGGTACGACAACAACGCCGGTATGTGGTCTGCTCGGACGGCTAGTGTGGTGCTCGGCAACACTAACGCGCGCTGTGAGACCGACAAGTGCTCCACTCGCCGAGCCGGTGGTCGGCAAGATCGGCCGGAGTGGTTCACCGTCGTGAGCCGGTGATCTGTGAGACCAACGGAGTGGTCTAGAGATCATCTCGGTGGTCGGGGCTAACTGTGGGCCAACAAGTGGTATCGTAGCCGCATAAGCGACGCCGTCATTCTAACCGGCGATGGCGATGACAAAGTGTTCGGAGTTGGGCGACGGCAGCGGCAATCGCTGTTGTGGCTGCCGTACCACTACCGGAGGTAGTTGTTCGCGACGGTGCGGGAGGTCAGCGGCACCACTTGGCCGACGCCGACTCGCACTAACTATGGAGAGTGGTCGATGACCATGAAGGTCAAGCTCGAGAGTCCGCTCTCGGAATGTCGCTGACAAGGGCACCGACGTGGAAGAAGACGACATGTCGGCGATGGAGGCTATACTCATTGCCGCATCGGCGGAGTATAGGGAACCGCTGGGGACGAAGAGCTCAGCTAAGGGCGGCGGGGAGGCCATTGCGGCGATGCTTGGCGTTCGGTTCCGACCAAGAAAGAAGGCAACGGCCCAGCTTACAAGCGAGTACGCAAACCTCAAGTTCAAGGATGGTGAAACGGTGGAGGACTTCTCCTCCGCTGCGCAGACGCCATCGCCAAAGTCAAGAGCCACGGCGTCTACCATCGACGGCGAGGAGGCGGTCTCAAGTTCCTCCACTCGCGTCTTGAGGCAAAGTACATCCAGATCGCTTATCCATAGAGACGATCTTGGACTTGTCCACCCTCACCATCGAGGATGTGGCAGCCGCCTAGGGGGCGGTGGACGACGCTGGAGCAGCGAGCAGACGACAACGGAACGGCGACAGCGGGAAACTCCTCACGACGGAAGAGGAGGGGCTGCTCGGCGAAACTCCGGAAGGCAGCCTCCTCCGATTCGCGGTGGCAACGGCAAACATCGCAAGGAGGCTTCTTCGGTGAAGAAGCAAATCGCTCTCAACGCCGCCGGTGTTGCGGAAGATGGGCCATTGGGCACGGGAGTGCCCAAATCGCAAGAAGGAAAAGAAGGCTCAGCTCACCTGGCGAAAGCCGATGATGAGGATGAGGCTACTATCCTTATGGCGACGTTCTGTGCACTGCATGACGTCGAGGCCATGGAGAGGGAAGAGGCGACGATGGTGGAAGGATCTAGCAAGGCCCTGAAGACCGTCAACCTCGACGAACCACGCGTCCAAGTCCATCTTGGGCATGTGGGCGTCGACCAGGAGCAGCGGTGGTATCTGGACTCTGGTGCCAGTAACCACATGACGGGCTCCAAGAACTCCTTCTCCGAGCTCGACGGCGATGTTACCGGTACGGTAAAGTTTGGTGACGGCTCAAGGGTGGCTATCCAAGGGCGCGGCACCATTATCTTCAGATGCCAGAATGGGGAGCACCGCGCGCTAACGGATGTATACTACATCCCGCAACTACGCCCAAAGATCATTAGCATTGGTCACCGGATGAGCGCGTAGCGAGGTTTCGATCAAGGGCACGGTGTTCGAGGATCGAGACCAGAGCGCGACTTCTCGCCAAGGTGAAGAGGTCCTCGAACGGTTGTACCGCCGACCAAGGTAGAGCAACCGATTTGCTCGGCGGCAAGGCACTCGAGGAACCGTGGATGTGGCATGCCCGGTTCGGACATCTCAACCGCGGCCGCGCTTGGTCGGTGGGAAGATGGTCCGAGGGCTACCCTACATCAAACACGGAGGCAAGCCGCAGGATACCGCCGGCCGGGAAGCGAGGAGGCTACCTTTCCCAAAGGCGGCTGCCAAGTATCGCGCGAAGGAAGCTCTCGAGCTAGTTCACGGCGACCTCTGCGGGCCGATCACGCTGCTACATGCGGTGGTCGGCGGTACTTCCTCCTACTGTGGGATCGATTGCGCCGCTACATGTGGTCGCAACTCCCGACGAGCAAGGACGAAGCGGCGGTGGCGATCAAGAAGTTCAAGACACGCGGAGGCCGAGAGCGGCAAGAAGCTCCTCGCATCGAGGACCGATCGGGTGGCGAATTCACTTCGGTGGAGTTTGCTACGTCTTGCACGGATCAAGGTGTGGGGCAACATCACACCGCTACCGCATACTCGCCACAACAGAATGGCGTGGTGGAGCGACGGAACCGCATGCGGTGGTCGGCATGGCCCGATCCATGTGAAGACCAAAGGGATGCCGCAAAAGTTCGGGGAGAGGCGGTGACCACAAAGGTGTTCATCCTCAACCGCGCTCCAACCAAAGCCCTAACGGGCAAGATGTCGCTCGAAGCTTGGTACGGAGCAAGCCGAACGTGTCATTCCTCCGACATTCGGTTGCATCGCCACGCCGTCCGGGAGACGGCCGAACCTCACCAAGCCGGAGGACGAGAGCACACCCATGGTGTTCCCTGGCTACGCGAGGGTACCAAGGCGTCACTGGCTCTATGACCCATGCGGAGACAAGGTGACTGCCTCGCGACATTGTGTTCAACGAGGAGGCAGCTTGGGACCGCACAGCCGAGCACAAGGGAAGCGGGGAGGCTTCACCAACACCTTCGTCGCCGGGCACTTGGTCATCCACGGCGGTGGAGACGCTGGAACAAAAAGCCACGCACTCGGGAGGAGCGCCGAGCACACTCGGCCGGTAGAGTCGAGCACTTCGGGCAAAGGCAAACTTTAGGAGGGATGCCGAGCACTCGAGAGAGGAGTGTCGAGCACTTCAAGGAATTCCGAGCACGCCAGAGTGGAGCCAGCGGTTCTACAAATGGCGGCGACCACTTCGTGACGGGTACCGAGCACTCCCGTGGCGGAGCCAAGACGTCTTCTTGTGTGGTTCCGACCACTCTAAGATCGAGGCTGGGCACTCCTATAGTGTGGCCGAACACCGTATGAGTTATGACGAAGGCGATCCCGTATAAAGGTTGAGCACTTCAAAAGCTATCGGTGGGCACTCCAACAGAAGAAGGAACTCCATCACCCCGATCGAGTTCGCCTCACCTCCAAGTGACATCACCGAGTTCGTGGACGCCTACCACGAAGGTGAGGAGTTGAGGTTCCGTGAGGTTGGACGACATCGTCGGCGAGCGACAGTCCCTCGTGTATGGCGGGTAGGTCGCTCAACGACGCAGAGCTGCTATTCATCGCTGCGAGGAACCACCCACGCTCGCGCTTAGCCGAGCGCGATGGAAACCGGGCGACGGGCAATGCCGGAGGAGATGAAGGCGATCGAGGAAAACGAGACTTGATACTCGTCGATCCACCCCGAGATGCCGCCGTCCGATCACTGAAGTGGGTGTACAAAGTCAAAAGGGACGAGCTCGGCGCCATTGTCAAGTATAAGGCGCCGCCTCGCCGCCGAGAAGGCTTTGTCCAAATAGCGAGGGCATCGACTTTGAGGAGGTCTTTGCACCAAGAAGCGCGCGATGGAGTCGGTCCGCTTGCTACTTGCTTTGGCGGCAAAGAAGGATCGCGCGCGCCCATCACATGGACGTTAAATCGGCCTTCCTCAACGGCGAGCCGGCGGAAACGGTCTTCGCTAAGCAACCTCCGTGGTTCGCTGTCAAGGAGAGGAGCACAGGGTGCTCCATCACAGCAAAGCGCCTCTTCAAGCCCTCGAGCATGGAACGCCAAGCTTGACACCACGCCGGGCGAAGCTTGGGTTTCAGAGGTGCGCAACCGAGCACGCGCTTACACGCGACGACGGGGAAGGAAGAACTCGTGGTCGGCGTGTATGTGGATGACTTAATCGCCACCGGCGCGCGCATCGGAGAATATCAACACCTTCAAGCGAGAGATGGCAGCTTCGTTTTCGAATGAGCGATCTCTGGCGCTCTCTCCTACTACCTCGGCATCGAGGTGAGACAGGGAAGGAGGAACTTACGCCGGGAAAAGCGCGATGCCTCCAAGCTGTTGGAGAGGAGCGGCATGGTGGAGTGCAAGCCATGCGTGACTCATGGAGGAGCGGCTGAAGTCGACGAAGGATAGCACCGCGGCGAAAGTAGATGCAACACTCTCTGAGAGCATCGTCGGCGGTCTGCGCTACCTAGTCCACACAAGGCCGTGACATTGCGTTCGCCGTGGGCTACGCTCGCCGCTTCATGGAGGATCCCAGAGGATCATCACTGGGCTACGATAAAGCGGCTACTACGCTACGTCAAGGGGGACGGTGAATCATGGAATCATCTTCCCAAAGACCGGGGAAGTAGGTCTGCAGACTCACGGTGTTCGGCGATGATGCAGATGGCGGGGACATCAACGGACGACGGAGCACCTCTCGGGTACTCGTCGCTCTTCCTCGTCAGCCCCAATTTCATGGCTATCGCCGAAATAAGGTGGTAGCGCTATTCACGCAAGGCGAGTACGTAGCGGCGCCACAAATGGCGCGTGCCAAGTTGTGTGGCTGAGAAACTGGCCGGCGGGTGAGCTAATCGGCGTGAAGCTCACCCACCAAAGATCGATGGTGGACAACCAGCCCGCCATCGCCTCGCGAAGAATCTGTTCATGCGACCGAGTAAACACATCGACGTGAAGTTCCACTTGCTCGGGGCTGTGTTGATGGAGGGCGATCGTCATCGAGTTTGTCGAAACTGGTCGGCAACTCGCGGACGTCCTCACCAAGCCGCTCGGAAGACTTCGACTCACGGAGCGCGGACGTCCTCACCAAGCCGCTCGGAAGACTTCGACTCACGGAGCTGAAGGAGATGATCGGCATGGAGGGGTTACAAGGGTTAGCAGTAGGATTATGGAAAGATTGTTAGCTAATTTACTGTCACTTTGTGAGAACACAGCAGAGGAAGACGGCGCCGACTTAGTCACTTCTGTGTGTGTGAACACAACAAGGGAAGGCGGCGCCGACTTTGCCCCTCGGCCGTGATCTGATGAGTCGTAGAGGTGCAGGCGCGCACGGCTCACCTCTGACAAAGATCAGAGGTGTGTAGTAGTGGCCGGCGCAGAGTCAGCCTTCACAAATTATCTAGTTATCAGTATGCGCATGGGCGCCGCATATGAATTAGATAGTTAGAGTTGTATAAATAGACATGTATGGCAACTCAAGAAAGAGAGCTCTGATTTGCCATCACACGTATTGGGGGCTTCGCCAACGCCGTTGCCTTGTATTGTGCGTGCTTGCTCTCGTTTCTCCTTCCTCTTCGAGCTCGATCCGTAGTGTGTGTGGGTACGGACAACGCCGGTATGTGGTCTGCACGGCTAGTGGGTGCTCGGCAACACTAGCGCGTGCTCGGCGAGACCGACAAGTGCTCCACTCGCCTGAGCCGGTGGTCGGCAAGATCGGCTGGAGTGGTTCAATATCGTGAGCCGGTGATCCTGTGAGACCAACGAAGTAGTCTGAAGATCATCTCGGTGGTCGAGAGGCTAACTATGAGCCAACAGCCGGTACGTGCTTGGTGTAATGCGATGCGTTACCACGTGATCCGTTACTGGCCAGGGGCCAGCAGGCAGTTCGATCTTGAAGCCAGCAGGCATGGATGGACTAAGTCAGGTTCATCTTGGATAGGCCAGTGCCGTCGCCGCATAGGCTCCACGACGGAGATCAAGACGTACGGCTGTGTCGGCACTGTATGTGACCTGATGCACGACGGCAAGAGCTGCATGGTTGCAGCAATGGCGCATCGGAGTGGAGGCGCCACAACTTTTGCAGTGCCCAAGTCTCCGTCTCCGTCCATGTTGCAGTGGCTATGTCTTCTCCGTCTCCGTCCATGTTGCACAGAGGATGTCTCTACTAACTGTGAAAACCGCTCAAATTACCTCTCCAAATCAGACTGCGCCAATAATTTATGGATGTAGAATGCTTTTTTCCCCGTTCGGGCATGAGTTTCAAGGAGAGGGGTCGACGAGAATTGGGCCAAAAACCGAAATTGCTAGAGACCAAATCCCAGAGAGAGGCCCAAACCCCCCACAGGCTACGGCATACGCCAAGTGCAAGTCAGTGCCCGCCGAGCTGCCACCCGCCACGCCATTTGCCATGGCCTCGTCCTCTCTCTTCGCCGCGGCGCGCCGACTGATCAGCCTTGGCCGCCGCAGAGGGCTCCTCCCCGTCCCGCCCTCTCGCGCCATAGCCTCCTCGTCTCGCAGCAACAGCGCGGAGGAGGGAATGCTGCCGGCGCGGCCGCCGAGCCTGCAGTACACGCTGTGGCCGCTGGGCAAACCGGGCACACTCCTTGTGCCGGAGATCGAAATGTGGGCGACGCGGTCCGGAAACCGACTCCGAGCCGTTGAGCTCCAACGCATCGTCAAGGAGCTGCGCAGGCGCCGCCGTCACTGCCAGGCCGTCGAGGTAGATACGGCACTCCTCCATGCCATCTCCCTTTCATTCTAGGTTGCTTGTTGTCACTGTTGCATGGAAGGTGTTCGATGAAATGATATGGAGATGGTGTTGTTTTTCTTGCCATATTATCTGTCTCTTCGTATTTGCATTTGAGGTGTATGTGTATGATGTAATGCTGCTACAGAAAGAGGATATATTTCTCTCGATCACGATGTAATGCAGAAATTTCTAAAATGCGATATGCGACTCATTGCTACGATGCTAATCACGTGAAATAGTTGTTGTGAATACTTTGTCCTTTTGTGAGAAACATGGATAGGACTGATACAAAGAGGGCAACTTTGATTATCGCTAGGAATTCAGGAGTCCAGGCTCAAGAGATTTTGGCCTGCTTTTTACTTTTTCAGTCATAGGTACCACTTATGTGCTTACCCCTATGTGTATCCACAATGCTGATAAACATATAGGATTTAGTACAAGCTTGGCCATCATTGATTCATAGCACATGATTAGTGAATACATGTCCTCAAGAAGCATATATGTTCTAGGACTTAGCGCTGCAGACTTGCTGTATGCACAGTTTTGTACGAATTCTTGGGGCATCCCTCATTGATCATTATTTTTTCACTTTGCACAGGTCTCTGAGTGGATGAATCTCAAGGGTCACGTCAAATTTCTACCAAAGGATCATGCTCTTCACCTGAATTTAATCGGTCATTTTCATGGAGTTGGAGCAGCAGAGACCTACTTCAATAACCTATCTGACAAAGATAAGACAGAGAAACCCTATCGTGCATTTCTCAACCGCTACACACGAGAACGCTTGGTTGACAAAGCGTTGGCCCATTTTCAGAAGATGAAAGAGATGGGTTTTGTGTTCGCCGCGCTCCCCTACAACAACCTCATGACCTCTATACCAAAATAGGGCAGCATGAGAGGGTCCCTTTGGTGATGGCAGAAATGAAGAGCAATGGGATTGTTCCCGATTATTTTAGCTACAACATATGCATAAATGCTTATGGCACAAGAGCTGACTTTTCTAGGTTGGAGAACACCCCAAGGAGATGGAATGTACGCCTTGAGTTGTTGTTCGCTGGTATACCTATGCTGTTGTTGCAAGCCACTACATTAAGGGTGACCTAAGGGAGAATGCATACTCTGCCTTACAGAAAGTAGATGCAAAAATGGATAAAAAGGATTCGGGTGCCTATAGGCACTTGATTTCCCTGTATGGCCTCGTTGGGGACAAATCAGAGGTCAAGAAGCTATGGGCACTGCAGATGTTGAACCGTAAGAGGTATATCAACAAGGGATACATGAACATGCTTGCAATGCTTGTGAAGCTTGATGAGATCGGGGAAGCTGAAGACTTGGTGAAAGAGTGGGAGTCCAGCAAAAATGCATTCGACTTCAGTGTTCCAAATATCCTGCTCAAAGGATACTGCCAAAAGGGCTTGCTGGACAAGGCTGAGGAGCTGCTCGATGGCTTCTTGACCATGGGTAAGAAGCCTTCTGCAACCAGCTGGGCAATTGTGGCAAGTGGCTATACGAAGAAAGGTGATGTCGCGAGAGCTTATGAGCTGACCAAAAATGCCCTCTCTATGTGCGCCCCTAATTCTGGCTGGATCCCGAGCCCTTCGATGATTGAGATGATACTTAAGTATCTTGGAGATGAAGGGGAGGTCAAGGATGTGGAAGCTTTCATTGATCTGCTGAAAGTTGTTGTGCCAATGAACTCTGATATGACCGAGGCTTTGTCAAGGGCTCGTTCGAGAGAAGAAAAGAAAGCTGAAGAGGTAACGGAAGCTCCTCGTGAGGATAGTATTGGCTGACCTTGATTGTCAGTGAAATGGTGCTTCAGTACTGCTGTCTGATCCTATATTCTCCCTCCATCCAAAAATAATCTCGCTATGAGGTTCATGCTTAGTTTGACCAGTTTGTAGAAGGTATTAGCAATATTTGTATCTCCCAATAAGTTTATTTATGAAATTATATTCAGCGATTCATCTAATGATACTAATTATGCACTATAAATATTAATTTTTTATATATATTTAGTCAAAGTTAAAAAAAGTTTAACTTCTCGGGAAATGGGAATGATACTTTTTTTTGGTAAGGGAGTACTACTCCTAATTGTAGATTAAATTAATAGCTAGCTACCCCCTTCCTTGGGTAGTTGGTTGTTTTTATTAATTACAGTATACTATCTGAGTTTTATAAGGTGGTGTTTGATTCGTCATTTGTTTTGTGTCCCCTCCATTTGAAATTTTAAGTCTTTTTGTCTTTTCGAGATAATAGATATATAGTTTTTATCACGTACCTAGATATACATCATGTATAGACACATAATAAAAGTTATGTATTTAGAAAAATCATAACGATTTAAAATTTAGATCAGAGGAAGTAGTAGCATAATAATCAGACCACCGAGGGGAAGCGATGCCGGTACTTGTGCTTGGTGTAATGCGTGACCGCGTGATCCGTTACTGCCACTTCGATCTTGAAGCCAGCAGGCATGGATGGACAAAGGAAAGTCAGGTTCATCTTGGATAGGCCAGTGCCGTCACCGCTACAGGCTCCACGGCGGAGATCAAGAGACGTACGTCTGTGTCGGCACTGTCTGTGACCTGATGCACGGCAGCAGGAGCTGCATGGTTGCGGCAGGCAATGGCGCACCGATTGCAGTGGCTATGGCTTCTCCGTGGATGTTGCGCAGAGGATGTCGCTAGGCTGCAGGCCGCCTTCCAGATGGCCGAGCCCGACCTCACGCCCCGGCGTCGGGACTCGGAACTGTTTCAAAATGGCGTGGTACTGGTATACCGTTACCTTACCAAACCAAAGGAAAGGCCGCAATCATCCATCCCACATCCGATTACCCTGTGATTTGATTTCATTTCTATTTGTAACACTAATGGTATCAAACCAGATTCGTTAAATGTGATGTACTCCCTCTATTCTATAACATAATGTATTTTAAAATTTTTAGAATAAACTAAGAGAATACAAACACACACACTATATCCTTACTCTATTTTTAATTAGCCGCTATCATCAGCGTGTTAATAGAGATTGATTGATAAATGGAAATTAACGATATAATACTTGCCAAATTTGTACTACTATTCAATGCACAACTATTTTTTCTAAAATCTTTTATATTTAGATATAACTTTTTTAATGTTTAAATGCATTGTATTCTTGGACTGAGGGAGTACTTACTCATGAAATACCATGTAGTCTGTTCGCCCACTCATTTCAAGCAGACATTTTAGTCCCTCACCTGGGACTGCATGTGCATCTAATTACGATCGCAGACGTTTCAATGCCTAGCCCCAATACCTAGCTAGACATCTTTCACCACAAGAAGAAAAGCAAACACGCTCTTGGGCCCCGTTTGGTTCGTGGCTACATAAAGCTGCCTGAACTAGACATGCATCTCAAGCGTCGAATTTTGGATGTCTAGAGGCTGGAGCTTGTTTCCTGGAAAACATTTACCTGCGAGGCCTCCAACCAAACATTTGGTGTCGATGTCCGACCGCGACAAATGAGAGGGTTACTTTTGGGCCGTTTGGAGAGGTAGAAGAAGGGTGCCCGCTGCTGGCCTGCCCCTTGCGAAGGAGTGTCGCATGATGGCAATATAGGGCAGCCACGCGAAAAGCACACGTCTCAACCAAAACGCCTTCAAAACCTCTCCAAACCAAGAGAGGGAGGCAATTTGAGTGGTTTTCAGAGTTCAGATAAGATATCAGTTGAGTTCAAGAAGAAAATCAGACTACGCCAATAATTTAGGGGATGTAGAATGCATTTTTTTTCCCCGTTCGAGCATTCAAGGAGAGGGGCCGACGAGAACTAGGCCCAAAACCGAAATAGCTAAAGCCCAAATCCCAGAAGAGAGGCCCAAACCCCGCACGGGCTACTGCCTGGCAAGCGAGTGCCCGCGAAGCGCCGAAGCTGCCAGCCGCCAAGCCGTTCGCCATGGCCTCGTCCTCTCTCTTCGCCGCGGCGCGCCGCCTGCTCAGCCTCGGCCGCCGCGGAGGGCTCCTCCCCGTCCCGCCCTCTCGCGCCGTTGCCAACTCGTATATCAGCAACAGCGCGGAGGAGGGAACGCCGCCGCCGACCCTGGGGGCCACGCTGTGGCCGCTGGGCAACCCGGGCACACTCCTTGTGCCGGAGATTGAACTGTGGGCGGCGCGGCCCGGAAACCGCCTCGAAGAAGTTGATCTCCGACGCATCGTCAAGGAGCTGCGCACGCGCCGCCGCCACCGCCAGGCCCTCGAGGTAGATACGGCTCTCCTTCATGCCCTGCTCCATTCATTCTAGGTTGCTTGTTGTCGTTGGCGCGTGGAAGGTGTTCGATGAAATGATATGGGGGGATGCTGTTGTTTTTCTTGCCATATTATCTGTCTCTTCGTATTTGCATTTGGGGTGTACGTGTATGATGTGATGCTGCTACAGAAAGAGGGTAGGTTTCTCTCGAGTACAATGTAATGCAGAAATTTCTAAAATGCGATATGCAACTCATTGGTACCACTAGAAACTATGCGCAGCGTTGCCGCGCTGTCTCTTCGTATTTGCATTTGGGGTGTACGTGTATGATGTGATGCTGCTACAGAAAGAGGGTAGGTTTCTCTCGAGTACAATGTAATGCAGAAATTTCTAAAATGCGATATGCAACTCATTGGTACCACTAGAAACTATGCGCAGCGTTGCCGCGCGACAGCCTGTTTTGGCCAGTCCATGATGCGTGACAGCGTGAGTAATAGAGACCTCGTCCGGTTTCGCACGATTATTGATACAATTGTTAAATATGGGCAATGGACGCCTCATCTTATAAACCTGGTGATAGTTTAGGCCATGGTAAGATCCGTGGTGTTTAGGTAAGTTTCTTTTGTTTGTATAGTATTTGTTTGTAACATGAGTGATTTCCATGCATCAGAAGTGATGTGAAACTAAGCAGGGTTTTTAGAGCGCATGACTCTATTTTAACATGAACAGAATCTACATTGCTGACTTGTTTCAATTTATTTAGTGACTTGACGAGTTGATAGTGTAGTAAGGAGAAATGTTGTCTTTGTTGGAGAGAATCTAGAGTTTCAGTTAATATCAAATGGTGGTGGCAGAAACAGTAAATGTGGCTGATAATGATTTGAGAGCCTTGTTTCCCTCATGTGCCAGCCATGAACATCGAGCTGCAGCTGCCCACAGGGGATGCATTCGACCCATCGAACTGAACCCAAATATGTAGAAGTAATGCTACAAACACATAAAAACTGTCAACTAAAATTAAGAGCTAAGGAAGCAGACATATAAATGGAGTTTATCCTATTCATTTTTACTCTGTAGTTATATGCAGACATATGTCACATTCTATTGATCTTTTTTTTTTTTTTGAAACGAACGGCAGGAGCTCTGCCTCTCAATTAAGGAAGGAGTAAAAGAGTTTTATGTACAGGTTATAGATCAACCGCCAGGGAAAACAGAGTAGGCCAACAGGAGTGGCAAACACATAGTAGCAGAACACGGGTACAACACAAACTCCAGCTTGCTAGCCTTCTCTTTCGAGAGCCCTTTTTCTTTGTGCAATGTCTTCCTTGATTCTTGAAGCAACCTGCAAGGCCGATTCCTGGGCGTTACTGAAAATTCTTAGATTTCTCTCCTTCCAAAGATTCTAGCATGTGTAAATGACCAAACCGTTGAAGCGCTTTCTTTCTTCTTTTGTGACCTTGGGAACGGTCTCCTCCCACCATGAACTCAAGCGAGTGGGGTCCTGGTCGAACTGAGTCAGCTGTGTGTGTGTGTCAAAGTGCTCCCAGTTTAGGATTTGGTTCCATACCACCTTGGCGAACGGGCAAAGTAGGGAAAGATGTAAGCACGTTTCTAAGGGGCTATTGCACAGTACGCAGCGATCTTGGTGAGGCCATCCTCTTTTCTGTAGGTTCTCCGCCGTTAGTATTTTTTCCTGCACAAGAATCCATGCGAAGACTTTGCATTTATTTTCCGCCTGGGCCTTCCAAATGAGGTCGCTTTTGAAGATGCCATAGGATCCTTTGAACTCAATCCTATACGTGGAGCGGGTGGAATAGGAACCATTTGCAGTCCATCGCCAAATAATGGAGTCTCGTACGCCTGGCTGCAGGTGGACGGCTTGGATTCTTATCCAAAGGGAGACAAATTCCTCCATGTGCTCGGTGGTGCTGACACGGTTTCTTAGGTAGCGCATCCATCTGCCGTTGTCGAGCTCTTGCTGCACTGATCTATTTTTCCTTGCAACCAACTCGAACAGGTGCGGGGCGAGGTTTTTGGGGGCCTCGCCATCAAGCCAGTTATCGTGCCAGAAACGAGCCTTGGCTCCGTCACCAATCGTGATCGTGGTTAAAATATGACAACAACGCCAAAACAATCGATGGTGGTTTACTGACAGATGAGAAAACGAGCTCATAGCCTAATGGTTGTGATGTTTTAGTAGCACCTCCACTGGCTGGGTTCTACTCCTGGGTCTAGTTTAGTTCATTTCATAGTTTTCAAGCAATACCACTGAGAGAACATATATCATGTGGAATGTGAGGTCTGTAGTTAGTTTTACCATTAAGGGGAAAAAGAATATACAGCTATGAGGATCATGCAAGGAAGTGATCAAGAAAGCAGTAAACTGCACTCATAATTCCTCAACAGACGCAAGTCTGTCTCCCAATATTGCCTGAAGCTTACTTGATTCGAATATTTCTACTGGAGCTAATTTTGCATTATCTGTAAATTGTAGAATTTAAGAACTACACAATGCATGTTTTACAGGACACAGAGTTAGTAATGGATCTGCACTCAGTAGAAGGATTTGAGTGGCCTATTTGTTCTGCAAAATTCCGATCCAGCACTTGACAAAAATATATATAGCTTCTATAGTTTTGATTCAACAGAAGTATTATATATCAAATGGTAACCCAACTATCAGAGGTAGTAAAGGTAGTAAAAGTCTGAAGATTTAGATACATAAATGGCAACTACTTAGCACAAAAGCATAATTAAATATGATAATCATGTAACAAATCTGGGGCTTGAGAACATTGTTAATAATCACTTCAAATTTTCAGATCATATCAAATTGGTTAAGAACCTATGACAAAGCAAGAATAACAATGATATTTGCTATATCTTTGGAAATTAAAAATAGAAGCAATATTTCAACAGATGGTGTCATGGATGACCAAGGGTGGTTGGTATTATGTTTGATTTAACCTGGCTAAAGAACATGTGTTGGATTGTTGGTCAGGATAAAGCATCTATTACAAACTAGTGATAAATAGGAAATTGGAGGCCATGTATTGGAATTTGAACTGCCTCTGTACTATACCAGTGTACAGCTACTTGGTTTTCTATTAGGTACAGAATTCAGAAAAAAAATGTTTGCTTGGCCTAGTCACAATAAAAGAAAGAAAGAAAAAATGTCTGAACTCAATTTTGGCATACTTGTCCAGCATATAGTTCAAATATACCATACTTCCAAGCTACAAAAAGTTATATATGTAAAATTCTATCCAGAGTCTAGTTGTGCATTTCATCGAGCAGCTCAAGGGTGTCCGGACTCCAGAAACCACCTATTGGCTCAAAGCCTGAAATTGGCACCCAAGATGTGCTAATCATACTAACATGGTGACAATGAGAAATATGCATGGCTGTGACTGGCCTTACTGACGAAGCATGTGCTAGCATACCTTGCCAACTCCTCTGTGGACTCCTAGTCGTGGATATGTAGCAAAACAGAAGAGGAGTTGAGTAGGGGCAACATTGGCCAAGGAAACACGACACGGTAGAGGCGGAGGCCAGAGGGAGAGGGCCACCTCCGTGGAGCTCCACCATAAGCACCAGGATAGTGGCTAGTGGCGCCGGCGCGTCAGGAGCGTCAGGTGGAGGGCTGGGAGGCACGCCAGCACAGGGAGAGCTCGGACACGAGGCACGCAGCCTGCGTCGCGGCCGAGAAGGCGATGATGCGCCACAGGGAGCAGGTGGGTGCGGAGGGGAGTAGGCGTTCGAATGTGCGGCCCGCAGGAGCTTTGGAAGCGCCGTGTTCACGAGCTGTGCGTGTGGCCTTGGCGCGCCAGAGGAGTCCTGCACCATAGAGAGGCCCAACTGCGTCGTACACTCCTCGTCCGCAGCCTACATCGGGGCTGAGAGGGCTGGGAGCAGCACACCGTGGTCTCCGCCACCATGCTCGTCCATACCGACGCAGGTTGCTCGCCCTGTTCCGCACTGCCCTCTGCTGGCCCCCTCGCGTGGCCTCGCTGGTCGCCACACCCGTGCGAGTGGGTTCACGGGCGGAGCACGGGGGACTGGGGAAAAGTGCGGACGGGAGGGGCGGCTGCACGATTGTAGCCTGGGGTGGGCAAGGCCGATGGGCAATTCGAGAAGGAGCGAGGCGAGAAGACGGGATCGCGGCCTAACAGTCACGCCGCCCGCTATCGTCTGGACGAGAAGTAGTTCGGGACCCGACCGATCCATGATCGGACACTTCATATCGTGTCATTTGTCAGATCCGGTGGTTAGCAGGTTAGCAGGTGATGTGGTCCGATCCGCTGCCTGTCTTTTGGTTCAGGATTCCTATGTAGAGATGCTAATCACATGAAATATTTTTTGTGAATACTTTTTTCTTCTCTGAGCGACATGGAGAGGACTGATACAAAGAGGGCAACTTGAATTATCGCTAGGAATTCAGGAGTCCAGAGAGATTTTGGTCTGCTTTTCAGTCATAGGTACGACTTATGTGCTGACCCCTATCTGTCTCCACAATGCTGGTCAACATATAGGATTCAGTACAAGCTTGTCCATCATTGCTTTCTTTGTCATAGCACATGATTAGTGAAACATGCCCTCAAGAAGCATATATTACTTTTTTTGAACGCAAGAAGCATATATTACTAGGACTTGGCGTTGCAGACTTGCTGTATGCACAGTTTTGTACGAATTCTTGGCATCCCTCATTGATCATTATCTTTTCATTTTGCACAGGTCTCTGAGTGGATGAATCTCAAGGGCCACGTCAAATTTCTGCCAAAGGATCATGCTGTTCACCTGGATTTAATCGGTCATATTCATGGAGTTGGAGCAGCAGAGACCTACTTCAATAACCTATCTGACAAAGATAAGACAGAGAAACCATATGGTGCACTTCTCAACTGCTACGCACGAGAACGCTTGGTCGACAAAGCGTTGGCCCATTTTCAGAAGATGAAAGAGCTGGGTTTTGTGTTCACCGCGCTCCCCTACAACAACCTCATGAGCCTCTATACCAACATAGGGCAGCATGAGAGGGTCCCTTTGGTGATGGCAGAAATGAAGAGCAATGGGATTGTTCCCGATAATTTTAGCTACAGAATATGCATAAATTCTTATGGCACAAGAGCTGACTTTTTTGGGTTGGAGAACACCCTGGAGGAGATGGAATGTGAGCCTCAAATTGTTGTTGACTGGAATACCTATGCTGTCATGGCAAGCCAATACATTAAGGGTGACCTCAGGGAGAAGGCATACTCTGCCTTAAAGAAAGCAGATGCAAAAATGGGTAAAAAGGATTTGGATGCCTATAGACGCTTGATTTCCCTGTATGGCCACCTTGGGGACAAATCAGAGGTCAAGAGGCTATGGGCGCTGCAAATGTCGAACTGTAAGAGGCATCTTAACACGGACTACATCAACATGCTTGCAGTGCTTGTGAAGCTTGATGAGATCGTGGAAGCTGAAGACTTGCTGAAAGAGTGGGAGTCCAGCAAAAATGAATTGCACTTCAAAGTTCCAAATGTGCTGCTCAAATGGTACTGCCAAAAGGGCTTGCTGGACAAGGCCGAGGCGCTGCTCGACGGCTTCTTGATAAAGGGAAAGATGCCTCCTTCAACAAGCTGGGAAATTGTGGCAAGTGGCTATACGGAGAAAGGTGATGTCGCGAGAGCTTATGAGCTGACCAAAAATGCCCTCTATATGTACGCCCCTAATTCTGGCTGGATCCCTGAGCCTTCGATGATTGAGATGATACTTAAGTATCTTGGAGATGAAGGGGAGGTCAAGGATGTCGAAGCTTTCATTGATCTGCTGAAAGTTGCTGTGCCAATGAACTCTGATATGACCGAGGCTTTGTCAAGGGCTCGTGGGAGAGTAGAAAAGAAAGCTGTAGAAGCAACGGGAGCTCCTCGTGAGGATACTATTGCCTGAGCTGATTGTCAGTGAAACCGTTCTTCAGTACTACTGTCTGATCATATACTCGTAGTAGTATATTAGGTTAATAATTATTGATTGTTATATCTGAGTTTTAAGGTGGTGTTTGGTTCGCCATTTTGTTTTGTCGTAATCAGATCACGGCGTAGGCATCGACGGGATAGACTCAGGAAAGCAAGCCTGGTTCATCTTGGAGGCCGGTGCCGTGGCCGCATAAGCTCCTTGGCGGAGATCATGATGGCAGGAGCTGCACATGGCTGGTTGCGGCAACCGAAGGCCGCAATCATCCATCCCACCTCCGATTAACCTGTAATTTGATTTCCCATTTGCGTTACGACTCACCAAACTAAACACTAGTGGTATTACTTTAGTATAGGAGTACTTCATTGTTTTAAGTGCTAAAATAATACCAATCTGATCCCCTGTGCTTCCATTTGATGTCATATGGACTCCTCTTTTCCCATATCCAGCTCCGCCACTAAGGACGAAGGTACTATATGCAAGACGGCCGTGGGATATGAATCGGCAATAGATTATTCTTAGCTTTAGATTCTTGATTCCCTGATGAAGTGATTCTGGTAGAGTAGGATAGAGAGCAGGTTTGAATTAATTCTACAGTGATTCGGTGATTTCTAGCTTTAAGTGCGAATGGAGGAGTAATTTGTTCTCACCAGAACCTATTGTCTGTTACTCTGTTTGGCTGAGGAAAAAATGATAAAAACTGATTGAAAGAAGAGTTACTCAATCATGGACCTGGGAAGGTCGAGTGGGCCTAACAACAGGTAGTTCATACATACGGCCTGGCCTGGCGGCGTTCCTTTGGCAAGCCCGGCCCGGCCCTCTTCTTCTTCCTATAGTCCTCCGGCCATTCCTCCACCCACCCCAGGGCCAAAGCCGCCGCCGCCGCCGCCAGTTCGATCCCCAGCCAATTCGGAAGAGGCCACCGGCTACCGTACCAAGGAGATAGAGAGGCAGATGCAGCGCCTCTCGCGGTCGACCCTAGGAACTCGCTGGTGGTGTCCAGCTCTTGCGCCACAACGACGACGTGGACGACTCGCTGATGCGGCAGCATCGACGACGACCCTTCCAACCCAGCAGCTTTCCCGATTCTCCTTGCACGGACAACCGTGGAGCATCATTGGAGCAACCTATTCCAAGGTGACCACTACTACGATCATCAGCGCCATAACCACTACTAAGGACGACGACGGCGATGCCAACACCACTGCCGCCGCAGTTGAGGAAGAAGAAGGTGTATGGGCCGCGAGGATGATCCCCTACAGCAGACACCGTGACGGCACCATATTCAAGAATCTGTGGTACTGGAAATCCGAGTACTTCTGGCTCGATCCCACCGACCGCGACGAGACACCGGTGGAGCCGATGAGGTTCTCGGCGCCCAACGCAGACTGCTGGCACGATGAGCCGGACGACGACTGCGGCTACCATAAGCCATTTGACATGCTGCAGGTTTTCTCGCTGAAGCTGGCTAGAGCTCCTCCAGCTCCAATGAACACTACTGGTGCTGCTGAGGCCGGGTTGGTGCAGCTGTATGGGTACATCGCCACACGGGACGCCGTTGACTCGAAGCTCAACTACGTGTTCAGACGCAGCAGGGACGATCCGATCGCCGTGCCCCTGCCCGCGCGGCAGGGCTCTCCCATCGAGATGACCGGCCCCAAGAGAGGCATCGCGCTTGACACCTAAGTCATTTTGGAGTTCGACATGAGGATCAAGACCGGGGACAGGGAGGAAGACAATGTGCAGCTGATCGACGGGATGACGGAGTACGACGGGATGCGCATGCCGGGCAAACCGTTCACTCACCGCATCAGTGGCGACGCCGGCGGCGCCGTCGACATGTCGTTGAGCGATGTCTGCGGATTCGAGGCCACGGTGGAGGTTGCCATATCCGAGGTGGGAGATGATCGTGCTTTCGATTTCTCTCTCGGCTGTGTTGTATCGTTGCTGTTTGGTGTACGCAAGGAGTTTCAGCTCTTTGGTGGCCATGTCGCTGAACCCTGTTGCTTGAGGAGGTTTGTGGTTGCTGTCTCGATGGATACTGTGATACATCTGAAGTTAAAGGCGGTAGAGCAGAACAATGGCGTCGTCTCCAATGTTGTTGAGAGTTGTTGTTCCTTTGAAACTAAGGTGCATGGATGTGCCCACTGATGGAGCTGCCCTAGGGGCGGGGTGGGGCAGCCGCCCCAGCTACCGGCGGCGTAGCCTCGGACCCCCGGACCCCCCTATTCTTCCCTATCTCCGGTTGCCGAGCGCTGAGGACGTGAGCTGCCGAGCAAGCTGCGGCGCGGCGCCACGGCGACGACCGACAAGCCAACGAACGGGGCAACGAGCGGATGAAGAAGACTCCTGCTAACCCACTGGGCCTTTTTTTGTCAGTTTAGTTTAGCCCAATAAGGGCCCAATTTGGTTCTCCAATTCCCCAATCGAGCGCTCACTATCTGCATCGAGCATCCGCACGTCCGCACCGCAATTCTGCAATCCCCATCGAGCGCTCTAGGTTGCCGCCGCCCGCCGGCAGCCACCACACGCCGCCATCGCCACCCACCGCCGCCAAGCCACTACCCACAGTGCCGCCGCCAGCGCTAGGCCACCCGCCAGTGCCCAACCAGCCAACCGCCCAGATGCTCGAGTGCACCAGGCGCGCCAGCAGAGGAGTAGGAGCCGGCGATGGAGGGAGGAGGAGAGGAGGAGGGGTCTGGGGCCGGCCATGGCCGCGGTCAAGTTAGCGGTAGAGCAAGGGCACCAACTACCCCAACATCTGGATTCGGCCGAGGTTGAAGCAGAGGTGTCCCCAGGAGTGGCATTGGCAAGAACAACAATAAAAAAAGTATTGTTTTGTGATTTTTTGAGTTCATGAGTATCTGAAATTAGAGCAAGAACGTAACAGAGTATGCCAATTTGACAAAATATTTTTGTGCCATGTGAATGCGGTGTTTTGTAAATATGATGCCTTTTTGGTTTATTTTCTCGTTGAACTTGCCCCACCTATAATTTTTTTTCTGGCTCCGTCATTGGATGCGCCAGCAATGAAGTAAAGCTTGATGACATCGCTTCTGTTTCAGTGAAGGTGACTTGGTCGGTCGTCGACGTTTAGTTGAATAAATAAATTCATTCATTCGCTCGTTGTGTTTGCTGTTTAGTTTTAAGCTGTGTTAGTTATATATATATTCTCTTGGACTGTATGGATCGGATGAGTAATTGACCATATATTATTGCTCACTTCTCCCATCTGAATTTGAAGATGATTTTCAGGCAACTCTTGTACCACCAACTAATATAAGTAAATCGTTATTTTTGTGATTTGTTATTTGCCTTTATGTCATAAGGTATTAAATTTTTGTCCTTATATGCCTATAGAAATAATTGTAAATTTTTAATTGTCTTTGTGTCAATAGAAATTAGATTTTGTTAAGTTTGTGGTTTTGTCTAATGGATTTCTTATTGTTGGTACTGAAAATTGCAGATTGCCCTATAGAAATTGCAATGAATGAAATTTGCAACTTTAGTACAAAATATATACGACAATCGTCGTCTGAAAGGAAACAAAATATTCAGGGACCTGAATTTTAACAATTCCTCATTTTGCACCGGAACTGAAGTGTCGTTAATAAAGCCCTTGTTTAAAAAAAAGTTGGTTATGTTAGAGTATACGGTATACTACAAGCATACCTCGTATATATTCTTATATACTGAGAACAATAATTGCACTTAGTGTAGATGATGTAGATGACTTGAATTAATAGGTTGAAAGTTAGTGAATTGACATGATATTAGTGGAAAATGATGTGGATAGTTAATGCGAGAAAATAGTAATTGTACTTAGTGGAGGTGATGTGGATGGCTTACATTAATAAGTTAAAAGCAGTCGACTGGCGTGGCATCAGTGGGAGATGATTTGGATAGTTAGTGATAATTGATGCGGATGGCATTAAGAACCAAATCAACCAATCGCAAGCCGGCAATGTCATCCCAGGGATCCATCTTCAAGTGGATTAGCTTAGTATTAACCATAGATCTAATCCCGCGGTTACTATTCATTCGTGTAACACCGACATCCCGAAGGGACATCAAGGTGACTATTTGCCATATACCAGAGATCAATCAATGGAAAGCACAATTCAATTTTTTTTTTCTATTCTTCTCGTGTTCAATGTCTGCCGCGCCTCTTTGCACTTGAGCATTTCGACTTACAAGAGATGGCTTGTATGTTGTGATAGAACTTATGGTGGGGGTTTAAAAATATAAAATAATATAGATATAGATATAAATTGCATATCTTCATATATGATATATTAGAATTAATTTTTTCATAATCTTACTTTAGCCTTATCTCTCAGCAATGAAGGTGACTTTGGTCCACGTTAGTTGAATAATAAATTCACTCATTGTGTTTATTATTCATATAGGTTGCTCATATAGTGAATAAATTAACATGCAAGCACACACATGTGATTATGAAAGCAAGTAGTGTGTATAAATAGATGATATACTGATATACATGCACGCATACCGTACTAGTACTTGACAAAAAAAACTCAGAACAGTAATTGGAAAATTGGCAGCCGCGGATAGTCAGAGAGGAAGAACAAGCCACTGGGCTGGTCTCAACTTGTTAACGGGCTAAGCTTTATCCGGATTTTCGGCATGTTCAGTAAGCTTAATCGGGCCCATTATATACTTGCTAGCCGTCACTTCCAGCAGCTCTTTGCTCTTGGTACCAGCCCACCAGTCCAACTCAGACTACACACCCAACTCACGCATTGATCCCCAATGGCCGCCGCCACCGGCGGCCGTCGCCGTCGCCGGTCCGGCCAGCACTGGAGCACGGCCTCGTCACCTGCGCCCCTGCTCCTGCCCCGCGGCGCCGAGGTCGAGGTCCGCCTCGACGGCGAAGGATTCCACGGCTCCTGGTACGAGGCCACGATCGTCGACTTCGCGCTCGCGAATGGCCGCCGCGTCCGCGACTACACCGCCACATACTCGCACCTCGTCAACAATGATGTCTGCAGCGCCATCACGGAGATTGTACCGGCCATCCAAGTCCGTCCCCGGCCACCGCCGCCGCCGCCCCCATCGGAGTCGTCGTCCCCGCCGCGGTTCCACCTCTACGACATCGTAGAGGTGTTCCACTACGACGGCTGGTGGACGGGCATCGTCATGTCCACCCCCGACCCTGAACCCGGCGCCACCGCCACCGCCATCATCACCATTGGCTTCCCCATCACCCGCGAGGCAATCGAGTTCCCGCTGTTGGTTGATCTCTACCAATAGGCCCAACGGCCTATTGGGCCCTTGGATCTGCGCCCTGATCGGGGGCGCCCAACCCTAA
The DNA here is from genome assembly GCA_904845875.1 of Miscanthus lutarioriparius. Taxonomy (NCBI): domain Eukaryota; kingdom Viridiplantae; phylum Streptophyta; class Magnoliopsida; order Poales; family Poaceae; genus Miscanthus; species Miscanthus lutarioriparius. The sequence continues at coordinate 6,945,912 of CAJGYO010000018.1, forward strand.
TACGGTTGGTGGGCCCCTGTCGCACAGCACATATAAAAGGTAAGGTGGGGATCAGGGCTCGGACTATGAGGTTCAACGGAGCCGCTGTACCCACCGATAGAGAAAACCTAAACCGATCTAAAGCAGTGCTGCCAGCGACGGGATGCCCCACCGCACCGCCGTCGTCTCTGCAGGGTCTCCACCGGGCCACTGGACTTCACTGTATCGCCACCACGATGCCAACAACGTCGCGGTACCGGCGTCTACGCCGGAGTTGCCACGACACCGGTGGCCATGTACCAAAGGGTGACCCATACGAAGGTACACCAGCTGTTTTCCCCCATCTAGTAGAAGCTCTACCCCGATATATGGTCTAGAGGTCCACTGTGATCCTAACAATGGTACCAGAGCCAAGGACGGTATCGGGTAGAGCATAGAAAAGAAAGAACATGGGTTAAATCCGTTTCGGATTGAAACTCTAACCCTAACCGGGTAAAAGTAACTGAAAAGAGACCGGGGGTGGCGGACGTCACTGATTGCCGGTCACCACCGCCACCGCACAAGTGGGAAAGATGCTGCACCGACGTTTTTGCCGGCGCGCGGCAAGAAAACAAGAGAAGAACATCCATTCGGATCAGAGAAGAGATAGGGCTCTCGGCACTTCAAGCCAAACCCTAACCCACGAACAGATCGTGAGGAAGAAGAACAGACCGTGGGAAAGAAAACCCTAACCCTAACTGGGTGAAGAGGAAGGGCCCTCGGCACACGAACCCTAACCCACGAACCGATTCGGATGAACTCCGAAAAGAAAAGAAATTAAAAGAAAAGGTTCAACCGAACCCTAACCCTAACTCGCATGAAGAAGGGAAAGGGAACCGATTTGGATGAACTCCGAAAAGGAAAAGAAATCAAAAGAAAATGAAACCCTAACCCTAGATCCCCATTCGGATGAACTCCGAAACGAAAAGAAAGAAGGTCCAAAAGCAAATAAGAAAGGGAAGAAGGGAAGGGGAGGCCTGCCTGCACCGCGCTGTCGCCTCGCCGGCGCACGAAAAGAACAGTGCAAATCCTGAAACCCTAACCCTAATTTTGACCCCATCCCCACCACGGGTTAATCCCAAAAGAGAGAAGGGGACGGGGAAGAATAGGGTAGGGACCTACCTCGCCGTGCGTCGGGATGGCCCTTCGCCGGCGCGGGAGAAGAAGGGCCGAGCCGGGGGTAGCTGTTCGCTGGGCTCGGCCAAGGGGGCGCCGTGGCCAGGCCGCTCGACGGCGGCGTGCTCACCCGTTGGGGAGCACGCGCGCTGGCGAGGGGGCCGGCGACGGCGCCATGGCTGCCTCGCTCCACCGCCGTTGTTGCTCGGTCGCCGCTCGGTGCTCGCTGCGGCTGAGAGAGTGAGAGAGAGGAGGAGGCGCAAATGAAAGTTTAGGGTTTGGGAAGACACCGGCGTCCGCGTTTTGTTCGGGCGAGACGGCGGGGCGACCGTCGGATGCGATCCGACGGCGGAGCGCGATTGGGCCAGGATCAGGCCCAGGCGGGCGCGAGCGGGAGGTCGCTTTGCTTAGCCTAGGCCCGGTGTTGCGGCTCGGCACGGGACACACGCAAGAAGGGCCATCTCTTATTGGGGATGCGCCACAAGAATGGACCACAGCGCCTTTATTCACAATGCTACTGCTTCAACTTGCCCATTGGTCGAGACGGCTTTTTTGCCGGTTTTTGGGCCGAGAGAAGCAGAATGAGCCCGCATTTTCCTTTTTTCTTTTTTAGTAAATTGAAAAATGGAAAATGGCTCAAAAGAAATAGAGAAAAGAGAATTTCCCTGTGGGTAAAAATTCAAGAAATTGAGTATAGTTTTTCCGCTGCTAAAGAAATAGTTGATTCTCCAGTTATTTGAACCAATGTGATATTTAATTGGAGAAAAAGAGATTTTTTTCCGCTGCTAAAGAAATTGTTTATTCTCCAGTTATTTTGAACCAACATAATATTTAATTGGAGAAAAGGTGACTTTGACATGATTATGATGTTGTTATTTTCTGACCAACGTTGTTAATAACAATATCGTAATTTTAATGATTTATGCATTAATTCTATTTCTGCCCAACGGTGATGTAGAATTAGTGTATAAGAACAGTTGTAAATTTGTTTTAATGATTTATGCATTAATTCTATTTCTGCCCAACGGTGATGTAGAATTAGTGTGTAAGAACAATTGTGAATTTTAATAATTTTATACATTAATTCTATTTCTGCCCAACGGTGATGTAGAATTAGTGTAAAAGAACAGTTGTATGTTTTGATTTTGACCAACGTTGAAATCAAGGCATGCAAATGGTGTTATTTTTATGTTAAGAAAATGTTTGACCTGGTTTTCATCTTGTCTAAGGTGAACTGGGTAGTCACCTCGCCGTGTTCCACAGAGCCTGTGGCACCGGTGAGGGAGACAAACGAGGTTGATGCCGTTTGGGCAACTAAAGAGTGGGATTTTGAATCCCGAAAGATGTCATATGCCCTTGTGTATAGGAAGTGGGTCACTGCTAACCAGAAATATTTGGCTGTGATAAAGAACACGATTGAGCCTGTAATTATGGGCTCAATCCCAGAGTGAGACACGGTCACCGAGTACCTCGATAGAATAAAGAGTCAGTTCATTGGCTCTTCAAAGACATGCTACCTAGCTGATAAAGCAGCTAGTGACAGAGACTTACTCTGGAAATGTTGGCATAAGAGAGCTCACGATGCGTCGTTGAAATTATGGCATTGTCGTTTAGGCCATATTTCGAGGGGGAGAATATAAAGACGAGTTAAGAATAATATTCTTCCTCCATTAGAGCTCTCAGATTTAGAACAATGCAGAGAATGCATAAAAGAAAATTATGTAAAGAAAGTTAAGAAAGATGTCAAAAGAAGCGCAAGAATTTAACAGATTATTCACACAAACATCTGTGGTCAGTTTCCTGTAAAGAGTGTGGATGGTTATGTTTCATTCATAACATTCACAGATGATTACTCCCATTATGGCTACATTTATCCAATCAAAGAAAGAAAAGAAATATTGCATAAATTTAAGATATTTAAGGCAAAAGTTAAAAATCAACCCAATTTAAAGATTAAGATAGTCAGGTCCGACCGTGGGGGAGTACTACGGTCGGCATACCCCATATGACCAAGTTTCTGGACCTTTTGTTAGGTTCTTACAGGAGAATGGCATAGTAGCCCAGTATTCTATACCGGGTGAACCTCAGCAGAATGGAATAGCTGAAAGACGAAATTATACCCTAATGGATATGGTGCGTAATATGATAAGTTACTCCACCTTACAGTTGAGCCTGTGGATGGAGGCGTTAAAAACCGCCATTCATATTCTCAATAAAGTACCAAGTAAGTCGGTGCCCAAAACACCGTATGAGTTATGGACAGGAAGAGTACCCTCACTAAACCACTTGAGTGTGTGGAGGAGCCCTGCTGAGGCTAAAGTATTTAACCCAAACATTGGGAAGTTAGATCCCAAAATAGTAAGTTTGTCATTTCATTGGCTACCTAGAAAAGTCAAAATGTCTTCGTTTCTACTGTCCAAACAGACATTCAAAGGTTGTGGAAATGAGACATGCTGTCTTCCTAGAGGATGAATTGATGAAGGGGAGCATGGTAGCTCGAGAAATTGACCTTGAAGTGAAGCGGGTGTATGCGCCCACTCCAATGATTCATGAGTCAATTTTCTCACTACATGCTGTCGCTGCACCGATAGTGCAAGATACTATGGTGTCAGCACCTATTGTTATTCCACCTATGGCAACAATGAATAAAAATGAGAAACATGTTCTTTAGGATCCTATAGAACCCATTACCTCACATGAGGGGGAGCAACAACAGCCTCAAACAGAAGATGTGCCAAATATGAAGGCCCCTAAAAGGTCTCAAAGAGTTAGAAAATCAGTTATTCCTGCTGATTATGAAGTGTACAACACTAAGGAATTTCAAATGGAGGATGATCTCACCTCATTTAAGAAGCCATGAGAAGTGATCATTCATCAAAGTAGCTTAAGGCTATGGAAGATGAAATGAAATTGATGAATGCCAATAAAGTTTGGGATTTGGAGATAATTCCTAAATGAGCCAAAACAGTAGGCTGTAAATGGGTCTATAAAACAAAACTTTACTCTCAAGGGAATATAGAGAGATATAAAGCCTGACTTATGGCAAAAGGCTTTACGCAAAGAGAAGGGATTGATTACAATGAGACATTTTCTCCAGTCTCATGTAAGGATTCCTTCAGAATCATAATGGCATTAGTGGTACATTACGATTTAGAATTACATCAGATGGATGTAAAGACGACATTTCTCAACGGAGACTTGGAGGAAAATGTTTACATGGCACAACTGAAAGGGTTTGTCAAGGAAGAAAAAGAACGAATGGGATGCCGCCTAAAGAAATCCATTTATGGATTAAAACAAGCTTCAAGACAGTGGTACTTGAAGTTTGATCAGATAATAAAAAATCTTGGGTTTAAAGAGAATGTAGAGGACAATTGTGTCTATACAAAGTTTAAGAATGGGAAGTTTATCTTCCTTGTCCTGTACGTGGATGATATCTTACTTGCTAGTAGTGATGTCAGTCTACTACTGGAGACAAAGATGTTTTTGTCATCAAAATTTGATATGAAAGATCTTGGTGAAGCTTCATTCGTTCTAGGGATCGAGATTCACCGAGATAGAAATAAAGGGGTATTAGGACTATCACAAAAGACATACATAGAAAAGATCTTAAAGAAATTATGTATGCACAAATATAGTCCCTCACCTGCTCCTATAGTCAAGGGCGACAGATATGGGGATTTTAAATGCCCCAGGAACCAATATGAGATTGATCAAATGAAAGTGGTTCCATATGCTTCAGTTGTCGGAAGCTTGCAATATGCTCAAGTATGGATGCGCCCTGACTTAGTATTTGTTACCGGATTTTACTTGGCAGATTCCACAGCAATTCTGGAACAGAACACTGGAAATTAGTAAAGAAAGTCTTGCGTTATTTACAAGGAACGAAAGGCCTCATGATTGTCACAGAACCGACCAATTTATAAGAGCACAAGTACAAAAACAATCGCCAAAACGATCAAATTCTCGAACTTGAGCCCATATAAACCCGGTAGTCAACTGAAATCTCAAAGGATTTCAAACCAACTTGCATACAACCAAGATCACAGTAATTCAACATAACATATCGTACGTTACAACATTTCACAGACATTCGCAAATAGATTACATCATCACAGAGTCATCGTTATTACAAAACAAGTCTTGTAAAACATGCGGAAGCAAATAGTTTAACTTACACACCCGAGTTCAAATACACATACTGGTTCGCTGATCACAACCCGCAAAAGCATTCAGATAAGAGAACAGAGATCATGCCCATGATCTAGTCTTCATCACCCGCCAGGTGGAGACAATACTTACAGAATCCCTGATATAGAAGGTCATCTGCAACAAGAGGGAATAAACCCTGAGTACGGGAATATACTCAGCTAGACTTACCCGCCGAAAACCAAAATAAATGACACCAAGGATTATGCATAGCTTAATATAGTGGATCTGGCTGACACTTTCTTTTTGCAGAAAAGCATAAGTAATAATGATCAACTCTTAGCCTGAACTAGCAGTGACTTTTTAGCCATTAACCTATCATCTATATTAGCACCTATACTAAGCAATCATTTTATTAGGGTGCAAACATTAATAACCATATCAGATATTCATTGTGGCAACCTTATCATCATCATCCATTTAACCATATCGTTAAATTAATTGAATCTACGTTGTCGCTGCTCAGTCAAGTTCTCACTATCCGGGAGAGACGACGATTCGAATCGATTCCTATCCAGCTGGAGGGGTATTCCTAAACACAAACCCTGCTTCCCCCGTCGGAGTCACAAACAAGTCACCTTTGGTACGATTCAGGAGTCGCGAGTCTGATCAGATCGACATTCTCAGAGAACCACTCTGCCAAGGTTGTTCGGGACTCTAACCTGCCTTGGACTTATGCCAATGGCTCTCCGCACATCCTTACTACCTCCAGAATGCCGCCACTGCTCGCGTCCCCGGCCTGAGTCGAGCTACTAGGCTTCGCGGTCGGAACGACTTATCCGGCCAGCTAAGTGTTAGGCTGCGTTCAACATGACATGAGGACATACAGCGTATCGGTCCTTAAACGACTCAGACGGAGTCACTATGTTCAAACCTACACAAGACCCCGCCCGGTCTTAATTCATTATTCACATGGTTCTTTTCCACGATAGCAAATATAGCCAACCGTGATCCACCTCATCCTAAAGCTCGCAGGTGACAGGAAATCACCTGACTTCTACCGCACTAAGCAAGGATAAGCATTTAACCCGTTCCTGAACTTAAATAGGATTTCAGTGCGATATCTGGACAAGGAAGGATATATAATGCAGCAATTGGTTCCAACCAATTCCTATACTTAATGCATCATCAACAATAAAAGATACTCAATGTATTTGTAAAAACATGGGAGGCTTAATATGCTCCAGGGCTTGCCTTTCAGGAACGAGGAAGGCTGGTGGTCAGGGCACTCGGGCAATTCCTCCGCGGCGACTGCTTCATCGACTTCCTGCACCTCAGGTTCCTCCTCCTGGTTGGCTCCCTCGAACTCCAGCAACGTCACTCCCTCCGGCACACCTATTGCATGAATGCGCAAGATAAATATCATGGATGCTCGGGGAATGCACATGTTCACTGTAGTTTGCATATTCCAATTTAAGCCCTATTCAAATCACTTTACTTACCAAGTTTATACAACCTAATGTATAATTGCTCATCTTCAGTTAATGACCTAGCACCTGCACCTAAGCATATTCTCAAGTTAGGCTAACCCCTAAACAATCAACGAGAATGTTGCAACAACATACACTCAAGCATTTGTATTTCAGCAAAATGAAGACTATGTAACGGTACAATAAACTAGCCATAACTGGAGATTTATAAATCCAAATGACTTGCAACAAGACAATCTAGAAAGCTTATGAAATTGTCTACAATTCATTTTTAGACCTCAAAGCATGATTCAACACTTTACCAAGTCGAATTCATAAATCAACAGAACTCTGTCCTCACAAGGCAGAGAGTAAGCAAAACTGGAACCTAACTTTAAATAGCTGTAGTTTCTAAACTACTGGGCCAAATGCCCTCAAATTTTGATAGGAGCTAGATACATAAATTATCTACAGCTTTTGTATTCATCCCATTCACAGAAAATCAAAATATCATGGGGAACTTTCCAAAGTCCCTAGATCTGTCCAGAATGACATAATGCAAACACATAATTATTAACTTATGATATAAACACATGATTGGACAACACCAACTTTACTACCTCATCACACATATCACAAGATCACCAGAAAGTAGGGTGTTCATCCCCAAAACATTTCTTTTAATACCTTTCTTAATTTATTTAATTAATTAGAGGAAATAGTAAACATATATGAAAACTACACCATTAAATCTACAAAAATTACAGTAGATACTACATGCCCTAAGTAGACTACCATAAAAATTCACACCATTTGAGTAAGTATAACAACCTACACAAAAATGGTAAGGCAGAATGGCATAAAATGGTATAATTAGGAAACCTTAGTGAAAAGTGTCAAGCAACAGATTTCATATTTTTCCTAGCATCCTTAAGGTACTAAGATACTACCTACCAAGTTTCATGGTCATAGGATTCCTAGATAATTTACAAAAATTCACACAAGTATCCACCAATGATAAAAGGAAAATCTATAACTCAAAAACTACACATGCAATGACTCTCGAATTTTAACCAGAGCTTCTACTAAGCAATACTAGCTTACACACAAAATTTCACAATTTTTGGATCACAGAAACTCAAGATATGATTTAAATAAGTTTGCATGCATTCAAAAACACATTTCAAGTTTCAATTTAAATCTTCCAGAATTTCTACTACAAGTGTTCATGTTATATTTTTCCTAAATACTACACTTCACCAAGATCCTAACAAAATTCGAACCACCACATTTGGATCTACCAAACTCTAGATATGGATTTTACAAAACAGCCTCAAAACTGGAATAAATGAACTATCATATGAATACACAGCCACTGACGTGTGGGACCCGGGTGTCAGCCGACCCCACCCGTCAGCGAGACGAAAACAGGGGAGGCGCATTTGATGGCGCGGCGGTGGTCTTGCTCGCCTACGGGGAGGACTCTGGCGACACCAAAGCTACCTACATGATCCCCATGACGAGAGTAACCGATTGGTGCAAGTGGCGCGACCTAAGACCTAGCGGAGGTGGCTCGTCGCCGGTGATGGCGGCACGACAGAGCTCCGGCGCGGCGTACTAACGACGGCGAGCCCTTGCTGCCTCATCCGAGCTCGGTATGAGCTCCACGAGGTCACTAAGGAGCTGTCCAAGCCGAGAGAGGAGGACGAGGAGGTCTCGGTGGTGGGTGGCCATGGTGAGCTCCGCTCCGGCGAGACGCCGACATGGCGAACGGCGGCGGAAGTGGCCAATAGGCCCTCACCTAAGCTCGATTGACGCTGCAAGTTGGCGGAGATGGCGGAGCTAAGCAAGGCAGAGCTTCTGGGTGTGCTGGCTCAGACAATGGCGGGGCTGCAGTGGCGCACGAGCTCGGCTAAGCAATGGCGACGGCGGCGGCTTTGCGTTCTCAGTGCCTCGGACGCACGCGAAAGTGAGAGAGCGACTGAGAGCGAGCGAGAGGGCAGACGGACGCGGCCTCTTTGCTGTCGACCGTGGCCAACGACGCTAGGCCGGTCACAGCGCGTGGCGGCCACGCGGCGGCAGCGGCCTGTGGCCGATCGGCCACTGTGCCGATTCAGAATTTTCGATTCAGTGAAGCCAACCGAGCCTGACAGCGCACTTTCATAGCGTTGAAACTACTAAACCATTGATCATTAGCGAAAACATTCTAAATGAAAATTGTAGCCCTTCATATAGTCTACAATTCCTATTAAAATACCAAGACCTAATTCTCAAAGGATCATGAGAAAAATCAAGCCAAAGTCAGCTCAATCAAACTGGAATGGCAATTAGGACTTAGAAATATTTTCAGTGTTGAATCAGCTTTCACTTCTGACTTGTGGGCCCTTTTTGAGCATGTTGTGCACATTTTCATGAATTGACTTCTAAACAAAGTTTGTTCCTTATAAAATTTGCTACAACTTTGCTTTAGGTTGCTCAGACATGCAAACACTCTAAGCTACACTTTTTAAACAGTCAAACGTAGGAGCTCTAGGGGCCCAAATTGGTCAAACCATGACTTAGAAACCTAATTAGGCAAAATGATCAACATGGACATTGTTCCTAATGACATTCTAAGTATAACTAAGGTTCTTAGGAGAATAATTAGCCACACCACACATTGGTCACACAAGAATCAAGCATGGTATGTACTGAAACAATGAAAAACACAGGAATTGTTACACTTGTTTCATAGTCATATTTCACATGTTTCATGAGTGTGTTGCATAGTACTACTAACCATGTTTCACTAAAGTGAGTTACACATGTTGCACTTGAGTGTTGCACACTTCACATTTCATAAAAGAAACAACACACATGAAATATACAACATGTTGCAATGTTTCGAAATCATGTTTCATGTGATATAGGTTCACGAATGGATGCATGATGCTCATGTTCGTGAAATGCAATGCAAATGTGGAAGCCAAACACCTGGGGTGTTACAGCCATCCCCCCTTATAAAAATCTCGTCCCGAGATTTGAAAAGCGTACCATTGTTGATAGAATTCCTTATAACCATCCCTCAAATAATCTTCCCTTTCCCACGTTGCATCGCATTCACTACCCTGATTACTCCACATGACTTTGTAAAACTTGACCACATGACTCTGAGTCACTCGCTCACGAGTGTCAATCACTCGAACCAGCTTTTCTTCAAAGGTCAAATCAGATTTTAACTCGATATCCCCCAATGGAACTCTCTCTTCAGGGACACGAAGACATTTCTTCAATTGGGATACATGAAAGACATTGAAGATAGCACTCATCTCTGGAGGTAATTGAATCTTGTACGCCACCTTACCACTTTGTCCAATGATTTCAAACGGACCAACATATCTCGGTGCAAGCTTTCGCTTCACACCAAAGCGTTGGACACTCTTCATAGGTGAGACTTTCAGATAAACAAAGTCTCCAACTTTGAACTCAATAGGTTTTCTACGTCGATCAGCATAACTTTTCTGCCTAGCTTGAGCTGCGGCCATGTGGGTTTTGATAGTACGGACTTGTTCTTCAGCTTCTTGAACAAAATCAATTCCATAATATCTCCTTTCACCGGCTTCTACCCAGTTCAACGGGGTTCTACACTTCCGGCCATACAGAGCTTCAAATGGTGCCATCTTGATACTCTCTTGATAACTGTTATTGTACGAGAATTTAGCTAGGGGCAACCATTTTTCCCATGAGCCCTTAGCCGAGATGACACATGCTCTCAACATATCTTCTAAGATTTGATTCACTCGTTCAGTTTACCCATTAGTTTGCGGATGATAAGCAGAACTTCTTACTAGCTTAGTTCCTAATAATCCGTGTAAGTGCTCCCAAAAGCGAGCAGTGAACTGTGGTCCTCTATCAGAGACAATAGTACGAGGGATCCCATGAAGCCGGACTATCTGGTTGAAGTACAACTCCACATAGTCGGTTGGACGAAAGTCTATGCGGACAGGAATGAAGTGTGCTGACTTGGTCAGACGGTCTACAATCACCCAAATAGAGTTAAAGTTCCTCTTAGTAGGAGGGAGTCCAACAATAAAATCCATACTTATCTCCTCCCATTTCCAACCTGGAATAGAGAGTGGCTGAAGTAATCCAGCTTTCATGTGCACAGCCTTGACTCGACAACAAGTGTCACACCTAGCCACATAAGCGGCTATCTCTTTCTTCATTTTGGTCCACCAAAATCGAGGCTTCAAATCATGATATATTTTGCTACTACCAGGATGAACAGATAATTTAGAGGAATGGGCTTCGGATATGATTTGATTTCTAAGCTCTCTATCCTTCGGAACTACCAACCTATCCTTGAACCATAACACGCCTTCCTCATCAACTCGAAAATGTTTGGTTTCTTGCTCTTTCATCTTGCGCTTGATGTTAAACACACCTGCATCTATCCTCTGTAGCTCGATAATTCGACTCTGTAAAGTACAACTGACAGTGATGTTGTGAAGGACTGCAGGATGAAGAAGCTTCGACAAATGGACATCACTCTCAATCAAAGAGTGGCAATGAGACTTCCTGCTTAAGGCATCCGCTACGACATTTGCCTTGCCAGGGTGATAGTGCACTTGGAGGTTATAATCCTTTATCAATTCGAGCCATCTTCTCTGACGTATATTCAACTCTGGCTGAGTGAAGATGTACTTAAGACTTTTATGATCAGTGTAGATATTGCACACATTGCCAAGTAAATAATGTCTCCAGGTCTTCAAAGCATGAACAACTGCAACGAGTTCCAGGTCATGCGTTGGATAATTCACTTCATGCTTTCGAAGTTGGCGAGAGGTATAAGCAATGACTCTACCTTCCTGCATAAGAACACCTCCTAGCCCAATACCTGATGCATCGCAGAACACATCAAAAGGTTTCTCGATATCTGGTTGTGCCAAAACCGGAGCCGAAGTTAGAAGAGTTCGCAGGGTATGGAAAGCCGCATCACATTCAGGAGTCCAGACAAACTTCATGTCTTTTTGCAGCAATCGAGTCATAGGCTTGGCTATTTTAGAGAAATCCAGGATAAAGCGACGATAATAGCCAGCCAACCCTAGAAAACTCCGAACCTCATGCACCGAGATTGGAGCCTTCTAGTTCAACACTTCTTGCACCTTGGTGGGATCAATCATAATTCCACCATCGGACAACACGTGTCCAAGAAAAGGTACCTCACGAAGCCAGAATTCGCATTTGCTGAACCTTGCATACAACTGGTGTTCTCGCAGTCTAGTGAGAACCACCCGCAAATGTTCAACATGATCTTCTTCATTCTCAGAATAGACCAGGATATCATCTATAAATACCACCACAAATTTGTCAAACTCGGGCATAAACACCGAATTCATCAGATACATAAAATGTGCGGGGGCATTGGTCAATCCAAAAGACATAACCAGGTACTCATATAGACCATATCTTATAGAGAATGTGGTTTTTGGGACATCCTCAGGACAAATTTTGATTTGATGATACCCAGATCTCAAATCAATCTTGGAAAAGACTTTTGCTTTAGACAACTGATCAAATAAGATATCTATGCGTGGCAGAGGGTACTTATTCTTGATTGTAACTGCATTCAAGGGTCTATAATCTATACACATGTGTAGGGATTGATCCTTCTTCTTCACAAAGATAGCTAGGCACCCCCACGGAGATGAACTAAGACGGATAAGGCCTTTCTTTAGAAGTTCATTCAACTGGGTCTTAAGTTCAGTTAGTTCATTGGGAGGCATTCTATATGGCCTTCTAGAGATAGGAGCTGTGCTAGGAAGCAACTCTATCTTGAACTCCACTTCCCGATCCGGGGGTAATCTAGGCAAATCATCGGGAAAAACATCCGGAAAGTCACACACTACAGGGATATCTGCAATAGCCTTTGCTTGCACCGCATTAGCCGCACAAGAAAGATTGATGTCCCTAGGTAGTTGCACCAGAAAACCTTCCTGATTACTAGGATCTCTGAGTATGACTACTCTAGTCGATGTATCAATAAGCACCCCGTGCCTGCTCATCCAATTCATTCCCAATATCACATCGATACCTAGCCCCGGTAAAACTACCAGATCAACCTGATAACTTCACCCCTCTATCTCAAATTGTACGTCCCCAACTACCAGCTTGGTTGGGATAATACCACTGGCAGCCCTAATACAATAACCCTCACCCTCAACAGTATATGGTTTCTGCATAAACTTGGATGCAAATGCTGGACTAATAAAGGAATGCAAAGCACCCGAATCAAATAGTACAACTGCGGGGTGTTGATCAATCAGAAACTTACCAGCAGTCACTACCTCTCCTGAAGGAATCTCAGTAATATTAGTGTGGTTCACCTACCCCTGACGACCACCTTGGTAGTTATTCTTCTTAGGGTAAGGGCATTCCCTTGCCTAGTGGCCTGTCTTGTTGCAGTTCTAGCACAGCATGTTGCTTGGAGGAGCCCTGGAACTGCCCTGACTGGTAGTGCCCTTGGGAAGAGCAACTGTAAATGCCTTGCGAAATCCAGTCTTGGCGGGATTCTTCTTCTGTGGTGGGCGAAATTTAGCGGCTAACGCTAGAGGACGGAATGGAGCCCTCTGTGTGATGGGAGCCTTGGATTGTGAGGCACCCGCCTCATAGGCTCTCTTATGACTTTTTGAAGCAGCATACACAGCATTGTTGTTCTCTTGCGATAAAACATCACTCACAAACTCATTAAAATGAGCACACTTGCAATTTCCCATGGTCTTCATAAGTTTGGGGCTAAGTCCCCGCTTGAAACTTGCGATCTTTTTGGCATCAGTGTCAACAAACTCAGTAGCATACCTTGCAAGGTTATTGAAAGCTTGCAGGTATTCATTCAGGCTCTTGTTCCCCTGGGTTAGCTTCATGAACTCTGTATGCTTGATCGCCATGAGACCAGGAGGAATATAATTTCCCCTAAAAGCAGACTTGAACTGATCCCAAGTGATTTGGGCATTAGCGGGCATAGTGGACCGATGATGACTCCACCAAATGCCAGCTGGCCCATGCAGTTGGTGAGATGCGTACTCAGTCTTCAGCACCTCAGTCAAGCGGAGCAGACGAAACTTATGCTCGAGAGTATTCAACCACTCATCAGCTTGTAGAGGCTCCTCAGCCTCCTTGAAGATCGGGGGTTTCGTGTCAAGGAAATCCTTGAAATCACTGTATTGATTTGGTTCCGGTCCTTGGCGTGGACCACGGCCATCACGATTCACAATTGTACGAAGGGCCTCGGCCATAGTGCGCTATCCTTCCACAAGCATTGCTATCAATTCCGTTGGTGTGGGTGGTGGTGGCGGTGGAAGATCATCATCACCACCAGCCGCACCATTGGAACGAGTGCGAGGCATCTGCAACAATGCGCAACCAGTAATTATTGATGATGTTAGCACATTGGAGAGGAACAATATAATTGTGCCAAACTGAATTTACTGACGAGAATGAAAACTTCATACAATAAACAGAGGCAATAATTCATTCTCCAATCACCACATCATCAAGTAGATTACTAGCGCCATACGCAGTGCATTCCAACATGATAAGTTTTAAACTTAACCATTACGATACGCATCCCGAAGGGAGCGAATTAAAGTACATTACATGTCGAGTTCGAATTAAAAGAGTACATCCAACATCAGTCATCGTACTTAAGTCCATTACATCAATGACTGCAAAAGCTTAAACTAGCGAGACTTGCTAACGACTACTCGTTGAAGTGATCGCTGTCCACATCGGAGACACCTTGGACTTCTTCTAGGTCTTCCCCTTCTTCTTCTTCTTCATCTGCCGGCTCAGCTGCATTGTCAACCATCTGCACGTCCTCTTCTTCCTCATCTCTCTCAATAGTGAGGTTCATCAGCTGGTTATGAAGCTCGTCTCTCTCGCGTGCGGTTTGACCCCACTGTTGCAAGCGATAATTTGCAATACCACGAATCTCATCAACTTCTTGCTGAGCTCTCCCACATGCATTCGCCTTATGGCGATACTTGTGGGCACGCAATCTAAACTTGTGCTGAGCTTCCATTACCTTGCTGGCTTCATCAAGCACACTGGAAAGGGTGTTTTGCCTGACTCAACAAAGCTTCAAGACTGCCATCATAGCACTCATTCCAGCGTTGTCGCTCTGCACCCGTTCACCATGGCCTCGAACCAAGGCCTGACCAACGTCCTGAGTCCACTAAGCCTCAGTAGGAGACACTTAGGGAATGGATGAAGCAGGTCCACCCACTAACTCATCCCCGAAGCTCTGTGCTATATCCATCATCACATCAAGGGCAGCAACCTGAGCGGCTTCCCATGGGCTTTGCCCATTAGTCTCAATGCTCCACCCATGCCACAATGGTCTTGTAGGGTTTTGCGGCACGATGAAGGTCACGACGTACCATGGTACATCTCCCAATGGTATCGCCTACCTCCACGTGTAGCTGGGTGCCTCCGGGTACCCAACTGAACTGAGCACCCTCCAGAGCAAGGTGGGAGTACCGAACTGGTCCAAAAAGGTGCTGCTACCAGTAGGAAACACGGGCGTGGCCATCTGTATCAAAAAGGGATGCAATTCACGTGAGATGATTATTTTGCTGAGAGATTGCACTTTACACATGGGATAAGCAATTATAAGGGAAGGAGTAATGCAATATGAATGACATGAGTGAATATGATGCATGCGCGTTCCGTGCGTCCTCACAAACCTATGAAAAATTTAAGCTTTAGCGGAATATACGGTGGCATACATACGTTCTCTCAATTAGCGGTAACTAGTCGATCTACACGGTGCGTTGTTAGCGTACCTGCAGAAAACTTCATTGCAGCCCAACCCAACAAGATATAATGCTAATTACACAAGCAGTAACTAAGATACTCTCCATATATACATCCCCGATATATATACTTCGATATCCAAACTACCCGACAAATGTACCCACAATTAAGTACCTTCATATATACATGTATGCAACATGTAAATACTCCAGTAACCACGACTAGCTCTCCCCTAGACCTACGGTTGGACGGTCATGATCTCACAACTCACTCTTACCTTAGCGTAGAGGCAATTGATCCATACATTACCATTCAAACGAATGGCATCCATGCAATATCACGCCGCATGGACGACGAAATAGAAACAATCAATTCCCCCAAGTTAGTAATTATATATAAGCCACCTAGAAGTCCTTAGGTGGGCTATAAAGGATGTGATCACCAGTATACCATAAAAATTTTGATTTTTGAACACTTATATATAACTATAAGTTGGAAAACCATTTTTACAACAAAAGCTTTTGTTTTAAATAGCCATAAGACATGTTTAATGTTGAATCTAGCTCTGATGCCAGCTGTCACAGAACCGACCAATTTATAAGAGCACAAGTACAAAAACAATCACCGAAACGATCAAATTCTCGAACTTGAGCCCATATAAACCCGGTAGTCAACTGAAATCTCGAAGGATTTCAAACCAACTTGCATACAACCAAGATCACAGTAATTCAACATAACATATCATACGTTACAACATTTCACAGACGTTCGCAAATAGATTACATCATCACAGAGTCATCGTTATTACAAAACAAGTCTTGTAAAACATGCGGAAGCAAATAGTTTAACTTACACACCCGAGTTCAAATACACATACTGGTTCGCTGATCACAACCCGCAAAAGCATTCAGATAAGAGAACAGAGATCATGCCCATGATCTAGTCTTCATCACCCGCTAGGTGGAGACAATACTTACAGAATCCCTGATATAGAAGGTCATCTGCAACAAGAGGGAATAAACCCTGAGTACGGGAATGTACTCAGCTAGACTTACCCGCCGAAAATCAAAATAAATGACACCAAGGATTATGCATAGCTTAATGTAGTGGATCTGGCTGACACTTTCTTTTTGCAGAAAAGCATAAGTAATAATGATCAACTCTTAGCCTGAACTAGCAATGACTTTTTAGCCATTAACCTGTCATCTATATTAGCACCTATACTAAGCAATCATTTTATTATGGTGCAAACATTAATAACCATATCAGATATTCATTGTGGCAACCTTATCATCATCATCCATTTAACCATATCATTAAATTAATTGAATCTACGTTGCCGCTGCTCAGTCAAGTTCTCACTATCCAGGAGAGACGACGATTCGAATCTATTCCTATCCAGCTGGAGGGGTATTCCTAAACACAAACCCTGCTTCCCCCGTCGGAGTCACAAACAAGTCACCTTTGGTACGATTCAGGAGTCGTGAGTCTGATCAGATCGATATTCTCAGAGAACCACTCTGCCAAGGTTGTTCGGGACTCTAACCTGCCTTGGACTTATGCCAATGGCTCTCCGCACATCCTTACTACCTCTAGAATGCCGCCACTGCTCACGTCCCCGGCCTGAGTCGAGCTACTAGGCTTCGCGGTCGGAACGACTTATCCGGCCAGCTAAGTGTTAGGTTGCGTTCAACATGACATGAGGACGTACAGCGTATCGGTCCTTAAACGACTTAGACGGAGTCACTATGTTCAAACCTACACAAGACCCCGCTCGGTCTTAATTCATTATTCACATGGTTCTTTTCCATGATAGCAAATATAGCCAACCATGATCCACCTCATCCTAAAGCTCGCAGGTGATAGGAAATCACCTGACTTCTACCGCACTAAGCATGGATAAGCATTTAACCCATTCCTGAACTTAAATAGGATTCCAGTGCGATATCTGGACAAGGAAGGATATATAATGCAGCAATTGGTTCTAACCAATTCCTATACTTAATGCATCATCAATAATAAAAGATACTCAATGTATTTGTAAAAACATGGGAGGCTTAATATGCTCCGGGGCTTGCCTTTCAGGAACGAGGAAGGCTGGTGGTCAGGGCACTCGGGCAATTCCTCCGCGGCGACTGCTTCGTCGACTTCCTGCACCTCAGGTTCCTCCTCCTGGTTGGCTCCCTCGAACTCCAGCAACGTCACTCCCTCCGGCACACCTATTGCATGAATGCGTAAGATAAATATCATGGATGCTCGGGGAATGCACATGTTCGTTGTAGTTTGCATATTCCAATTTAAGCCCTATTCAAATCACTTTACTTACCAAGTTTATACAACCTAATGTATAATTGCTCATCTTCAGTTAATGACCTAGCACCTGCACCTAAGCATATTCTCAAGTTAGGCTAACCCCTAAACAATCAACGAGAACATTGCAACAACATACACTCAAGCATTTGTATTTCAGCAAAATGAAGACTATGTAACCGTACAATAAACTAGCCATAACTAGAGATTAAGCAAAACTGGAACCTAACTTTAAACAGCTGTAGTTTCTAAACTACTAGGCCAAATGCCCTCAAATTTTGACAGGAGCTAGATACATAAATTATCTACAACTTTTATATTCATCCCATTCACAGCAAATCAAAATATCATGGGGAACTTTCCAAAGTCCCCAGATCTGTCCAGAAGGACATAATGCAAACACATAATTATTAACTTATGATATAAACACATGATTGGACAAAACCAACTTTACTACCTCATCACACATATCACAAGAACACCAGAAAGTAGGGTGTTCATCCCCAAAACATTTCTTTTAATACCTTTCTTAATTTATTTAATTAATTAGAGGAAATAGTAAACATATATGAAAACTACACCATTAAATCTACAAAAATTACAGTAGACACTACATGCCTTAAGTAGACTACCATAAAAATTCACACCATTTGAGTAAAGTATAACAACCTACACAAAAATGGTTAGCCAGAATGGCATAAAATGGTATAATTAGGAAACCTTAGTGAAAAGTGTCAAGCAATAGATTTCATATTTTTCCTAGCATCCTTAAGGTACTAACATACTACCTACCAAGTTTCATGGTCATAGGATTCCTAGATAATTTACAAAAATTCACACAAGTATCCACCAATGATAAAAGGAAAATCTATAACTCAAAAACTACACATGCAATGACTCTCGAATTTTAACCAGAGCTTCTACTAAGCAATACTAGCTTACACACAAAATTTCACAATTTTTGGATCACAGAAACTCAAGATATGATTTAAATAAGTTTGCATGCATTCAAAAACACATTTCAAGTTTCAATTTAAATCTTCCAAAATTTCTACTACAAGTGTTCATGTTATATTTTTCCTAAATACTACACTTCACCAAGATCCTAACAAAATTCGAACCACCACATTTGGATCTACCAAACTCTAGATATGGATTTTACAAAACAGCCTCAAAACTGGAATAAATGAACTATCATATGAATACACAGCCACTGACGTGTGGGACCCGGGTGTCAGCCGACCCCACCCGTCAGCGAGACGAAAACAGGGGAGGCGCATTTGATGGCGCGGCGGTGGTCTTGCTCGTCGACGGCGAGGACTCCGGCGACACCAAAGCTACCTACATGATCCCCGTGACGAGAGGAACCGATTGGTGCAAGTGGCGCGACCTAAGACCTAGCGGAGGTGGCTCGTCGCCGGTGATGGCGGCACGGCAGAGCTCCGGCGCGGCGTACTAACGACGGCGAGCCCTTGCTGCCTCATCCGAGCTCGGTATGAGCTCCACAAGGTCACTAAGGAGCCATCCAAGCCGAGAGAGGAGGACGACGAGGTCTCAGTGGTGGGTGGCCGCGGTGAGCTCCGCTCTGGCGAGACCCCGACATGGCGAACGGCGGCAGAAGTGGCCAATAGGCCCTCACCTAAGCTCGATTGACGCTGCAAGTTGGCAGAGATGGCGGAGCTAAGCAAGGCAGAGCTTCTGGGCATGCTGGCTCAGACAATGGCAGGGCTACGGTGGCGCACGAGCTCGGCTGAGCAATGGCGACAACGGCGGCTTTGCGTTCTCAGTGCCTTGGACGCGCGCGAAAGTGAGAGAGCGACTGAGAGCGAGCGACAGGGCAGACGGACGTGGTCTCTTTGCTGTCGACCACGGCCAACGACGCCAGGCCGGTCACAGCGCGTGGCGGCCACGCGGCGGCAGCGGCCTGTGGCCGGTCGGCCACTGTGCCGATTCAGAATTTTCGATTCAGCGAAGCCAACCGAGCCTGACAGCGCACTTTCATAGCGTTGAAACTACTAAACCATTGATCATTAGCGAAAACATTCTAAATGAAAATTGTAGCCCTTCATATAGTCTACAATTCCTATTAAAATACCAAGACCTAATTCTCAAAGGATCATGAGAAAAATCAAGCCAAAGTCAGCTCAATCAAACTGGAATGGCAATTAGGACTTAGAAATATTTTCAGTGTTGAATCAGCTTTCACTTCTGACTTGTGGGCCCTTTTTGAGCATGTTGTGCACATTTTCATGAATTGACTTCTAAACAAAGTTTGTTCCTGATAAAATTTGCTACAACTTTGCTTTAGGTTGCTCAGACATGCAAACAATCTAAGCTACACTTTTTAAACAGTCAAACACAGGAGCTCTAGGGGCCCAAATTGGTCAAACCATGACTTGGAAACCTAATTAGGCAAAATGATCAACATGAACATTGTTCCTAATGACATTCTAAGTATAACTAAGGTTCTTAGGAGAATAATTAGCCACACCACACATTGGTCACACAAGAATCAAGCATGGTATGTACTGAAACAATGAAAAACACAGGAATTGTTACACTTGTTTCATAGTCATGTTTCACATGTTTCATGAGTATGTTGCATAGTACTACTAACCATGTTTCACTAAAGTGAGTTACACATGTTGCACTTGAGTGTTGCACACTTCACATTTCATAAAAGAAACAACACACATGAAATATACAACATGTTGCAATGTTTCGAAATCATGTTTCATGTGATATAGGTTCATGAATGGATGCATGATGCTCATGTTAGTGAAATGCAATGCAAATGTGGAAGCCAAACACCTGGGGTGTTACAATGATGACGTATAGAAGGTCTGATTCACTCCATATAGTGGGATGTTCAGATTCTGATTATGCGAGAGATGATAGAAAATCTATGTCTGGATATGTATTCACTCTTGCAAAGGGGAGCTATTTCATGAAAAAGCTCAAAGCAAACCGTCACTACATCGTCCACAATGTGTGACAGTTTGTAGCGTGTTATGAGACAACGGGCAGGTGAACTGACTAAAGAAATTCATACCCTGTTTGAAGGTGGTTGACGACATCTATAGACCACTTAAGTTATACTGCGATAATAATCCGGCAGTACAGTATGCTCACAACATAAGTCAGGTGGTGCTGCCAAACACATTGACATAGAGTATTATGTTATGAAAGATAAAGTCTGGGATCAAGTCATAAGTCTTGAGCATATAAGTACAGAAAAGATGCTCGTGGATTCGCTTACAAAAGGCTTACCACCCAACGTGTTCAGAGAACATGTAGCTAGCATGGGTTTAAGGGAAAGCCTAAAATTCCTAGACAAAAGAAAGCCCAAAGATAAGTATCTATTTCAGAACATAGTAGTGTGTTGTAGCTGTTAAATCTATCGGCAATGGACCATGACGATGAAATATGCTCTATGCGCTAATCTGTAATGGAATGAACAAAAGTAAATGATATGAAATTAAAAGATAGTAATGAGATCAAGGGGGGAATGTTGGTTGATCTCTACCAATAGGCCCAACGGTCTATTGGGCCCTTGGATCTGCGCCCTGATCGGGGGCGCCCAACCCTAATACGGTTGGTGGGCCCTTGTCGCACAGCACATATAAAAGTTAAGGTGGAGATCAGGGCTCGGACTATGAGGTTCAACGGAGCCGCTGTACCCACCGATAGAGAAAACCTAAACCGATCTAAAGCAGTGCTGCCAGCGATGAGATGCCCCACCGCACTGCCGTCGCCTCTGCAGGGTCTTCACCGGGCCACTGGACTTCACTGTATCGCCACCACGACGCCAACAACGTCACGGTACCGGCGTCTACGTCGGAGTTGCCACGACACCGGTGGCCATGTACCAAAGGGTGACCCATATGAAGGTACACCAACTGTTTTTCCCCATCTAGTAGAAGCTCTACCCTGATCTATGGTCTAGAGGTCCACTGTGATCCTAACACCCGCCCCACCTCGTCCGGCCCCGTCGTGACTACGTCCACGGGCACTGGGTCCCCTCGCGTGCGGCGATGGCTGCCCCCAGCTTCAAGCTCCGGGTCTACATGGTCGGGGAAAAGGTCGAGGTGGGGAGGCACTGGGACTTTTACGGCTACTCCTGGTTCACTGCCACTGTGGCGAGGGTCGTCGACGAACTCAGCTACGTCGTGGACTAGGGAGAGGGGAAGGCCACGGAGTACGTCCATTGGCAGTTCATCAGGCCGGCTTTAGGGCCTGTTTGGTTCGTCTAGTAGCTACTAAATTTAGTAGCTTTTAGTCACTTTAGTAACTTTTTAATCAAACACTATGACTAAAAGCTACTAAAAGGATTTTACTCCTCTCTAATAACCCTGGAGTTACTAAAAGTGACTAAACCGTTTAGTAGCTACTAAAGTTTAGTAGCTCCAACCAAACACCCCCTAGAACATTTCTGCAGGGACAGTGAGAGTGATGCCTGGCAATGAGGTCGAGGCGTACTGTAGAGGGGGTGGTCGTTGGGAGAGGTGTACAGGGTCATCAGTGGGAAGTGGAAGTATAAGTTCATTGTTGGTAACAAGAAGGAATATCGGCTGGTGACCAAGGTGGTGGAATTTCTTAAGCCCATAAACAATTGGAACGATTGGATCGGCAATGAAAGGAGGATTGTGACTGCTAGTGCTAAGACACCATCTAACTTGAGGAGACTGTCCGTGTCTGGAGAAAGTCCAAGGCCACCGGTTGACGTGACATCCAATGGTGATGAACAACACAGTCATGATCCCGAGGCCCTGTTCGCTAGAACTTATCAGCCATACCGTTTCAGCAAAATAATAGTGTTTTTCTCTCACAACAAATCAGCATTAGCATGAACCGTTTTTCCAGCCAACCGAACAGGGCCTCCGGCCACCAAAAAGTCAAGGAAGGATCTGAAGCAACCGGATGGCATATTAGCTGAAGGTTCAGAACATAGCCCACATTGCTCATTGGTGATGGACACTCCTTTGTCTGATCAGAACAGAAATGATTATGTGTGCACAGATCATTCTGCTACTCAAGTAGCTAAAAGCAACCATGTTATGGAAACAGTCATCCCATCTCTTGATTATCGGGTCCAACAGGCTGGTGGAAAAGTGGATCAACAGGTTGGCGGGAAAGTGGATGAGAGCTCGGGCTTTCTACGTCGTCTTCAAAATGCTATGAGCTCAAAATCCACCATATACAGTTCTCCATTTAGGAGCTGCTCAGCTTCTTAGAGCTTGTTGCCTTCACCACAGTCTCTTTCTTCATTGAGGCTGGCTGATGAATATCTGTTCAAGCCCCCAAACAATTGCAGTGGCAACCGACGGAGGATTGTGGTTGCTAAGAGACTGGTTAACTTGAGGACATTGTCCATGTCTTGTGAAAATCCAAGCTCCCCTGTCGATGTGACATCCAATGGTGATGAATACAGTCTTGATCATGGATCTTCGGTCACCAAAAAGTCAAGGAAAGATCTGAAGCAGCTAGATGGCACATTAGCTGAAGATTTGGAACATAGCTCAGTGGTGATGGGCACTCCTTTGTCTGATCAGAACAGAAATGATCACGTGTGCACAGATCATTCTACTACTCAAGTAGCTAAAAGCAACCGTGTTATGGAAACAGTCATCCCATCTATTGATTATTGCCTATTGGGTCCAACAGGCTGGTGGGAAAGTGGATCAGCAGTCTAGTGGGAAAGTGGATGAGAGCTCGGGCTTTCAACGTCGTCTTCAGAATGCTAGGAGCTCACAATCCACCATAGTCAGTTCTCCATTGAGGGGCTGCTCATCTTCTGAGAGCTTTTTGCCCTCATCACTGGCTGATGGCAAGCCTCTATTTGTCAAGAGCTCAGCTATGTGGCCTCAAATTGAAACAATGGATGTGTTTAGTGCGCATCCTCAACGACCGCATTTCCTTCCACTAAGAGAATTTCACCCAACAATGCGTGAAGGAATGGCATTAGGTCTGACGGCTGTATTTCCCGACTTAGTGAGGAATATAAAGAAAGCAAGCATAGACAACAACATGGAATGGTTCGAGGACAAGTTTAGTACACTCCGTCATCTGGAGGGACATGGATTTAGTGTCCAATCTTTGCATAGCACCCTGACCAAATTGGTCAAAATCAAATCTCAAAACACTATTTGTCTTGGAGAAATGGACAAGCTGGATGTAGAGATAGAGGTGGAGACAGCTTCATTAACCCGAATGGGTGCACTACTCGATGAAAAAGATAGTTCTATAGCTGAGCTCGAGCAGAAACTTGGGGCCCTTCGCCAGGAAACCCAGAAGATTGCAGCGGAGATGGAAACTAAAGGCACAAAGCTCTCGAGACTCAAGTCAAAGCATAGCAAGTTCAAGGAAGCCTATGGCGATGCGAAACTGGAGTTTCACAGTGTCTTGAATGCTCTCTAACTGCTTGGAAGCAGCTAACCTGATGCGTCGGCTTTTGACATGTGTCAGGTTTTGACATCATTTCAGTGCTTGTGACATTTTTTTATGCTTGGGGGTTGGAGGTCTTAGGGTCATGTAGGTATTAGGGTGAACGTCATATGATCATCCGCTACCTTTTTATGTATTTGTAAGATGCTCATGATGGCTGACTTAGGTAGCCTGATGAAATATCGACGCTTTATATATTTGCTCAGTTCTCCTGTCTGCCAGACACCTGTGTTTTTGGTTTTATTCAGGCGACAGGATCGCCGTTCGATCCAGCTTGATTTCTGTGCGGCATAAAGGTTCTAATTGGGCTTGCTTCTGTTTAGGAGTTGGATCCAAGCTAATCTCAGACCCACCAACACCCCTAAATCCTCTTGTTCCTGTTACCCATTAATCTTGTATTTTGCATTTTGCTGGAGCTGCGTAGCGGATTTTTTGGTGAACGCCGCTGTCCGCCCGTCCCTGAATCCGATGTTGGAGCTCTCCTGGGGGAGCTCGAGTGAGGTGTCGCGTGTCGGTTTGCTCCATCTCCTCCCACATCCGCTAACAACACGGTAGCTACATCGGCAGCCCCAGCATGATACGTGTCCGGTGGCCATCCGATGGGTCACTAGAAATTACGGTTTCGTCACAACCCTCTTTTTTCTGTAGATCCACCTCCTTCCACTCTTCATTGTACAGGAACTTCTGCTTATTTCTCCCAGTTAGCTTAAATTTTGTCCTCACATGTCATGTATTTCTGTTTCATCTCATCTCCGGCTTTTATTCTATTCCTAGGGATGCATCGGTTCCTCACGACAATGTGATAAGATTCTACTCACAAACAGAGGCACCCTTAGGTAACAATGTACTGCATGTTTGCAATCACCAAATCTTATTACTGCCTGCACACTGATCTCTTTACTTTGTTGACAAGAATTCAACAAGGGAATGGAACACTCCCTGGAAAGACTAAATAAAAGAAGAGGCTGTATATTCGGGTACCATTTTATTCATACTTGCTGATGCCTATTCTGCACTATGCCTTCTGTGCTTGCTTTATTCTATATATATGATGACACCTCATGCTTAGCATATTTATACATTGTTTTACTCAATATGAGATGTAGGCTCATATATTGTACATACAAATTAGTTTATCCGGTTATTTCGGAATACAGCGGAGCAATTGGCTATACATTTTAAATATATACCTTACTGTTTTTGGTGTACACATTTTTTATTTCAATGTGTTTCATGTGCTACAACCAAGGCCTGAATTTGATGTGTACCTAAAAGGGATGTCTCAGTCTAGTGGCTTGCTCTGGCTGATGACAAAAAAGGTTCCTTGTTCTTGATGTATATAAAAGTAGCCTTTAGTGGCAGCCATTCTCTGGTTTCCTAATTCAAAACTGCTCATTTTAATCTGTATGTCTTGGTAATATATTTCTATGGTTGTATTAGGAAAGCTATCTGATAGATATGCTCTTTTGTGTTGAAATTATCATATACTAGCCACTGCTGCCCACGCTTCACTGCGGGTGATGTGCTTGGTATAGGAAAAATTTTAAGAAATATGGCTTATATGTGTGATATGTTTTCTCATCATATTGGTACGGAAGGTTGGTCTCAATATTGTAAATGAACATAGAGGTTGGTTGTCATTACATGGTGCGTATTCTAGGCCAGCAAATCAATGACATGTTAGTGGAAAGAAGTATTTGATGGAGTTGGGCTCAAGCAACTAACACACTTAGATTTAAAGCACAACATTGGATAAGATTACATTATAGGTGGAAATGGCAAAAACTACAACACAAGTACTTCTCGTAACGCGAGGGTTTACAAAAAAATGAATTAGGATCAACTCCTCTTAGGCAAAACTACAACACGCATCCAACAACTACGGACGACAACAACGGCAAGAGTACAATACAGGAGGACAGCGACGAAAAGCACTACTACTACGGGTACAGCATCCCAAGGCAACTAATCTACCTTGGAACCACGCATCTTTATTCATGTGCTCGGCGGATTCTTCTACCACCCTGTCTATGGATCTGCATCTTCTCGTGGCAATGGCTGAGTGAGAGGAACCAAGGGTTCTGCTTCTAACACTTCCGAAGGTGGAGGTGCTGGCAGTTCTACATCACCGGTTCTCCTTCTTTCAGGTGGGTGGATAGGGATCCCCTCCAAGACCGGGGCATCCTGCCTTTCATCAACCAGCGTCCTCCGCTTGGCCCTAGTGAACAGATAGACCTCACCCAGCTGATGAACATGCCGATCTTCGGCCTCCTTTAGAGCTTATGACATGGCATTCTCTCGGCTCTCAGCAGCTGCAGCACTGGCATGCGCTTCGGTGAGCTGCACCTGGAGCATCCGAGTGAAGATCTCGGCTTCTTCGGCGCGCCGGAGGCACGCCCTCAGCTCCAAGGCTTGCCGGTCATACTGCTCATCCAGAGCAAGCAGGTACGTGGTCAAGTGCACCACGGTAGGACTATCTTCTTGCACATCCCGCCCTTGCAAAGCCTCCATACGAGCCCTCCATGCCCGCCGATTCCTATCCAAGGGTGGAAAGAACCTTATGGGGGTATGGGCAACGGGCTCTTCATATAGCTGGCAAAGGTACCGCAAGGCTTTGCGGGCCACAACCTGGTAGGTGTCGGTGAAGCTAAACCTGGTTGCGGTCACACTCCATGCTTCGGTGATGTCGGGGAACTCTTCACTCTTCCCAATGTAGACGGTAACCTCACACCGATCGGTGTCATGCTTCTCATACTCACGGCCCTCATACTCAGGACGATCTTTGACTCCGAGCTTTTGCAGGGTGGCATGCAGGATTCTAGGAAAACCCTCAACGTTCAGGCAGTAACTACTAACCCAGGCTCCTACCATTTCTAGCGGTGGCTACAAAGAAGGGCTGAGCAAAAAGCTTACTCAAAGGGAAAACCTAAGCGAGCTAAAATGCGTCGAGTGGTGGTACCAATGGCTAAGCCAGGCTCTGCTTATAAAGGCGGAGCGATCTGTGGTCCTGGCGCGGTTCACTAGGGTTCCTGCGCGGGATCACTACGAACGAATCGACCAAATTCCACGCGTTTGAGGCGAGTGACGTGCGGTGCCATTACTGAGTAGTGCGACTGTAGGGCAAGGGTCTGACAAGAGCGTAGAAAAGGGGTATGAGGAGACGTGGGTCACTACTGACGTGACTCACAGGCGAACACGGAGCACAAAGCCACAGTGCAGACCTAACTTTGTAACAAGCACGAGTAGGCCATGCACACTACGACGCGCGTGACACCTATGGATGGTGTATCTACCAGCAATACGGCACAATAATGCACAAACAGGCTATGCATTAATGCACGTCCTATGCGTTCAAGGTGAGCGATGTCCGAGGCCATTAATGACTAATACGGCTGCAAGCCAAGGTTTCGACAAGAGCCCAAAAAAGAGTACGGGGAGACTTGGGTCACGGTAGGCGTAACCGCAGGCGACGCAAAGCACAAAGCCACAAGGAACGAGCGCCTCTGTAAGCATGGATGCAGATGCAATTATGGTAGCTGTAGTAATGGCGACCAACCCCAACCACCGACCATCTCGGGAGCAACGTGCACACAACACAAACCGTGTCTTAGATGCATGGATGCATGTGTAAGTACAAAGAGACTTTTACCTCTCTACCATTATAAAAGATGGTCGTTCCCCACGTGCCACTAAAAAGTTGAGCCACACCCAAGTGCCATCCACCTAAACTTTCTTGTCCCCAATGCCATTCCGTCCACCTTCAATTCGGTTTGTAACGTCTGACAGGTCTGACATGTGGGACCGAGCAGGAGAACTGACCATCTTACCCCTTGAGACTGGAGTGCATATACGGTGGGCAAATTGACTGGCATTGACCGCCATCTCACTTCTCTCTCTCGATTCCTCTCTCTTGTCTCTTCCCCAAACCCTAGCAGCGGAGTCCGGATCGGCGGCGGCGGCGGGTGAGCAGTGACGGCGGCGGTACCCTAGAGGCAGCGCGGCTGGGAGGCAAGAATACCCATCCCAGGTGCTTGTGGCGTCAATTTTTGGAGCTCGTGTTTACTCTGTTCGTCTGCTCGAGTTCGTCGGTTCCTGTCTGTGCACACGGGTGCTCGGCACCTGGTGCTGCTAGTGCAGGTTGGAGCAGAGCCGAGCGCTCCTAGTCATGCAGCCGAGTCTAGCACAGCCTCAGGCCAAATTGCCTGCTTCTCTCGTGAACGGCGAGCAGTTCCTCCGCCCCCTTTTATTTTCGTCTGTTCTTGTGGCCGATTTCTAAATCCACAGCATAGGTGTTGAAATTGGTTTGAGTTTGCTTGCTCGTTCTTCGTTCTTGTCCAGATATCTGTTCAGCTGCAGCAGTGTGTGCAGTTCTCTGATTTTAGTATCTTGCAGTTAGCTTTTGAGCGGCAAGTCAGCAGTCCGCGCTGCTCCTGGTGATCAGCGGCAACAACATCAACTGGCGGCGGCTGCTGTGTTCCTCATGCAGGTAAGCAGCAGGGCAACAGGTTTTTGGTCATGATAAATATGCATGTCATTGTCAAGCTATAGTGATGCAATAATGAATATCCTTTCTTACAATCTTTATCTAATGATTTAAGCTTCAACGTATTTCCTCTAGCTTGAGCTAATTTATTTGCATGAGGAAATTTACACGGCTTCTACTCTGAATGTTTAGTGTGTCCAAAAATTGTGTGCTCCTATGTAAGATGGACGCAGACAGTAGCTTCAACCTAGAAATCCGGATTGTTGCTCCCAATGCGCGTGGTCGGTGGTACTCGTTGGACATGGTTGTGGATGCTGACCGGACTAACTTCAGAGATTTGTTTGGGTCCGTTGTCGACAAGTGCCCTCCCACGCACGGTGATGTAGCTCGAATGTTTTATTTGTGTCTGGACAGTAAGCTCCATGTTGAAGTCTGCAAAGACCAAGACTTGGTTGAAATGTTTGCCAAAAACAAGGCTTCGAAGTGCTGCTATTTGACATTTGCATATACTAGCCCAACTAGTGAGCCTCAGCTTCCTGATTGGGAGTTTGGTGACAATGCCCACTCTGTTCAAGCCCCAGTCACCCCTTCAGTCCACTGTCCTAGCATAGCTGAACAAAGCAAAAACACCCAGAGCGTGTCTGTAGTGCCTGAACATGAATCACTTGAAAACCCAAATCCATCCTATGAGCATGTGGGTGTTGATGATAAAGGATTGTATCTCGACCTTGGTCCTGATTATCCCGAACCTTCCAATCCTCATAAGCCAAGATAGCCTGCTACCCCTGAGGCCTCTGAATCAGACACTGATGAAGAGTCTGATGTTGATGATCATGATGATGAGAAAGATTATGAAATAGAGGATGTAGATGATATTGTTAAAGATAAACAGCCTGAACAAATGCCTGATGCTGACTATGACAAGAAGGACCCTCCTATGGCAGTAGGCACTGTGTATTCAGACATTAATGCTTTTAGATTGGCTGTAGCTACTCATGCTGTGAGACGTGAGATCCATTATGACATTGAGGCTAGTGACACAGGAAGGTTTAGGGCAAGCTGCAGTTTCAAGGAAGAATTGGGCTGTCAGTGGAGAATTCATGCATCAACTACCAAGGATGGGCATACTGTAAAGGTATTCTATTTTACCAAATGTACATTCATTTATTTTTTGGGGGCCTAATGATTGTAAGGACTGTTTCTTTTTTTTAGGTGAAGAAGAATCCATTTGGCCATGACTGTCAGAGTGCCAGGAGGATTGGAGTCTGTGTAGGAGTCACACAGTTTTGGGTGTGTCATCAAGTGATTGATTGGCTGAAGGAAGATGGGACTCTGGGTGCCAAAGAACTGCAGAAGAAGTTGAATGCTGAATTTGGGATCTGGGTGCCCTACAGGAGAGTGTACAAAGGTAAAAACCTTGCCATGGATAAGCTGTATGGGCCTTGGGACAAAAGCTTTGATAACCTATTTAGACTTAAGGCTCAGTTAGAGGAAAGCAGTCCTGGTACTTTTTTTGTCATTGATCACCACACCATCAACAACAAGATAAGGTTTAATAGGCTGTTTTTGCATTGAAGGCTTGTGTTGATGGCTTTTTTAGAGGTTGCAGACCATATCTTGCAGTAGATAGTACATTTTTAACAGGAAGGTTTAGAGGCCAGTTGTGCATTGCCTGTGCAGTAGATGGGCACAACTGGATGTTCCCAGTAGCAGTTGGTGTCATTGATTCAGAGACTAATGAGAATTGGGTGTGGTTCATGGAGAGGCTGAACGAAGCAATAGGCAGCCTAGATGGACTTACTTTTAGTACAGATTGTGGACAGGCAGTGATGCATGGAGTTAGTGAGGTTTTTCCAGGATGTGAACATAGAGAGTGTATGTATCATCTAGTACAAAATTTCAAGAAGAGGTACAGTGGAAAGATTTTTGATGATCATTTATGGGTAGCTGCATATTCATGGAGCCCATACATGTTTAATAAACACTATCAGGCAATGGCTCAAGCCAAACCAGAGGCCATGGTATATCTCCAAGAGACTCACAAGAAAAAGTGGACTAGGAGCCAGTTCTTCACTAGTTCAAAGGTGGACTATGTCACTAATAACTTGGATGAGTCCTTCAATAATTGGATAAAGCCTGAGAAAGGGAAGCACCTGGATGACTTGATGGACACCATTAGACAGAAGATATTGATCAAGTGGAATCATAGGAAGAGGGTGGCAAGGACATTTGAAGGCAAGATTTTACCTCATATTGTGAAGAAGCTGAGAGAAGACAGTTTCAACCTTGACATAGAAGTGATCACAAGCTCACTTGAAGGTGTTGCAGAAGTTTGTGCTAAGGGGGGCAGTTCATTTAGGTTTGTGGTTGACTTAGGTAATAGAACATGTTCATGTAATGCTTGGCAAGGGTCAGGAATACCCTGCAAACATGCTATTGCATACATCACTTCAATTCCTGGAGCAAAACTAGAAGACCATGTAGATGAGTACTTTTCTATCCAAAAATTCAAAGAAGCTTATGCAGGCTCTATCCCATGTATTCCTGACAAGTCCATGTGGCCCAAAGCCAGACATGGGTTCTTCATGCACCCTCCATTGCTTAAGTCAACAGCAGGAAGAAGGAAAAATAGGATGAAAGGGGCTCTGGAGGGAGGAAGTGGGAAGAAGAAGAAGAAACATGAGTGTCCCATATGCCATGAATTGGGGCATCACTGGTACACTTGCAAGAATGGGGATCCAGTAGACATAGCTGCAATGGAGGCAGAAAGGTAATCAAATACATCTACATAAATGAAACTATCATTTAACTGAACTACATTTTCTATTAACAATTGTCTTTTGCAGAGGTCTCCCAAAGAAAAGGCAGAAGAAAGCAGCTAGTACCAATACAGAGACTAGACTTGTGGTGGCCACTCCATCAACAGGGATGGTATTCCCACACAATGAGGCAGTGGCCAATGCTGCAGAAACGAAGAGGAAGAGCAAATCATCTTCTTCAACAACTTCCAAGAAAAAGAAGGCATCAGCTAGCACTGCACCATCAACAACTCCAAACACCCTATCTGGCAAGTATGTTTTTCCTATAGTTCTGTAATTTCCCATTGTAATAAAGCTTGTTCCAATAACTGGTATTTGATAGTAACAGGTCTAGAACTGGTTCCAATGAACTAGTCTCCCTCCAGGCATCAACTGCAACAGTGTAGCCACCACCAGTGGAGGTTGTTCTGCCCCAGAGTTCACCAAGGATGAAGATAGGAGTGAAGAAGAAGCTGACACCTAAGAAGCCTCCCCTTGTACCAGCAAGCCTAGCCAGTCCAGCTTCAAATACCAGGAGCAAGAAGAAGGTAATGCTAGAATGAAAGGTGTCTGTCTGATTGTTGTGTGGGGATGTCTTTTGGCCTCATTTGCTTTTGTGGTTGTTTTGCTAAAGCTGTGCCTGGTGCCTGCTTTTGGATGAGTAGTACATGAGCTACTGCTGTTTGCTGTGCCTGCTGGCATCATTTCATTTTGGCTTGACTAGAACTTAATGTCTGGATGAAGCAATTATGTGCCTGCTGTAATGTTGGTGACATGTTGAAAACTTTAGCTAATGCGTTGAAAACCAGTGACCAAATGTTGGTCTATGAATCATATTATTATTATATATTGTGTTAAATATTATTATTATATATTGTGTTCATTTCTTGTGTTGGCATCACGTACATACTCTAGTTTTTTTGGCATTAAAAAAAGGTGCACATTAATTCATATGTTCATGCATCACATACATACTCCAGTTTTTTTTTGCGCCAACACAACTGCCCAGCTTGGCCAGGGAGTGGCACAGAAGGACAATGGTGATTTTGATCAGCCTCTATGGCCTCAGGGCAAGCAGGTCCTTTCTCCATGCCGTTTCCCTCTGTTAGAGTGCAAAGTGGATGGAATGGCCTGGGAGACAAGAAAGTTTAGGTGGATGGCGCATGGGTGCGGCCCAACTTTTTAGTGGCATGTGGGAAACGACCATCTTTTATAATGGTACAGAGGTAAAAGTCTCAAGTACAAATGGTCCTGCATGGTCGGTGAATCATTTTTATCTGATGGTAAGGAGGAGAGGCATTAAATGTGTCCACCTGCCCGACTTGTTTTTATCTGATGGTAACATGAAGGAGAGGCATCAAATGTGTTCACCTGCTGTCGACCCACCCTACGTAGGTGAAGATGTCTAGTGCTTTCAAACTTACTTAGTGAATTTCTGGATACCTTAGGGAATGGCTTCGGACACTGCTCGTTTCGTGCGCGTAAAAATCTTGTTGCTTTCCTTTTATTGGTCTTCGCGCCAGACTAAATAGCGGACTGCGCCAGGACCAATGACCATTCCACCATTACAAAGGCTAGTGGTGGTCAAAGGAAAAGCTAAGCGAGCTAAAGTGTGCCGAGTGGTGGTACCAATGGCTAAGCCAGGCTCTGCTTATAAAGGCGGAGCGGTCTGTGGTCCTGACGCGGTTCACTAGGGTTCCTGCGCAGGATCACTATGAATGAATTGACCAAATTCCACGCGTTTGAGGCGAGCGACGTGTGGTTCCATTACTGAGTAGTACGACTGTAGGGCAAGGGTCCGACAAGAGCGCAGAAAAGGGGTATGAGGAGACGTGGGTCACTACAGGCGCGAACCACGAGCGAACGTGGAGGACAAAGCCACAGTGCAGACCTAACTCTGGAACAGGAACGAGTAGGTCATGCACAATACGACACGCGTGGCACCTATGGATGACGTATCTGCCAGCAATGCGGCACTATAATGCACAAACAAGATATGCATGAATGCACGTCCTATACGTCCTTTCACTGTTGCCAACATATAGGGAAGCTGGTCTCAGCTTTTTGGCACATCATTCTCTCCCTGTTGGCGACCAACCCCAACCACCGACCACCTCGGGAGCAACGTACACACAAACCAAGTCGTGTCTTAGATGCATGGATGCATGTGTAAGGACAAATGTTCCTGCATGGTCGATGAATCTTTTTTATCTGATGGTAAGGAGGAGAGGCATTAAATATGTACACCTGCCCGACTTGTTTCTATCTGATGGTAGCATAGAGGGGAGGCATTAAATGTGTCCACCTGCCCGACTTGTTTTTATTTGATGGTACCATGGAGGGAGAGGAGAATTGAGGTGATGCCCTGACCACTTGACCCGTGCGACGGCCGTCGGCCCGTCGCTAATTCTTTTAACACTTTGTATAAACTAATTTTAAAGCTAACACTGTTTAAATTTTCCCCCAAAACTAACACTTCTGGTCGCGCCTACCGGCACTTCGTTGCGGGTGATGTGCTTGGTATAGGAAAAATCTTGGGAAATATGACTCATATGTGTAATATGTTTCCTCATCGCGTTGCTACGAAAGGTTGGTCTATTTGGTACATTAAATGAGAAAATATGGGAAGGAAAGGTAACCTGGTTTTTTTCATTACAATGTTGTAAACGGACATAGAGGTTGGTTGTCATTACATGGTGCCTATTCTAGGCCAGCAAATCAATGACATGTTAGTGGAAAGAAGTATTTGATGGAGTTAGGCTCAAGCAACTAACACACCAAGATTCAAAGCACAACATTATCTAGGATTACATTATAGGTGGTAAGAGCGAAAACAACAACACAAGTATGTCTCCTAACTCAAGGGTTTACAAAAGAGTGAATTAGGATCCACTCCCCTTAGGCGAAACTGCAACACATTTCATAAATCTGAAATTACACGAAAGATTACACGACGTCGAACACTAAATTACACCGGAATCTAAAGTTACATGGTTAAGAGCAACCTAGGACACCGAAGGCTTACTTCAGAAGTCGGGATAGACGAGGGCAATGGAGAAACAACAAAATAATGATTATCCAAGACATGGTGTATGACCAGCAGATCCAAAAACAGGAGACTGAGAAGTAAAACATCGTGAACCCTAAGACCAAACTAACCAACGGTAGACTTGAACTTCTTCAAAAACCAGACCCCTTCTTCTCAGATTACACCATCGCCTCTGTCAGACGAACCTAGTTCCACAATGACGACTGGATCTCATAGCTCTGCTTCGGATTTGAGAGGGATGGGGATGAAGAAGAAGAGCAAGGACCAAGGGCATCTTATATTGGCGAACGAAGATGGGGCGCAGCGCACTGGAA
Organism: Miscanthus lutarioriparius; assembly: GCA_904845875.1. Classification (NCBI taxonomy): domain Eukaryota; kingdom Viridiplantae; phylum Streptophyta; class Magnoliopsida; order Poales; family Poaceae; genus Miscanthus; species Miscanthus lutarioriparius. The sequence continues at coordinate 6,980,855 of CAJGYO010000018.1, forward strand.
GTGGAGACGGCATGGATGGAATACACTGTCGGTTCACGCTGTGGGGATAAAGACGGCATAGGCGTGCTCCCTGCGTAAGCGAGCGAAGGGGGGAATAAAGGAGAGCAGAGAGGGTTCGCTCGACGAGGGAGGCGTGCGAGCGGCCATGTCCCCAAAAGGAGAAAGAAGGGGGGTCCGGTAGGGGGACGAGGGCGAGGATCAAGAGCAGACCAGATGCTAGGAAAAGGAGAAGCGCACAGTTCACGAGGATGGATTGTGCGGAAAAGTTATTATTCGAGTAGTCTGGAGTGATCGAAACGCTTAAATTGACGCAATGGCCCAATCCTAGTGTCCGGTTTAACCGCGCTACGCACGCATAGACACCTATGGACGCTGTCGATATCGGGACCCACTTGCGTTCAACTCTCGTTTGGCTATGCCGCACTCGCCTTGTTCACTCGCACAGTTCATTTTCTCTCCTTTTCCCGCACCCTGTCGGCTCTCGACTCTCGCCCTCGCCCCCGTACCGGACCCCTCCTTCTTCTTTTGGGGCACGGCTGCTCGCACGCCTCCTCGTCGAGCGAACCCATATCCCCTCCTTTTTCCTCCCTCCACTCAAGCTCGCGTAGGGAGCGCACCATGGCCGACGCTCTCCCCACCTCGTGACCCGCCAGTGTTTTTCTTCCATGTCGCCTCCACTTCCCCGCTGCTTGGGTGCGCCCGAGTTAGCTACATTCACTCCACACCCATGCAACCAGCAAAGCGTATAGCAGACCACATGCAAATTAAAGCCGCGCGCACCGCCAGTGGCCACTCACCCGCGCTCCTTTTCCAGCACACTGGCGCCGTCCTCTCAGCGGCACGCCGCTGTCTCTTCTGCACCGTCACCCACCGCATGTTGCACCACCGCCCCACGACACTGCTCGTGATGTCACCTCCATTGGCCCGATGCTGCCGCTGCTATCCCCCACAAACCTGATTCCCTCGACCCTTAATGCTGCTCAGTGCCGCCGATAAATGGCGCGCACCCACCCTCTAAACCCGTCGTCGATCGCCTATAAAATGCCCCCCAGCTCCCCCTTCACAACAAGGCACTCCACACTCAACACTAGTCACCCGCATAAGCCCCCTATTCAAATGCCAACCTATTTCAACATTTTAAGAAGCCTGAGACAAATGCTGCAAGCTGGAGACTATCGAAGAAAACATCAAGCAGGAGCCGGAGTACATTGTTAGAAGAAAGAAGCTGACACTCTCAAGATGTGCTTAGGTGAAGATGAGGTCACCATGACCATCTTTGCTATCCTAACTCCTACTATGGTGGCATCAATCATATTGTATATCCTTGTAATGCGCCCGCTACCCAACAAGATGCCCTGAGATAGTTGTTGAAATAAGAAGAGCTGAATAAATATTCAAGCTTCGCATATTTATTCAAATTTCGAGGGCATAGGGCCTGACCACAACTTGACTACGCATGACTAAGTTATTTCTTACATTCACCAAATAAATAGCGGCGCAATTCCTATACCAGCTATATTGTGATGCGAGGTCGTTTGCAATTGTCATTGCAGTTAAGTTTTTACGTACCTAGCATAGTATCAGTGCGGGGTTGTTTCTAGGGCTGTATAGGTAGAAGTAGATAGGTGTAGGATACCATTGCTCAAATATACATGGGTAGATGTTTGATACAGATAATATTGAGATACTACGTTGTGCAGAGATGATCAGCCTGGTTGGGCGATTACAGTTGGCGCTGAGGCAAGTGCTTCATCATTGAGTAATGCGGTGCGTAGGCAGGCAACAGGAAAGATTTTGAATGTCAATATATAGACTGCAATATATAATTTTTACCGGAGCAAGTACATATTCATATATTACATGCATAATAGCTGGCGTATGGTACAAATGCAGAATATAGTAAACCTAAAGTAAAAGATGTACTAAGTGGAGATACATCAATAGATGAGGCCATGAAATGGAGCCACTTGAGCTCACGGCATGGTTGTGAGTTACTGCTGCAGGTTATGTCCACGCCGTTTCATTCCGATGAGTCCACAGAACCTACGGAAGATGGAAGGAAATGAGAGTATATATAATCATGTCTCAGAAATGTAGCGGCATTGCATTGCAAGTACTTAGTCTCAATGTTTTCATGTTTTGAGCATAATGTGTATCCATTTGAAATGAGTATATATAATCATGCCTTAGAAATGTAGCAACATTGCAAGCATTTAGTCTCCACAAAACAGAGCAATTTTTGCATACAACAGAATTGTAGCCTAAGTGCCATGTTTTATGAGAGAAAGGCAGGTTATAATAATTGTAAAATTATATGCTAACAGCGGCAGATAATGGAGTTAAGCGCATAGAGTTTAGTAAGAGCACAGAGTATAAGTCCCACAACTGCGAGGGAATTGGGCATAGACTACAGAAAGTAAGCCTCATAAGTCTTCTTTTTCCGCTGCAGAACTCAAAGCAGAACTGAATCGGGAAAACCATAACAGAATACTGAAGGGGTCAAACAAAGAGGATGAGATGGCAAAGTGGATAGGGAGGTGTCTAACCTTTGCCTAGGCAATAACACAGCTACATGGTGCGGTATAGTATAAGCAAGACCCCAAACAAGGACCTGGACCAGTACATCCTTGCAAAACAAATAAAAATGAGATGAGGACAGGTAATGGGAATCAAGCAAACGGACCAAAGTAAGAAAGGAAAGTTAGAATACCAGGGTGTTGCTATAGAAACAATCGATGAAATGGCAGCACACATGCTGATCTCTTCTTTTCTGGCAGGTGGTCCAGCAACCACATATCTACCGGCAGCCTACAGAACCTGAAGCAAAGGAATATCACATCAGTCATAAATGTAGTAATAATTTCTAAGCAAAAGGAAGGGGCAGATGGCAGCCTGACAGGGCAACCATGTTTAAGCCTTCATAGATTATATCCCATAGGACTGTATGCCTGAGCCTTTACAGGCCATCACAATGCATAGACGATCTAGGCATCACAAGCACCCCATAGTCAGGTAATCAGCAAAGAGAGAGGGAAACAAGAGTAAACTAACAACACAAGAAGAACCAAGGCTTGTGCTAACTACCAATCACAAACATGACAAAGTTTAGCTGAGGGGAAACAGTGTCTGTAATCAGCTAATGATGTGCAGAATCAGATTGAAGGAGGAATAGCATTATTAGTCGGGAAACAAAAATACACAGGCGCTGGCCGAGTCTGTTTAGGGGAAAAAACTTCAGAACCTGTTGCAAAGTCTGCAAATCTTAATTAAAAGGCGATGTAGCTGGGGGTAGAGTGCTATACTGTCATCAGGGCTCTATAGGTGGAAACAAGTACAATTGTAAATAAGTAAGATCACCTTTGTCAAGAATCCATGACCAAAAATTGTATCAGGAACACTTAAACCTGCTGACATTAACATGGCTGGCCAATAAACTGCATGGAACCGTAATATGTCCTGAGACACACGCACAAAAAGTCATGTAGATATGTGCCTCTGCATCTCTGTTCATGCAGAAAGGTGGGCATGGTTATTTGGTTAGCAACAAACATTGTTGTACAGGCAAATCATTGAGCACGCGGTGTAAAGCATCCATGAGTGAGGCATTCGTTAGTAGAAGATGGGATCAAAGAGAGATAAGCACCATGGTGTCCACTGTTGGTGGACCACGTCGCGGCGGAGGCGGTATGCCGCGCTGCGCGGTCCGGCGGGGGCCGTGGGAGGGCTGAGGACAGCCAGGTCGGGAATGCTGCTTTCACAACTCCCATTAATTCATTCTCAACCTTAAGAAATTATTGCCTACCTGTGTTTTAACTGATGGAAATATGTTCCAGAACCGTAGAGTTTCGTCGCCTGCTCCTGTTACTATGGTCTGCAAATTACATCTCACCATCTTAGCTGCTCTCCTCAACGAGATAGATAGTAGTTTCTGGGTTCATCATTAAAACAATGTACAAACTAACTGCATTCGGGTTTACCTGTCCATCAGGCGACGACGCAAGGTAAAGCACACGCATTGTATGTCCGGTTAGAGTTGCGACCTGTTTGCCCCCCAAATAATCCAATAGTCAGTGAAATTAGGTTAAAAAGAAATGGCCCCTGGTAAACTGTATAAGTTACGACGTACAAATGATATCGCTACAAAAACTGTTTATTAAGAAGCACATAACCGGTGGACGGTGCACAGCAAGTGGTTTTCATTGCCTAGTTTACATTTCTATTGTGTTTTCAGCTGTTCGTAAGTCAATGTCTCAGCCCACAGAAACAAAACTACATCTTTGGCGTGGAATCCAAGACGAATCTAATTAATAACTTGCATATGGAGTCACACCATGGAGGGCTTTTGATGCCTCATACAAAAAGGGCACAATTATATGACAATGTTCTTACTGATCAACTGATGTGGAACTAAGCATGCTATCAATGGTATTATACAGCAAAGGGTTTTCATTGCTTGCTTTAAGTTTCACTGTTGTTTTAAGCATTCCTTAATTCAATGTATCATCCCATAGAAAGAAATTATTATATTTCAGAAGCAAGCCGAGAAAGACTGTGTTGCGCAGATTGGAAGTCATTCTATAATTGTATCCAAAGGATGCAGTGTACGGCTGGCTTACTGATCTATCAGGAGATGCTAAGTACTTAGATCCACAACATATAAGCTCACCTTTGACATGGATGGATATTTCCACACCATGATTTGATTTTGGGAATACCCATGTGTGCTCACAAGCTCATTCACATTTGTACACCACGCAAGGTTGCAAACCTGCAACAGAAAGCAAAAGATGAGGATAGCAGCACCACACAGCAGAGAGATCATTAGTGGTCAGAACTACTACTTGCCTGGCTGCCTGTGTCAATTGAGTTCAGAACATTTCCATTAGCCGTGTTCCAAAACCTGATGCATCTATCAGCTGTTCCACCTCCTGATGCCAGGAGTCCTTGCTGATGTGGTGACCACGCTATTGCTTTAACAGCAGCTGTATGTTCTGTCAACCGCAACAATGGCTGTTGCGATCGTTGGTTCCACACTAATAACTGGTTGTCATTTCCGCACGAGGCAAGCTCACGGTCGTCATGCGACCATTTGAGTCCACAAACCTGACAATTACGTTCACACAAAGGTCTGAGATCCAAAACCCTCAGACAAGATGCTTTTTAATTTTGCACAGTGGCTGAAATATTTGCCAGGACGCTATTTATGTTGTGGAAATCTCACCTCTGATCTATGACCACAAAACTTGCTGATATAGTCACTGGGGACGCGGATGTCATGCTGCAATATGTTCTTGTCCCTGCTGCCTGAGGACAAGATGCATGAGCTCCATGCCAATACTCCAGTCCGTGTTTGGTGACCTCCCATATTTCTAATCCGTTTACAGCGAGAACTGTCCCAAATCTGTTCAAGTATCAGAGTCACCTATACGTCAATACATCATATCCATGGAATATCCAAACACCCCCTAAGAATTTGAAATTTGCGATGAAATCTGGCACGTTTGAGTCAGGGGTGTAAACTGGTTGTCAGACAAGTTGTCCGAATAAGCGTGTATCTGTACGGTCATACGTCATACCAAATGAAGCAATTCATATGTGATGCCATATTAAGCTGCTAGCTAAATAAAGCTGCAACTTTTAGCTCTATGTAAAGTGTAACCTGTGATTAAATTTTTGGTTGAATGCATTATTGTGCAGTTGTGAACCACGTGAGATATATCAGTCCAGATTTTCAGATAAGGAACTCCACTAGTGAATAATCTGAACATTTTCCATTTGGTACTAGGTTTGAACTGACTGCTACTGCAGTAGCGGCATGGTAATGGAGAAAGCAAAGCAAGGCAAACCTGGACATCTCCAAGGCCGGTGCCAATGGAAAGATAAGAGCCTTCCCGTGACCAATGCACGGCGCAGACGCTGTCCCTGGGCCCCAAATCGCAGAGCTTAGTGACCTGGATGTTGTTTGGTGGGTTAGGGGGTGTCATCCAATCCATCAGTATCATTATCATAATATAGTACATACGCATACAGTATACAGCAGCAATCTTGTTTGTATAGATGAGACAGTACCTTGCTATTGGACGCAGACCATAGGTAGACGCAGGTGCCGAGGCCGACGGCAAGCACGTTCTGCGAGGACCAGTCCACGAGGTTGAGGTAGAAGTCGTCCTGCAGGGAGGGCGCGTCCAGGACCTGGTGGCGTACGTAGAGGCGCGGCAGAACTAATCAGCTGGCCTGCCCACGAGGTGTTTGTGGGATTGTCAAGGAGTAAAGAAGGAAATGAAGCTGTGTTGCCTACCTTATGCGGCGTCTTGGGGACCTTCCTGGGTGGCTTCTGCGGCGACGGCGCGTCTCCGGAGCCCGCGGTGCAGTCATGGTACGCGGCGGCGGCGGCTTTGGCGAAGGGGGAGGTGGGCGCGGAGTGGTCTTTCTTGAAGCGGAAGAGGTTGGTGTTGGGCGAGGCGGATGCTGCGGAGGTGGCGGTGGTGGGTTTGGACGAATCGGGGCCGAAGAGCTTGACGCGGAGGAGGCGGGAGTAGGGCGTGTCGTCCTTGGCCGGGGAGAGAGGGGAGTCGAGGACCGCGAAGTTCTGGAGGCGGGAGGAGAAGCGGCAGGGGATGAAGCGGTCGCTGTAGGTGGTCTTGGATGGGGAGGGCGTCTTGGGAGGCTCGGCGAGGCGGCGGGAGGGGCACAGGCGGTTCCGCGTTCTAGCGGGGTCGCGGGCCAGCGGCGGTGCTGCTGCGCCGTGGCGCTCCGGCGGGTTGCGCGGGAACCGGCGGATTTTCCCTCGGTTGGGGCGGGGCCGCGGGGCTGGAGCGGTGCGCAGCCAGGTGAGAGTGGTGAAGCGGTGCCACACCGCACGACCGTCAGAAGGCGCAGGCGGTGTCGCGGTCCGGTGGTGGTGCCACGGTGCCGCGCTGAGCGGACGGCGGAGGTCGCACGGGAGGCGGCAACCGCCTGTGCGCGTCCGTGCGGCCGCGCCGCAAAGCTGGGGCGGCGCCAGTCCTGCCGCCTGCTGTGCTCCCCTGCAGCGGGGCTGCACCAGGGCGAGGTGCCGGGGAGGGGGAGACCGACGCAGGGGAGGTCGAAGAGACCGTGGCAGGAGGCGACGGCGAGGAGGGCGGCTGCGGCGGTGACAGGGTCGTGGAGCTTGTCGGGGCCAGGGTTGCAGGGGTAAGGAGGGAGGAGCAGAGGAGGGGGAGGCCGCCGGGGGAGGGACGGTGCCGGCGGCGAGGTGGAGCTCGTCTGGGTAGGGTTGGAGGCGGCGGGTTCAGGTGCATGTGCGACTGAGAAAAGGAGACAGGGATGGGATAAGAACCGGAGACGGGGACAGGATGGAAGCCATGCCAGTCGGTGCATGGTCGGTGGCCCATCCAGTGCTGAGCGTACAAGCATGGTCGGTGGGTAAAGAGGAGAGGCATTAAATGTTCATCTATCCGACTTGTTGTTATTCGACGATAGTACGGAAGGGATGCATGAAGGCTGTCTGTGACGCGCCTTATCTGAGTCGTGGAATTTCGATCTAACGCACCACCTAAATAGAACGTACGTGGACAATCTGGGAGGCCGCCGATTCGGCGCGCCATATATCTTTAATTACATTGTTTTGCATCTGTTTTTTTCAAGTAGGATCGGTCTAATTTGTTTCTGAGGTGATTGTATTAGCACCAGCTCTGCCTATCTGGCAAAGAGTCTTATGTAGTGGATGGGCAAAAGCCCAAACACAACAGCAATCAGTTTGTTGTGATTTTTTTTTGTGCTCGGTTCTATGTATACAGTGATTACCTCCGAAGTGATCTCTATTCTGTACATACAAAACATACCATCTTGGTTGATTGAGTCATTATTATTATGGGCTCTGTCATGCTGAACTTCAACATAGCCCTTCTTGAACAGTAAAATCTGTATAGCCTGTAGAACAATATGCATTTCTGCTGAGAAAAATATACTTCCCTGTAACTACGCTTTTTAAGGGTCTATGGAAAATCATCTCGCTTTAGCGTGTATCATGGATATGTGCCTGTTCAATTAGATTATTGGTTTGGTCATGCTGGCTTCAAGACCTTATGCATGAAAATAAAATGATATAGTTTCAGATTATCTGAATTGGTGGCCTCTCAACAAAATGGTGGACTTCGAGGTATGTAACTGTGCAGTGTCAGTTCAAGCTGTACCTTATGCAGCAAAATAAAATGATAAAATTTCAGGGTATCTGAATTGGTGGCTTCTAAAAATGGCGGACCTTCATGTATGTATCTTTTTTTGTGTGTGTGTGATTCCCTGTGCACTAATAGTTCTATAGCTGTTCTTTTCCCCATTTGTGACTTGATAAATACTGAAAATAACAGCAGGTATATACTTTTCTTTTTTTCAAATAAATTGCTTCATTCTTTTCAAATAATACATCCATCCATGCTTGTGCTTTCGAGCTGACTCTGCCGTGAGATACTGTGAACTTAAAATCTACGTGCTTCTATCTTTGGATTACTTATGTTATAGAGTTGTTAATGGCCATGCTTTGCAGGAGTTCTAGAAGGAAAATAATGAATCTGACTTTATCCATCAAGTTTTGATGTTTTCAAGTTGCTCTGTTCATGTATATTGCTCTAGCCAGTCCCTAGGATCTTTTATCAATTGCTTTAACTGTAGTGGTCCATGCCACACATCCTCTATCTGTATGTATAATTCATTGCAATTGTACTTTTCTGTAAAGGATTTTACCAAAACTTCATATAAAGAGAATATTTGGTCTATGTCTATCCGATTTGACCTTATTAGAGTTCATCAATTTTTTGTTCCAATTACAATCACCGTTGAAGATTTTATTTACTGCCTGATATTTTCCCCTATTTTTTCCTTCTGTCACAAGGTGTATTTAAGTCAGTTATAATTGTTACGCAACTTAAAATCACCCTCTCTAATAAGTAATTTAGCAAAACCTTGTTACGGACAAAATACCAAATGCTCTGGATGAAGTTTCTAATACTCCAGTCTGATGCGTCCACAACATATTGGCTCACATCATGGCCTGCGACAGGTGTCGCGTGTCGGTTTGCTCCCTCTCTTTTCTCTTTGTACTGTGTTCATCATCCAGTTTCAACTAGTAATCGACCCCTTACCTGAATCTCGTCCCTCATTTGGGGTTGATTTTCACGATTTGTGCAATTGTCCATGGGGAAATTTATTTGTTGATTCCATCCTTTTTTTTCCCGTGTTCTCAGGCCTTGTAGTCACTGCAAATTTCTCTTCTGATGATTTGTTAGGCTGCTATCTGTCAATTAGGTACTACTAGTGGCTCTACCACAGGAAAGCATTTGCCTAATTACCTTCATCGGTTTGTGGAGCTATGTGGCACACGCAATGCAGTATTATTTGACTGGTTTCAGAAATTCAGATGATAGATGAGTTCTGTGCATCAATCAACAATTTGCCATCTTAAATCCAAATGTAATCTCTGTTGCAATTTCAGACTGCTTGCCTCAGATATGCACCTGGCCACATCCATCATCAGTAAGCTGTGATAGCTCTATACAAATGTTAGGAGCAGACTTTCATTAAAAAAAATTGTTATGAGCTGACTGTTAGTATCTGTAGCCTGCCACAAGCCCACAATGCACTGTAGGTTAGAGTTTGGCAGACAGCCTGTACATAATAACCATCAAACCATGCGTTTGTAATCAGAGTATGCTCTGAAATCTCACCACTCGGCCAATGCTAACATTCTAGTAGCGGCAGATAAAGTAGAAATATGAGTTAAAAACTATGTACTGCATGATGATTTTGATTTATGAATTGATTATTAAGAGCAGGTATCAACAGCTGCACCAACTATTATTATTATTATTATTATTATTATATATACATATACATGTGTAACTGTAATAAACGTTCGTGAATCGTGATGCATACATAGACATGTACTAGTCGGTGATCTCAGCCACCCCTGGTCCGCAGCAAGAAGACGCTAAGCTCCTGCGGTGGGCTGCCGCCGCCGGTGCCGCCGGGGTTAATGAGGTGGTACGACACGGCGTCCCTGGAGCCCACGACCCTCTCGTACGTCGCTCGCATGTACAGCACCTCCCCGGCGCCGCTGCCGGCGCCGTCCTGCTGCGTGTTTCCCTCACCGTTGGGCCCTTCCAGCGCCACCGCGGGCGGGAGCGCGCCGACGCCGGTCGTCATGGTGCGCATGCTCTCCAGCACGCGGCCGTCCCACTCCGTCGGCCGCCGCCGCACGGCGTGCCCCACGTCGCGCCCGTTGCAGGACGCCTTCCACACGTTCCGGCTGCTCTGGCCGCCGCCGGTGCCACCGGTGCCAGTGCGGTGGCACTCGAGCGCGATGCGGAGGAGACCGGAGCCCATCTCAGTAGCGAGGGACTGCATGGGCACGGAGAGCTCGAAGAGGAACGGCGGCGGCACCGCGGCGTCGCGCTGCACGCAGAAGGTGACGCCTTCGGCGCGGCGGCCGAAGATGGTGCCCACGATGACGGTGCAGTGCTTGCCGCCGTCCTTCTGCTTCTCCTTCCTGGCGATGACCGAGGCGGCAGGGTCGATGATGCTCTCCGAGTTGCTCTGCTCCTCCGTCGCCGCCGCCGGCTGCAGCTGCTGCTGCTGCTGCCGGCGCTCCGGGAAGGAGAAGCTCAGGCGGCTCCTGGCGGCGTCGCTTGACGGCTGCTGCTTGCAGGAGGAGACGCAGGAGCTAAAGATCGGTGCCATGCACAGGTAGTTGGATGCACCTGACTTGTTCTTCGTCATGCTGAATCGAATCGATGGATTCAATTCCTCTCGCCACCAACTACTGAACTACAGTGTGTCCCAAGATGCACAAGGTAGTAAGCGATTGCAAAAATTTCTAGCAGCAGTTTGCTGTCGGTAAAAGTCTTGTTCTTGACATATATGCCAAGCGACCGAAATGTTGGTAGGTAGGTATATATAGACAGCAGCTATATATCGATGATGAGCAGCATGGGAATAGCTGTTTCTCATGCAGCGTCACGTATGTGACAAATGACAAAATAGTGACTTGTTTTCTCAGTCTAGCTATGCGACCATATATGCTGCCAAATTTACTAAGGCCGATTTGAACTTTGGATGAAACGGGCCGGTTGCTGTGCTTCCTATGCGTCTCGTTCGTCGTTTTTGCCGAGCTCAATTGTCATGCATGATGCATGGCACTTGCTTTACTGTAAACAAAACGCAAACTAGTCGACTGAAATGGAGTTTTTTGTTTATGGGAAAATGCCGTGTTTTCGGTAGACATTAAAACTAGCCCACACGACCTACTTCTGCAATCGGAAGAGTCATCGCCGGCCGGCTCGCTCTGGCAGATGTTTTCCAACCTGTTCATGAGTCCACTAGGCTTAAAATCAAAATGGATTCATATTATTAGTAGTCTCGCAGGTTATAAAAAATACTAATTAAAAACAGTATCGAACTACTCAAAGTACTGTTTGCCGTGATGTTTTGGATTGACCATTCACAATGTTCACCATGTAATCTGATGAACCTGCATGGGCGACTAAACTATCCATCCCTGCATCCTCGGTGTCCCCAATGGACTCAATGGTGCCACTATTCTCAAACTAGTGCTTGTTTCTCTATAGAGAGCTAGACAAATGTTTCTAAATTTTCACCTTCTGTTTCAGGTATCTGCCATAATACAACAACGTTTGCGACACCAAACGGAGATGATGAAACCAAGGACGATAAAGTGGGACCCGAAAACCAGGATCTTAGGTTGCATAGTTTGTCATTTTTGTAGAGGGCGTAGTTTTGCATCCGCTTATACAAGTCAGCAGGATGGAGGGGATACAACCAACCAAACACACCTATGATATGATATTAATCTGAGGTCAACAGGACAACAAACAGGTGTTGTTCCATATTGCTAGGGCCAGTTTGAGAGGGTGGCCTAGGAGCCCGGCCGCGCTCGTGGGCTGCAACTCCCGTGTTTGGGAGCGTTGGCCCAGGATGCAGCCCGACCGGCAGGGCGCAAAACGGCCCCAAGCGCCTGGCTCCGAGGATTCGTTTCTCCCGGGCGCGGCTGCAAGCGGCGCTGCGTAGGTGATTTGGGGGCGATTTCGGCGACCGCGGGTTGGCTCGCGCAGGCTCGCGTGGGAAGGTGGAAAGCTCCGCGCGCGCTCTCCCCACCAGCGAAATCCTCTGCCTTTTTAAGTGGCCCTTGTTGTTGCTTCTCCTTCCTTCCTCTCCCTGCTCTTCGCCTTCCTCTAGCCACGTGAGATGCCGGCGGTGGTGGTGAGCTGGTGTGCGTCGCGGCGGCGTCCTCCCCAGGCGGGCTTCGTCTTCGTCCCCCCGCCTTGGATCTGCTACGACGCGGCGCCGCTCCGTCGACCGCGGGGACTCCGTGGAGGCGGTCGTCTTCTTTCCTCTTCTTCTGTTGGTGCGGTGGTGCTGAAGCTGTTCTTCCGGTCCGATCTGCTTCCTCTCCGGCCGGATCTGCTTCCTCTACCTCGCCGGGTCTTCTTCTTCTTCCTGCTGCGCCGCTCCTTTCGCCGACACCGACCTCGAGGTGAAATCGACCCCCAATCCTCCCTACTTCTTGATGGCGATGATGTTAGGGTTTCATATCGTAGTTGGTTTTCATGATTCATTCATCTGATTTGAGTAGTACTTGTTGTTCCTCGATGGATTATGGTTTGATTTGATAGTTCTGGGACATTTGGCTAAGGAACTACCTAGCCAAGAACTACTACATGTAGTTGCATTTCCTGCTGGGCTGCATGGCTAATGAGGGGGTTGACTGTTGAGATATATAGTTCCTCCACCTCCCTCACCCACCCTCTCTTCTTTTGACTACAGTTGAGCACACTTTCCTATATGTATTTTGTGCAGCTTACTTAGCTGACTCACACCTGTCCTTTGCTTTGTTTACTGGGAGGGTGGCTAACTATATGTGCTAGAGGGCACCATGGTAGGCATTTGAGCCCAGAACTGTTGGGCAGAACCTGTTGTTGTAATTGACTATTTGTAGCCTCTGTTGACTACTTTATTTGAGACTATTTGTTGTTTAATCTCTTACTTCTGAACTGTTGGTTTTGTTTCTTTGGATTGGTGGCAACTGTGGGATTTTTAAATGGCCTATGATGCAAAATTTTACATGAAGTGGATGCCCTGTTTACTTGATTCTTGTGATTTGTCATGTATGTCATCAAACCCATGTGACACGTCTATTCCCTAGCAACAGCCCCTTCTTTCTTGTGCTGATGGCAGTGAATGGACGTGCACAAGGGTTCCATGGCAGCCATGACCTTGGATTTGCACTTGTTTGGTTCTTCTATTGCTTGCAGTTTGTAACTTGTTGTTGTACTGGTTTTTTATTTGTATGGCAGCCACCAATCATTTAACTAATGAATTACACCACTAGATTCTAAAGTTGAGGCCAATGTTTTGTTATAATGCCTGTGATGTCATAGTTGTTGATTTGAACCTGATGATGTTGGTCATCAGTGAGGGACTTGAGATCAACGATTTGTTTTATCACAAACCGTAGATCTTCAAGTTCCACACTCATGGCTAGTTTCATGCATTATATTTGACTGAGGCTAAACCACTCTTTCATTTCACAGAAATGGCCAGTTGCTATGTGGTTTTCTATGGGAAGACTCCTGGGAACATAAAACTGTACATACCACTTGTCGCCAATGGGGGAGACAAGCCAAGTAACTGATTGCAACCGTCTTATTCATGAAACTGACAAGGGGGATGGCGTCGGTCGGAAATGTCCGGGACATTGACCGGGCATCCAGTCGAACCTTTCGTCGGACATCATGGCCGGGTTGGGGAAATGTTGAGGCATCGAGATATCCCTTCTGTACCGACGGGTCTTATGGGCGATATCCCTTGTTTCGAGTGGGGTTAACTTGTACCCCTCTGCATAGTATAAAAATTGAAAGCAATAAGTTTTACTTCTAGATACGGACTAGAGATGAGATTGGAATTCAGAACTCGTGGAAGATCGAGTTCCCGCTTGTTAATGCTTAACTTGATTACCTATGCTATGCTTAATAACTGCTACGTCATAGACCACCTTTACTTTACAGTATAAATGCTTTTATGTAAAGTTGTGCATTCCTTTCTACTATCCAAATGCATAATCCTTGTTTACTATATTGGGTAAGTCCTACGGAGTACACTCGAGTACTCACCCTGTGTGATCTTAAGTTTTGCAGGTATCGTAGCCCCTATGCATGGATTCTTCTATGCTCCCGACCCCTCGTCGGATCAGGAGTGGTGAAGGATCTTGTGTTCCGTAGGTACATGGATGTGGCACACCTATGTATCCGTTATCATGAACTATGTTATGTTGAAAGACTTCCGCTAGTCTTCGATGTAGACTGTAATGTGTGATCGTGTGATGAACAAAGTGTGTGAACCAAGTCTTGTAAACTTTAATGCTTTGAACTTGTAATGTGATCTAAGCACTGTTGTGATGTATTCTCTCTCTCGAACTGATCCTGGAGAGAAGTTGCCACGTGCGCTCCTGGGGACCTCGTTGTTGGTTTGCTTAAATTGAGGGGTCAAGTGGTCGACACTCGATTTAGGTGGATTAACGCGACGGTCACCCACAGTAATGGTAAGACTGGTTGGTGGAAGAATGTGTTAATCATCTCACTTGTTATCTTGCTATTTGGACTATGGATGAAGGTGGGCAATACTAGGCACTACGGCTGCCCCACTTAGGCCTGTGATGACTACAACTAGATGATAGATGAGCTGTCCCACTTACTAATTTGTGTAATCAATTTCCGTTACCTATCTCCTATCTATTGATCAAGTACTGGTGCTTACTGATTAGGCTGTTCATGTTGTTATTTTGCCTTACTTCATTGGTACTTTATAAATTTAGAGCAGCTATGACTCCATGGTTATTTACCTAATTTGTCTGAGGCCTAGTGCTAATTGTATGGTTTACTTGTTCAAACTCTTGCTCATTCCATTGCTATATCTGCATTTTTGCATCCTGACTATGGGCCTGGCCGAGGCTAGCCAACAACCAAACACAATCTCGGTTTGGTAGTTAGAGTTAGTTGACTCCTCAACCCGACTACATGTGTGAAACAAAACACAATCTCAAGTGGGCTCACTACTGGAGGCCGCGGCTTTGCCGAGTGTTTTTACACTCGGCAAAGAGCCCTTTGCACTCGGCAAAGACTTTGCCGAGTGTAGCACTCGGCAAAGTCCGCTCGGCAAAATTTTTCTCGGCAAAGGGTCTTTGCCGAGTGCTTTTTATCGGGGCACTCGGCAAAATAAAAAACAATTTTGCCGAGTGCTTGGGGCGGCACTCGGCAAAATATTTTTGGCTGTTGCGCTTCGGCCGTTAACGGTTATTTTGCTGAGGGCCTGACCCAGCACTCGGCAAAAAAAATATTTTTTTAAAAAAATTACTTTGCCGAGTGCCCAAGTCCAGGCACTCGGCAAAGGTTTTTTTAATTTTTTTTAAAAAAAAATACTTTGCCGAGTGCTCCTGTCCAGCCACTCGGCAAAGGTTTTTTTTATTTTTTTTAAATAATTTCTTTGCCAAGTGTCCCTATTTAGGCACTCGGCAAAGAATTTCTGAATTTTTTTTAAAAAAAATACTTTGCCAAGTGCCCCTGGCCAGGCACTCGGCAAAGTTTTTTTATTTTTTTAAAAAAAATACTTTGCCGAGTGCCCCAGCCCAGGCACTCGGCAAAGAATTTCTGGATTTTTTTTGAAAAACTTTGTCGAGTGCCTTGCCTATGGCACTCGGCAAAGACCCCGAGAATTGCAATTTTTTACATTCCATTATAACAGACAATATATATATATATACATCAATCATCACATCTATATCACCAACATGCATTATATATCACAAGCACACGCATATTTAATAAATCCATCAAAAATCCATCACAAATGCAGCAAAGTTCAACATCACAAGTTTATTATTACAAGTTCAACATCTCTACTGCGGCGACGGAAACTGCAGGTGTGGCCCCCTGGACAGCGGTGAAGGACCGAACTGCGGCGAAGGGTTGACGTGATCAGCCGCTGGTGACACGCTAGCGGGATTGTTTGAACCCGCCGACGGAGACTGCACAAAAGAGAAGAGATTGCATGTGTTAGACTCAAAATTGAAAATTTCGGCAGCACCTCCCCTGCACGGGGAGGTTTCCAACCCGCAAGAAACAACGGCATGAAGGCCGACAATCACAACGGCACGAAGGCCGACAATCCCAACGGCACGAAGGCCGAAAATCACAACAGCATGAAGGCCGACAATCCCAACGGCACGAACGCATTAAACTTTCATACTCACAGGAGTGAAGTGTCGAACCAGAGCTGGAGCTGGCAACTACACTTGGACACCCGATGCTTGCCCGATGGTTTGCATGATCTGATACATGTCCGCCATCTGCTTCTTTGTGGCCTCCAGCTCTGCGGTCAGGTGCGCTTGCGTCTCCCTTGTCTCTGCCAGCTCGGCCTGCAGTGTTTCAATCACATGTTTCAGTATTGCAAATCTGATCAATGTGTGTAACGTTCAATGTACGACGAGCCTAAAGTTCGTCGACCCGCGACAGTGTTGGAGTAGGCCGTGCACATATGGGAAGGCTTCTGGCCGTGCTCCGTGCCCTCACGTCGGAGAGAGAGGGTGCAGAGCTCGAGGAGTCGGCACCGTCTGCAATCCACAACCGCCCGTGCTTCCTGCCTTGCCCCAGCCTCACGATCACCTCTGTCTCAAGGGGCTCAGTGCTCAGATTGTGATCTGAGCCACGGAGCGCCCTAACCGCCTCCGTGTAGTCTCTGACCTTAGCGTGGACACTCGGGTCAGAGTAATCCTGGGCAGGGGCATCCAGGTTGAAGACGACACCGGATTTCACCGGGCCCATGTGGGACACAGCCCATGCCCCAAACTCCGACACCGGCACGTCCGGGTGTGCCACCTCCTGCGAGAAAGATGGCAAGATGATTAGAAATCAGGCAAAATTGAGCGTTAGAATAGATAAATGACATCTCGTACAAGTGCCCGCTTGAATGCGGGGAGGTTGCGGCTGCCTTGGTGGTGAGTTGGAGCGGTCCTCAGTGCCCGCTTCCGCTTGCCTTGCTCGTGCTTTGCGATGTACGTCGGGTCAAGGTACCTGTCCATGATCCTCGACCATGCCGATCTATGCGACATGCACCACGAGGCCAGCACCTACACACCATCAAGTGTTTGACATATAAGAAGATCAATTCTGAACCTACTAAATCTTAAAATGAATTAATATTATTCACCTACCTGAAGGTACTGCTCCTTGGTCAGCGCCACATTTCTTGCGCCGGTTTTGTTGAGGGGCTCTTTCTTGATGGACCTGTAGTAGTCGACGTGGGCCTGGAGTCGCGCCTCGTGAATCATGTCACCGACGTACTTCTTACAGGCTCTGTGTGCCGTCTGATCCGCCAGGGTCTCTGTACCTTCTTCGGCCTTGAAGTACCTCTGCATACAAACACGATGTATCCGTTCATTATTTCAATAAAAGACTTAAGCAATAGATGAGATGTATTGAGCTATGTTGTGAGACACTTACCCAAAAGTCCGCCAAAACCCACTCGTGCTTGTTGTCTTGCTCGTCATCCGAGCCGAGCTTGTACCTGTCCCACGACCAGGCCGGCTCCCACCTCCCCTCTTTCAAGTCCACAACGCCGGGGAAGTGTTTCCTGCACAGACATCCCAGGACGGTAGCGGGGGTGCGTGGGGGGTCAAGAGCACCCGACAGAACTAGACAGCCCCTGCATAAGTGATTATGAAAAATTATCAGTTTCTCTTTTGATTTTCAACGTATCATATGAAGTACTAGTGATAACATCTATAGTTACTTACCTTCTTCCCACAGGACGAACCAGTGGGCGTCGGTCAGGAAGCGGAACCGGAGGAAGGCTTGTGGGACCTCATAGGTAGGGAGCCAAGAAAGCAGAACTGTCCTCCATCTGCTGAGTCCCCTCGTCCCCCGACGGAGTGTCTGTGGTTGTGCCCGTGGCCGCCACGTGGTCCTCTAGGGTAGGAGACGGGTCCTCCGGCTGGTCAAGAGCCGGGGGAGGAGGCGGGTCCCTCCTGGGGCTCCCCCTCCCCCTCCCCCTCCTCGTGCTGGGGCGACCCGGGCCTACTCTCGCCGCTGGGGGCGAAGACGTCCCCTCGCCTCCATCAGGAGGGCATAGCCTCTGGTACACCGAGAGCACCTGCCTCGGTGAACGGTTGTCCACCATCTTTGTTCTGTCACCTGCAATGTACAAAGAATGAACAACAAGCGTTAGTACATGCATGTCAAATAGTTCAAAATGAATAAACATAACAAAATTTAATAAAAACATAGTATTACATGGTTGAGGAATAATCTTCATGATTGGGGTCATAGGTCTCATCATCACTGTCAAAATTGTCCAAATGGGCAACACTATTCGAAGGTTCTGTGTCTTCTTCATTGTCTTTGCCTAAATGGAATCGCTCAAGCATTTGAATGTCCTTCGGATTTAGCACTACATCTCCAGGGTCCTCGTCATCAACCGTTTCATTGTCTACTTCCATGGTGGTCGTCACACCGGGTAAGACTATCTCAAAGCTCCCTTGTAGCCCATCTGCTTGATAGAACTCTCCATCATATGTGTTTGTGTCGAAGGTGTAATCTTCATCGTTTGGAACAGGTAGTTTACCGTGTGAAGATACCTGGTGCACAATAGACCAACCCTTAAGATGGTCTTTGTCTTGGCATGCGTATGGTGTATGATACACCTGCATGGCCTGTTGAGCCACAATATAGACATCTTTTCCTTTATAGATGAAATCATGCCTAATCTCGACTAGCCCAAGATGAGGGGTCCGTCTCATTCGTGCAGGATCAAACCAGTGGCACTTGAATATGACAGGAGTAAGAGGTACCCGGCCCTCATATTCAAGTTCATAGATCTCCTCAATTATTCCGTAGTATTCGACGCCATTAGTGCCCAGCGTAAAAACTTGGCTGTTGGTGGTTTTCCGACCGGGCCGAGTCTACTCGTGTCTTGACGTGTGGAAGCGATATCCGTTCACGTCATAACCGGTATATGACTTCACCCTTAACTTGAAGCCGTTTGCAACCTATCTCAACTCGTCACTCATGGACGCATTGGTTTGCGCCTGCAAGCTCAAGCATGATACATCGTTATACTATTGGAACGTACAAGCTACTAAGGAATATCGACGAACGTACAACCTTTTGTTTGAACCAAGAAATGAAATCAGGCCTCCTAGCTCCCGCACCCTCTGAAAGAAGGGTATCATGTTCGTGCGGGGTAGGATCCCTTGATTGATGCCACTCTTGACGAACAAATTCCCTGTACCAAAGAGAATCAATGGGGTTCGATACAGAATAGTGACGTCGTATTGAAACAAGTTCGTTGAGAACTTACTTAACGAATGGCGCAACCTCGACAAGGTTGGTGAACACATATAGCGTGATTCTGCGCCACTCTTCTGGATCCAATCTCTTGGGGGTCGATCCACTTGCGCTGCCTAGTTGGCATTTGAAAAGGCTGAGGGTCGATTCAACTTCGCCAACATTGTAACAAGGGGGTGGATTATGCTTGCTAGGAAGGTTTGGCTTGTAGTAGGATGTCGTGAAGTTTGCAATCTCCTCCCGAATGCTTGCCTCTGCAATGGAAGCCTCAATTCTGGCTTTATTTGTACATTTCTTACGAAGAGTCTTTAGACATCGCTCGATTGGATAGCACCAACGGGCCTGCACGCCCCCCCCCAACCGTGCCTCAGTCGGGAGGTGCACAATCAGATGCTGCATCGGCAAGAAGAAGCCGGGTGGAAAGATCTTCTCAAGCTCACAGACCAACTCAGGTGCCATAGTTTCCAATTCTGTAATGACGGTCGAAGATAGCTCCTTGGCACAAAGCTAGCGAAAGAAGTAGCTCAACTTTGCCAGCACTAGCCAGACATGCTCAGGGACATAGCCTCGAACCATCGACGGAAGTATGCGCTCAATCCATATGTGGTAGTCATGACTCTTCATCCCATTGACTCGCAGAGTCTCTAAGTTCACTCCCCTGCTTAGATTCGCTGCATACCCATCAGGGTACATTAAATTCTTGATCCATCGAAGTACTTCCCTCCTTTGATTGATTTTCAAGACATAGGGGGCCCTAGGCCTTCTCCACTACTTTCCTATTGCAGGAGGCCGCATCTCTAGGTTTGGCCTATCGCACAATGTCGCCAGGTCCACTCTAGCCTTAGGGTTGTCCTTAGACTTGTCAGTGTCCATGAGCGTTGCCCAAAGTGCCTCGGCGATATTCTTTTCAGTGTGCATGACATCAATGTTATGGGGCAGTAGGAGGTCATTAAAATAGGGGAGCCTCGTTAAGCCGGACTTATGAGTCCACATATGTTGCTCACCATATCCCACGAAACCACCATCTTCATTGGGCATGAGAGCATCTATCTGAGCACGAACCTCCGCCCCAGTCCTCAAGTGCGGTCTAGGGTCCATCGCTTTGACACCTTTTGTAAAGCTCTTGACGTCTTCTCTGAATGGATGGTCAAGAGGGAGGAATTGATGATGTTTGTCGAACGATGAATACTTGCCACCCTTCTTCAACCATATGAACCTCACAGCTTCCTTGCATATTGGGCATGGGAACTTCCCCTGAACACACCAGGCGCACATTAACTCGTACACCAGGAAGTCATGCAGAGAGTAGTGGTACCAGACGTGCATTTTGAAGCTAGTCTTCGTAGCTCGGTCGTATGTCCACACCCCTTTGACCCAAGCATCGATCAACTCATCTATCACAGGCTCCATGAAGACACCCATATTACTCCCCGGGTGTCCAGAGATTATCAACGATAGGAACACAGTATGCCGTTGAAAGGAGACGCCGGGGGGAGAATCAGGGGGATGACGAACATGGGCCAACATGTGTATGGTGCAGCCATCATGCCATATGGATTGAACCCATCTGTTGCCAGCGCGACACGTACATTACGAGCCTCCTCTGCTTTGAGAGGATGCCGTGAATTGAAGTACTTCCATGCATCAGCATCGGATGGATGTACCATCTTCTCATGATTGTATTGTGTGTCGTTTTTGTGCCATGTCATCTGTTTCGCGGATTCCTCGGTCATGAATAGCCGTTGGAGCCTTGGTAGGAATGGAAGGTGTCGTAGGACTCTCATGGGGATCTTAAGCTGCCTCTTCTGGCCATTGCCTGAGTCTACCTCCACGTACCTGGAGGATTTACACTTCGGGCAGTACTTTGCATCCGCATGTTCTTTCCTAAATAGGACACACCCCTTCGGACACACATGTATCTTGTCATATGGCATGTTAAGTGCAAGAAGGAGCTTCTCTAAGTCATACAAGTTCTTCGGCATAATGTGTGTCTTCGGTAGCATATCGCTCCACGCGGCCACCATCTTGTCGAAGCCTTCTCGACTTAGGTTTAACTCGGCCTTCAACCCCATTACGCGACCAATGGCATCCAGCTGAGAAACATTAGTATGATCATGAAGGGGTCTCTGTGCCAAGTCCAACATCAGGTAGAAGGCATCTGCGGTAGCCTCCATCTCCTCCTTGTCACGTCCTTCAGCGAACTAAGCTTGGTGCGTGTCATCTAGCATGTCTGCTACCCGGCATCATCATCGAAATCCTCGAGCCATGGTCTCACCACCTCCTCCCTGATACGATCGGCTTCACCATGGTGGATCCACCGGTGGTAGCCCGGAGTAAATCCAAACTTCACAATATGTTTACCCATGGTTAACCTATCTTTCCTTCTTCTGTTGTCACAACCGCTGCACGGACAAACCACTAGAGAATGGCCTCCAGCACTCTCACCAAATGCATGCTGTAAGAATTCTTCGACCTTGACTATAAACAGCAAGTCATAATCATGCTCGTCTCTCCAGAGCATGTACATCCACTCACGGTCCTCCATCCTTTAACAGACGTATCATCACATATGAGTCACCATCAATTGCATCTACGTGGTGTCCCTACTCTCTAATAGGTGAGGATAGGTCCTAATCCCACCCGCGGATCCATAGATGAGGTTAGTTTCCATGCTCCGCTCCTATCCGAGATGGAATTTTAGCAGCACCTCCCTGATGTTCTCCCGATACACGTCCTGCAAGGGAGAGTGTGTATCCGGAGAACAACAGGGGGTGATGCCGAAACACCGTCTCGGACCGGAGCGGACCATGGAAACTAACCAATCTACGCATCCGCGGGCTATCCAAAAAACGTGGACAATCCGAAACAGAAATGCTCGCAGATATGCAAAGATCTGCATACCGCCAAAGATATCTCTTTCGGATGGGAGACGCCTAACTAGGCTACACCGATCTACGACGACAGACAAGCGGAAAAAGAGATGATTTATACCTAGGGTGTCGGTGAAGTCAGGCTAGCGAGGCAGTGGTGAGTAGACGCAGTGGCGAGGCGACGCAGTGCAGGCAGACCCGCGACGCCGACGAAGACGATCGGGGACCTCCGGGTCACCTCCGACAAGTCCTGCTCTGCAAAAGAAGAAACACGACACTATAAGTTCAAAATTTTGGCAGCACCTCCCCAGCACGGGGAGGTTTCCAAAACCTGGAAAAAACAACGGCACGAAGGCCTGCAATCACAAACGGCACGAAGGCCGATAAGAACAGCGGCACGAAGGCCGACATCACAACGGCACGAAGGTCGACAAACGGAGAAAGGGTGGATATACCTTACCCACGCTCGTAGGCGGTTCGATGACGCTAGGGGCGTCAGCGGGACGGGCACGCGGAGAAGACGGCCGAGGCACCTCCTCCTCCCCTCCACCTCGGCTTCCTCCCCCTCTCCCCTTCTCCTCCGCCTTCCTCTCCTCCTCCTCCTTCTTCCTTTTTCTTCTCTTTTTTCCTTCTCCTTCTTCTTCCTTTTCCTTCTCTTTCTTTCTCCTCTTTTTTCTTCCTTCTTCCTTCTTCTCCTCCCTTCTTCTTCTTACCGCTGCTTCCTCCTCCTTCTTCCAATCCGACGGCAAGAGCAGGGGAGCACAGGGGCGCAGGGGGCCGGCGCATGTAGGGGAGGACGGCCACCACCGCGATGGGTGGCAACCTGCGAACGGCGGCGGCAGGCACACTGTGGCATGCGGGTGTGGCCTTCAACTGGCCGGGCGGCGTGGCATGGCGGGGTGCTTTCGGGGTGGGGCGTCTTGGTGGCGGGGCTTCACAGGCATGCAGAGGGCCAGAGCCACGCCCGGCGGCTGGCCGGGCTGGGGTGCTTTCGGCGGGCGCGGTGGCGGGTATCGCTTGGCGTCGTGCCGGGAGCCAGCGCTGTGGCCGGGCTGGGGTGCTCGGGGGCTGGGAGCACGGTGGCGAGGCTTCGCCGGCGTGGCTGACGGGGAGTCGCGTGCAAGCTAAGCGCGCGGCTGGCTGGGGTGCTTTCGGGGCGAAGCGCGTGGTGGAGATGTCTTGCTTGGCGTGGCATGCCGGGAGAACCACGCGGCCAGGCTAGGGGGTGCTCGAGGGTGGGGGCACGCGGTGGCGGGGGCTCACGGGGAGCCAGCGTGCCGGGCGGCGAGGCGGGCTGGGGTGCTCGGGCGGGCGCGATGGCGGGGTCTCGCCGGCGTGGTGCGATTAGGAGCCACGCGGCGGGCTGGGGTGCTTTCGGGGGAGGAGCGCGTGGCGGGGCTCACGGGCGTGATGGGCGATAGCGTCAAGCCATGTGGCGGGCGTTAGGCGACCGGGGATCTGCGCGGCGCGGGCGACGGAGAGAGAAGAGCGGCGGATAGGGTTCTGGGGGGGATTTTGGGTCGGCGGTTTTTTTTTAAAAAAACATATTTTGCCGAGTGTAAGCCTTGAGCACTCGGCAACAAAAATAATTTTTTAAAACTTATTTTGCCGAGTTCCAGCGCCAGGCACTCGGCAAAAAAAAATTATTTTTGAAAATCAACTTTGCCGAGTGCCCCCTGGTCCGGCGTCGTGTAAAGGTTTCGTGCCCACTTGTCTGGGTTTTTGGCATCCGACGTCACAACTTGCTCGAAACGTTTACAATTTTTTACCATAGCCTCCACATGTGATAACACGACGCCTCGACAAGTTTCGTGATTTTCGGACTTCGTTTGCATTTTATATAATTTGAAATCACATTTCCGGCAAGTACCTCGACATGTTACGTCAACGAGATGCTCGAGATTTTATGTGACTTCCTGGATACGGCCTAAACATACCCTAGATATCATGAGTATCAATTTTTGAATGACCAAAGTCCATTATTCCATGTACCTGCAGTTCAAATTTGAAATATCCCAAAAAATTAGATGAAATGAAATAAACTAATGAAATATATCAAAAAAAGTCAAAATTGCCCCCAAATTTTAAAATAGAGTTTGAAATACTGTCACAAGACCACAGAAAAAAAAATTGGGCCCAAAATCAAAAAAAAATTGCCGAGTGCCATGGGGGGCACTCGGCAAAGTGGGTTTTGCTGAGTGCCGGCCCAGGGGGCACTCGACAAAGTTGATTTTCAAAAATAAAAAAAAATTGCCGAGTGCCTGGCGCTGGCACTCGGCAAAATAAGTTTTAAAAAATTAAAAAAAAATGCCGAGTGCCCAACGCTAACACTCGGCAAAATAAGTTTTTAAAAATAATAAAAAAAAAATTTGCCGAGTGCCATCCGTTAGGCACTCGGCAAAATCTGACGGCAGGTGGCCGCCGTCACGTGCCGGCCACCTTTTGCCGAGTGGGACTTTTACCGAGTGCCGCGGCACTCGGCAAAGCCCAGATTTGCCGAGGCACTCGGCAAAGCCATCTTTGCCGAGTGCTTTATTTTGCCGAGTGCCCCGATAAAAAGCACTCGGCAAAGTCTCAGGCACTCGGCAAAGTACAGTTTTCCAGCAGTGGCTTGGCCCGTTGCATACTTGACACCAAATATGAACAGTTACACCACTTGGGGCAGGCCTAGGCTGGCCTGGGCCTGACGGACGGGCAAGCCGGCCTCAGCCACCCTCCCAAACACGCCCCCGGTGTCTTCTTGGCTCTTGCGCAAAATACAGTACATGTAGTGCACCTCAGGTTTTAACACCTGCAGATCACAGTACAGTAGGACTGACCACTGGTTACAGTTGTTCAAGGCTGCAACAACAGCTTCACCCGGAGAGCATCTGCTATGATAGCCTCGCAGCCTTGCAGGTTGCAGCTTCTCTGGGTCGTGGAGTGATGAAGGGAAGTCCATGCGAGCCTTGGTCATGCTGCTTTATGAAGGCTCGATCAGAGGCCAGAGTATTCAGCATGCATGGGCAGCGGCACAGGTAAATCCTGGAATGGGATTAATTAAAACACAGCGACGATGAATGCTTGAAAAGGCAAGGATATGAGAATATTTGTATCCGTCATTACTGTGCTCCGTGAAAGTTCAGGTTTGACGTCGCAACATGCCAACATGTTTTACAAAATAAAAGTGCTCCTTAACGTTCCACAAAAGCAATGAAAAAATATTTTCTTTTTAGCAAGTCAAACTTCTCTAGTTTTGACCAAATTTATAGAGTACATCTACAAGATCAAGTTAGTATTAATTTGACTTAGAGATGTTAAGAAAAAATGAGATCAAACTAGGATGAACTATAACTTTTCCTTAGAAATAAAAAAGACACCCCAATTCGAATTGAAGAGAACTTAAATCTAGGTGATTGGAATGTAGAGCTCATCCCAGCCACATGATTTCATGTCGCTTCCTACTTAGATGTTATTAATAGGAAGTGTCTAGCCAACAACTGAGTGTTTTAGAAACTCCTAGCACCTGATTTTTTTTCTATGCATTTACATTGTCTTTTAGCTATATTTATACTGTCTTATCACTATATTTACAATGATTTCTTCACTGTAATGTATTTGACAAAGTGATGTAATTTGAGGATAACACAACTTCTATTTGTGTGAATTGCAAATCTCAGATAAATATATGTCAAATTGTTCAGAAAAATTACAGATTATTTTTATGAATTGCATATATCAAAGAAATATATGTCAAATTGTTCAAAACATATTTTATAAATTATTTTTATGGATTGCAGATATCAGAAAAATATATGTCAAATTGTTCTCAAATAAACATATTTTACAAATTATTTTTATGGACTCCTAATCAACCAAGTTGTGAACTTTGGACTCCTAATGAAGTGATCAACGCAAGCTTCGGTGACAAGAAAAAGTGATTCGAGCTGGGCCCCACACGGGTCCCACCATGACCACCTGCGTTGCTTCCTGTGATTCGGAGCTGAAGCTGTCGGGTCCCATCTGGGCCCGCCTTTTTTTTTTTGACAACAACTCATATATTATATTAAAACAACAACCATTTTACAAAGAGGTTCTCAAAAGAAGACCTGATTACATCAAAGTCCTGCAGCTGGATGGGGAAGGCGATGGGGAGACAAGGCGCCGGCGGAGGGTCACATGGGCATCAAGGACGTATACACCCGGGTGGACTGACCGCGCAAAGCGTCGGTTAAAGGTGGGACGGTTGAGCCATCGGAGGCAACGCACACCGACGACCCAAGGATGCAGATGGAGCCGTCGCCAGAGGTATAAGAAGAAGCTCGAACCAGGATCCCAAGTGGAGGCGGAGCTGTCGAACCAACACCATAGGAGGAGCTGCCTTGCTGAAGAAAGGAGCACCAGGACCGGAGCTTGCTGAACGGAGAGGGATGCGTGCGTCGAAGGTTGCTGATCGGGAGGGGACGGATCTCGCCGATCACGGATGGATGTGGAAGCGAGAGTGGTGGAGAGGAGATCCGCGGGGAAGAAGAAAGGATTTATTTTATTAACACTGACCTTGAAGTCGACGACATCGACGGCGAGGAAGAAACCAGGAAAGACCACGGCAGCTGCTACGACGACAACGCGGACGACGGCAAGACACGGACTCTCCCACCAGGGCAACTCTAACTAGAATCTACTAATAACTCTAGAGGAGGGGGCCGGCGGACGGCCACAGGAGCGTTCGCTCTCGCTGGTACACCCAGGCCAAGTACAGTATCGGGCTGGACTTTGACTTGTACGAGCGGCAGTATCTGGGCCCGCCTTGACCAGCCACTACCACATCGCGTTCGCGTCCTCTCCCTCTCTCTAGGCCTCACCTAACACGACCACGCGTGCGTACCTAAAAGGCCGCCCCGCCTGGGACATGGCTTGGCAGATCTGACAGACACAGACAAACCGAGGCAACGATTCGGTGGACTAAAAATCGGGTGCTGGAGAGCGCCAAAACACTTGCGCATTGTGTAGCATTTCTTTTTTTCTAATCTAAATATATAAAGTTATCCAAATATGAAAGCCCAATATCGGCCTAGCCAAAAAGGCCTATTGGGCTACTTGTTATCGAGTCCATGGAGTAAGCCTCATGGCATTTCAAGCTCCCTTCGTGTGTGTGTGTGTGTGTGTGTGTGATCTCAAATCTTACTACTACTAATAGTTAGTCAGAGGCCAATAACCTCTCATAAAAAGTTAGAGGCTTACGAAGGGAGGCATTAACTCTTATTATATATGTGTTCAAGAAATCATGTCCCGACAAAAATCAGGAAAATCTAGTGATCTATTAGGTTATAGTCTAATCACCACCATTAATACTAATATAGTCAACTGGATCTATTCTGTTTCAAAAAAAATTACAAACATCTACTGTAATGGAAAATAACATATAGTAACGTCCCTAAATCCGCATCTAAATTACCCGTTATGAAAACAACCTAAAGTAATGCTCCTAAGTTCATAACTAAGTTAGCCACCCGTACGTGCCATTATATGAACACGTACGTGCCATTATATGAACCATGATATAAAGTAACTCCTAATTTATATCTAAACTAGCCATCCTATCATTATTGCAAATAATCTAAGTAAACTCTTAAAATCACATCTAAATTACCACTTTTATCATTACTAAAGGTAAATAAAATATCCCATTAAATTATTGACATTTGCTTTTACGTAAAATGCTTAGATGACCATAAATTATGTCTATATGTGCTTCTAAATTACCCGTTACTATTAAAAATAACTTAAGGTAAACATACATAAAATAGTCATACTGATCAAGTATATTTGCACAAATGAGCAATGTTTCAATGATCATGGAAAATGTTCCTTAATGACTCCTATTCTAATGACACTAACAAATTATTTTAAATTATATTATTATCCATGAAAATGATTTTTGTAAGTTTTTTAGCTGAAATATAATGACATATCTAATTGTTGATAATATAATTGTGAACACTTAGTTTTTTTTATTAAAAATACAACCACACTTATAATTTTTTATAAGAAAAATCTAACATCTTTAGTAATAGATGAGGTTAATGCAAACCAAAGGTGCAAATTACGTGGATGGACTTTGGGATTCATTTGGTGTAAATAGTTAGTATTAATCTTCTCTTTAGGTTAGCATAGTTTGCTCCTCTCAATCTCAATTCAAACTCTAGTTAAGAGTGCACTCTATAAGCTAAATTCTTATTTTTAATAAAATATAAAATGAGAGGTGAAAATAAAATGTACAATAAGCATAAAGAGTTTTAACTTTTATTGAGTCTAAAACTTTATAGCAAGTAATAATATCAAAATTTGAAAGTCGAAACCTATGTTCATGAACAAGGCATGATCTGCAACAAAATTCACCATATCATAAATTAAGATCTTAACTAAATTTATTAAAGACACATAATGTGCCATGTGACATGGAAAAAGCTGTATATAGGCATGGATGGAAATTTTATATAGTAATTGATAAGTTTATCATAAATAGATAGGGGAGTTCGCTTGAGATGAATTTAAGTCGTTGCAGCTGCTGGCACAGTGCATCACTAAAAAGCAAACAGCAAAAGCTAAAAGGAAACGCAATATAAGTATTTTTTATTAGTCATATGTATTTAACATGAACATATGTAATGTTTATACTCCCCTCATTCCAAATAATAAGACGTTTTGGCTTTTCTAAATACATTGTTTTTACTATATATCAGATATATATATTCAACATCAAAAGCTACACCTAGAAAAGACAAAATGCGTTATGTTTGGAATGGAGGGAATATCTCTTAGGATCCTTTTTTGTTTTGGGAAAAAGTATCTTTTAAGATTCTAGTCTACACAGAAGAGCACGGTTGATATATTAGTACTTAACAAAATAGTTTTTTCAATCCAACTAGCCTTAATGGAGTTAGCTAGAGCTTGCCAAATAGCCCTGTAATAAGTTGGCGCTCGCGCGCAATTACTATGCGTCGTCTTGTGTACTACCATTGTTGGCAAGGAATCGAGGTTGTCCACGGGTGCCTTGCACACGTCCCTTGGGAGCATGGCATCCTCCACCACCACAGCTACGCAACTCTTCCCGAGTTCCTGGCCATGAATCTGATCGCATGCAGCTCTTCTCCGGAGCAATCACCCTCCCAGCAATCAGATTCATGGCCAGGTCACCATCGACGCAAGTGGCAAGTAAGACGTGTTCAAAGGCAAAAGGGCGTTTGTGACCTGGCGCCAAATGCAGAGGACTTGCCTCGCGTGCGGTCATATGACACCAAGTGGAGGCACTGAATGAAATCTATTCCTCCATCGCTCGCTGCCCCCAAACCCCTAGCTAAGCATGCTCTTCGAACGTGTCCATGGAGACGGAGATGACGATGATGGTCCTGCTCCTGCAGCCGCGTCTCTCCGGCAGCCTCGCTATCACAAGCTCTGGTCTCTGCCTCTCTGGAGCTAGCGCAGTAGCTATAGGCCACCGCTTCATTTGCTGGCGATCGACGCCGGCGTATCATATCAGTATCACTCGCCAGAAGCTTTCAGTTACTAGTGGTTGGGGTTCGCCTGCCCTCTACGAGCAGCCGGCTGCCATCCTGCCTTTCCGCTTTGCCTGATCTGGCCGTGGTTGCCCTCGGCGCCATGGCAGACGGTTGGGCAAAGGCTCACCACGTACGCTGCCTGTACGCATGTGCAAAAGGCTTGGAATTTCTCCAGTCTTTTCTGTGCTGTGCCTAGTAGTTTCGCGTGTATTCAGGCATCTCATCTCATCTCACTCACGGCGTGCTCCATCTGCAGGCCTGCCATTAAGTTCTGAAAGGTGCCTGAGCCATGCTACACTTGCACACATGTCCTCCTCCTCACCACTAAGCTCTCTAAAGCCAATGGGCTGGCTGAAACAGTTGCATTTCCATATGATCACTGCTCTGTCAAGCTAAGTTGTATATATAGTTATATTATATACACCCATTGAGATCAGTAATCACTTGTACTAAATTCCGTATGTATTAGTACCAGTAAAAGTAAGTAGTTTTCCATTGAAACAAGATCAGCTAGATCATCAGGCACTGCCCATTGCCCTTTCTCTACCACCATCTCCAATGCCTATTCGGCTCCATGTCTTGGCCAGCGCCGCGAGACACGCCGTCAGTTCATCGGTGCTCGTCTTCCGGCTCATCGCCTTCCACCTCACCCCGCTGCTGCTCCACCTGTCCTACTTCCTCGCCGTCGACCTGCTCGGCTCCCTCGCCTTGGTGCTGCTTAGGCCAAGCAGCCCCGGATCGTACCGTCCGCGCTACGTCGACGTGTTCTTCATGTCGACGTCCGCGGTCACCGTCACCGGACTAGCCACCGTCCAGATGGAGGACCTCTCGAGCGCCCAGCTCGTCGTCCTCACCCTCCTCATGCTCCTCGGCAGCGAGATGTTCGTCTCCTTGCTCGGCCTCGTCCTCGAGTCGTCGCGCAAGCGACGACAGCAGCAGCGCGACCATCAAAATCACGACGGCAGGGTCATGGCGGCCGCCGTCGCCGTCTGCGACGAGCCGGATCTCGAGGAGGCGAATGGTCCGGCAGCAGCTCCGTCTGCGGATTCGTCCGGCGATGGTGGTGATCGCAAGGAGAGCTGCCGCGTCGTCAGAAGCTTAGCGCTCGTGGTCTCGGCCTACATGGCCGCGATCCTCGTCGTCGGCTCTGTGCTGGTGTTCGCGTATGTCGCCACCGTACCGACCGCGCGCGACGTGCTGGCGAGGAAGGGAATCAGCGCCGCGCTCTTCTCGGTGTCCACCACCGTCTCGTCCATCACCAACGGCGGCCTGCTCCCGACGAACGAGAGCATGGCGGTGTTCGCCCCGAACCGTGGCCTGCTCCTGCTTCTGGCGGCACAGATCCTCGCTGGCAGCACGCTGCTCCCGGTGTTCCTCAGGCTGGCGGTCAGCGCCACGAGAGGGCTAGCGAGGGTGTTGTTCTTGTTCACCGGGCGAGGAGGACCCGTCGAGGAGCTCGTACCCATGGACATGGAGAACAGCGCCGCGGCGGCGGGCTTCGGCCACCTGCTGCCGAGCGACACGCGGGCGGCGTCCCTCGCCGCCACGGTGGTCGCCGTCGCGGCCGCCGCCGCGGCGCTCCTCTGCTGCCTGAACTGGAACTCCGCGGTGTTCGCGGGGCTCACCGCCGGCGAGAAGGTCACCAACGCGGTGTTCATGGCCGTGAACGTGCGGCAGGCCGGGGAGAACTCCGTCGACTGCTCCCTCGTCGCGCCGGCGGTGCTGGTGCTGTTCCTCGCCATGATGTCAGTCATGCTCCTCCGCGCGAAATTGAAGCATACGCGACAGCATATTGTTCGATCATTGACAGATTTTGCATGCCAACCGACGACTTTCAGGTGCATCCCCGCGTCGGCGACATTGTTGTCGGTGCACGACGACGGCGGCGAAAAGAAAAGGAGCGGCGCCGGAGAGCCGGAACGCAAGGATGGAGAGAAGAAGAGGAGACTGTCGCTGAACAGCATGCTGCTGTCACCGCTGGCCTGCAACGCCGCAGCGGTAATGCTCGCCTGCATCACCGAGAGGCGATCGATCTCCGGCGACCCGCTCAACTTCTCCACGTTCAACGTGATCTTCGAGGTGATTAGGTGAGGTGCACATGCACGATCGACGAACATCACAGTTCACAGCCCATATATGGATTCTGGAGCTTCTGAAACTGACATATGGATTCCTGCATGGATGCAGTGCTTATGGGAACGTGGGTCTGTCCACTGGCTACAGCTGCTCGAGGCTGCTGCCGGCAGCGGAGGCGACCGCCACCTGCCATGACAAGCCGTACAGCTTCTCCGGGTGGTGGAGCGACCAGGGGAAGCTGCTCCTTGTTCTCCTCATGCTCTACGGGAGGCTCAAAGGCTTCCACGGACAGCGACGCAGGAGGTGAACTTTATTTGGTGATGACCGATGATGAAAGGTGATTGGTCGGGGATCAAACTTGAAATTCTTCAAGATTCCATGGACAATAAGAATGGAAATTCAGCGTGAAATGCGATTAGAAGAAGGATCACACTCTGTAAAAAAAAACATATATATAACTTGGAGTAGGGAGTGTAAGTTTTTCTAGAGGTCATAGATATGATACTTCTTTTTTTTAACTCAGAAAATACTGCTCTCAATTTTGAGGATTAACAGTATAGATACTCAAAATTAGGAAAAATTCCCTTTGACCCCTTAACTTTCGTGGTCGTACGATTTATCTTCATCTATAAAACTAGACTTTTGTCCATCCTTAACTTTCAAACCGTTTGTGTTTTGCATCATGGTCTGTTTAAATGGCTGTTTTGCCAATGTGGCACATGTAAGCCGTCCTACGTGGAGCCATGATAGCCAGGAGGGGGTTAAATTGGACTAAAATTGATAGTTCAGGGGTTTGTAGATCTATACCTAATAATAAAGAGGTAAAATTTCTCTCCAATTATTTCTTGGTCCGTCCTTTTTTTCTTCTTCTTTCTCCAGCTACCGGACATATATATATATATATATATATATATATATATATATATATATATTCATACGAGTTAGAATTGCTCTTGTTTAGCGTGATACGAAGTCCGATTCTAAAATGAATTGAGTCGTGCATGTGACCGGACTCATAAGCCGTGCCCATATGTGTTAGAATAACCTACATCTAGCAATGATGCGGAGTCCGATTCTAATATATACCGGATCTCATCGAAACATACGAGCATGTTTTCTTGTGCCTATTGTATGCAACTCGGTCAGTATTTCCTGTTTGCACGTCGCCGACGGCCGACGCATAGACCGATCTGCTGTCTATCGCAGTGGAATCGAACTGCAATTTCCTTGGTGCCGTCAATCTGTAATTTGACGTCTGCCAGCTCGAGTCCAACGCTGAGTCCAAGTTGGAGCCGGAGTTCTGATCTCAGCTGTCCCGTAGAGATCGAACCAAGCAGGTGTTGTGGTCCTTTCTCATCCTGTTCAAGACCTGTGCGGCTGCATTGTCCGTACCGAGGAGGAGGAAAAATGGTACTTTTGTGTTCTTTCTCTGACCGTGTGTTTGGTTGGGAGGACTAGGTAGGATGGTCCCGGGATCAACTCTGTTTGGTTCGGAGACGAAGTGGAGCCAGGACGTCCTCCACGCGAATATTCGTGTGAGATGCGGGGCGACCCCGTCCCCTAAAATTTCACGGACGGGGTCCATCCTAGGGGGGACGAGCGAGCGACGGAGGTGCCGGACGCGGACGAGGTCGCGGAGAGGAGCCGCACTGGACGCGGAGAAGAGAGAGAGAGGAGCCACGCGCTCGAGCGATTCCTATACCGGTCCCGGCAAGCTTCGCCTGCGGCCTTGCCGCGCACCGCCGTGCCCGGCCCCGGCGAGCTCCAGTGGAGGAGGCGCAGGCGGAGTAGGGCCGGGGCACGGGGCGGAGGAGGCGCGGGCCAGAGGAGACGCGGGTGGAGGGCAGAGGAGGCACGGGGTGGAGGGCTGCGGAGGAGGCACGGCGAGGTCGCCGACGGAGGGCGAGCTCTGGGGGCCGGCCCTGCCGTCGCCGCGTGAGCTCCAACCCCACCGGCGGAGGAGGCTCAGGGCGCCGCGCGGAGGAAGCCCGGGGCAGCGCGTTTCCGGGCTCTGGCGGAGGAGGCGCGGGGCTGCCCTGCTGCAAGTCGCCAGCGGGCGAGCCGGACCTGCTGCGCGTTCGGGCGGAGGAGTCACGGGAGGTTGCGTGGAAAGCTATGGAAGGGATAAGGAGAGAAAAAAAGAAAAAAAACTGACAAATAGGCTCCATCTTACATTCAGTTATCCCACTTTTAATGTCTCCAAATCAAACAGAAAACTGGGTGGGTCCCATCTCTACTCGATCAAATAGAAAATAAAATCATCCCGTCCCACAAATCAGAGACAGAACCATCCCATCTCACCGTGACTCTTAACCAAACGCTACCTGAGAGTTGCGGATGCAAAAGCTACACGCCAATCGAGTTAAGAAACAAGCACTTCAGTTGGCGTTGGGTGTAATACCGAAATAGGTGAAAGAATTTTGGTGGATTTTTGCTTCGCACACACAAGGAAATATACAGGAAATTTGTTTTTTAGCTATTGGTTTATTTCCTCAGTTTTTTTCCGGAGCCTACCCACGCGCCCAGCTTGCTGGACTCACGCGTTTCGCCGGCAACACGCCCTACTACCGGGTTCGCGCTTTTCTCCGGCAGCACACCTCGCCGGCCTTCGCACGACGCTCCTCAGAGTCCGCTATACTGGCCCTCCTGCGCGCCGCACCATGCCCGCGCCTTGTCGGCTCCACGCCCTCGAAACGCCGCACAACCATGTAGGTTCCGGGCCTCGTCAACTGTGCCTACGCCGGGAGGCCGGGACTCTTTTGGCTGTGCCAGCCGCACGCGCCCCTCCGCTCGCGAACCCTTCGATGCGCTGCGTATTAGAGATAGCATAACCGAACCCTTCGCTACCCGGCTGTGCATACCTGCTGCGTCCACCTCCGCCCACCCTGCTGCCGCACGTGGTGGTCTCACATTTGGAGAGAGAGAAAGGAAGTGGAGGGCTGATGAGTTAAAAAAAAGTAAATTTGGTCCCTAAATTTGTCGTATATTTTTAAATGCAAGACAGGCAAAAACATTCTTAATTTTGAATTAAAAAATATTCTTGTCCACACGGAATTTCGTCCCGTGCCGACGACACAAGAGCAAGCCGGAAGAGTCCGCTCGATGGAGCTGGAGATCCGTCTAGCTTCAGCGCAGGGGTGGTCGATCCCGCGCACTCCTCCCGAGACGTGTCAGTCAATTTGACCCTGCAATTGACAAGGAGAGAAAGTTTATCAGTAATTTAGGGCGGAACATCCCCGTGTTACCGGACAGTCCTGAATGTGCGGCTCTGAGAGCCGATATGAAAGGAGATCGACTAAATAATCGATTCCAGCATATTCATAAGAATAAATCGGTTAAAGCTCATGGGGTTATGTAAGAAGAATCGGTTATCGTTCAGGATGAATATCATTCTTTAGACAAATATTGGTCAATGACAACAATATATTAACAATAATTAGCTTATACTGAGCCAATGACTGCAAGTAACCGAACCCCTTTTATAAAAGAAACAGTTCATCATCATTCAACCATTTAATAGAGATAAATCTAATGAACATATTAGATCTCATCTATCACTATGACCAGTGTGGCATTAGTCAGAATCATGCAGGCCGTAGAAATAACAATAGACTCGACGAACCTAACTTATTACTAATATCAGTGGGGCATGAGGCAGAATCATGCATGCCGTAATACAATAATAAGATCATGGGGCTAACACATCTTTCAACCTATCGCTATTTCAACGGTCTCATGACGTGAACTGTTCGTGAAAGCACTTGATATCGGCTAAAACAGTCGATTCAGGCATAGCGCACAGTTAAGATCATGCCCTCTCAGGAACAGATCTACCAAATAACGATCCCCACTCCACGGTGCTAACAGTAGGGTGTGAGGTAGAATCACACATGCCGTGATAACGGGCCATAGAACAGTTTTCGCTAGCCAATAGATATACTCAAAAGCAGACACGTCTTAATCGCACGCTATGCACGATGAAGATTGATATAAAACAACCGATAAAACATAACTCATCGTTTAAAGTGCAGGTTAGATCAAATTTGGATTAACAAACGATGGGTTAAAAAAGATATAAGGCCGATTTAGATCAATTCCAATCGGACGAAGTGATATTGCTGTAATTAAATGAATAATGAAAGCAATAAGCAATATCGGTAACTTAATGAATCTATCCGAATGAACGCCACCCTTAGATAGAGCCGATAACTTGACCTTAATCTAGTTCGAGCAGTGGAGGTCGACCGGATCGATGCAGCCTTACTTGAACTATATAAGAGTCGATAACTAACTTATACCAGATTTCCAGTGGAGATCGACCGGATCGATGCAGCCGTACGAACAGAGGTATAAGCCATGACGGTACTTATAGACAAGCAGTGGAGGTCGACCAGATCGATGCAGCCGTACTTGCTGAAGAACTCGTCGAGATCTAATCTACTCCTACTTCTAAAGGGCGGCCGGAGCCGAAAAAAGTAAGTAACTTGTATTTGATTGATTGTGTGTGTTCTCATACAATAGCCGGGGGTTTATATTTATACCCTGGGTTGATAAGAGTCATAAACGAACACGACTAGATAACAGAAAGAAATATCAAGATACATGGACTCTAATTTCCCTTATGCAGAATCCTTACTGATAAAGCTTCCTTGTTTGATACGTGTCCTTATTTCTTTTATCCTGATATGCACCTGGACGTCATGTCTCTATCAAATTTATTAAATAATATTTTCTGGTCGGCTCATAAATATCCTTTAATTAGGAAACTTTCTTGCTCTTGACATCATCGACCGATCTCTTCCTTTCCAGAAAAAGCTTACCAATTTTGGGTGTAAACAATTCTATTGTCTGTAGTAGCAAAAAACAACTAATAAAAAATATATTTTGTAGCAACACACTATGACACACTAGCTTTTGTGGATGACATTAGCTTTTGTGGATGAACGAGCTCAGTCCCTGTCCGCGCGACCGTGCATACGGAGAGGAAGAGTTGTTGTACGACTAAGAAAGACGACACCACTTGTGACTCGTGCACGACTATTCTGGTAAAGATAGATGGCTAACTCGTATGTCTGTAAGGTGCTTTCATGATAAATACATATTATCGTCGAGAGTGTCGATACATATTGCCGTCCACGATTCATTCAAAAATGGCAGAACTGTGAGGGTGAGGAAAGTGTTAACAACATAAGAATGAAAATAACAATCCGTTGCAACGCACGGGCACTTTTGCTAGTAGGACTACAAATATCTTCAAAGAAATATCCAAATATCTTTCCCTAGTAAAAATAAAAAATCCTAAACTTCTAGAATCTGGTTTAATCAAAGAAAAATTATTTTAGCTAATAAATTTCTAAAACCAGTTTCATAAGTTTCCTAAGGTCATGCTATATCTTATAGTAACTAACTTGGAACTATTTGAGTCTTATATGGACTCATTTTGTTGTTTATTTACTGGTAGATGCCCTTATTATCTGTTGTAATTAGTCTCCATTGAAGGCTCGGACTATGTAATGGTTTAAGTTACTTTTGCGACAACACAATTGTCATGCAACTATATCATACCTGATCCTATTTAGTATCAACACAAGTGTCACTTGATTCTATATATGATCATCTTAGTGTGAAAAGCATGGAGTGCGGAGTGTGGATAACATGTTCCACATGTGTCAATCCAAAAAAAGCAATACAAAACAATTTGAGGAAAACTAGAAAAATAATAGATAACGAGAGCATTTGTCAGCGAGAAGACTCCATGTCACTTCGCCTTCTATGTTATTCGGGTGATCAACATTGACTAGTTATAGATAGGAAGAGCATCTAGTTACAAACAAACACAAAAATAGTCATAGAAGATTCAAATAATTCAAAGATAAGCATCATAAGATGAAGCGTGATTTTAGCAAAATATGAATTTGATTCCATATTTTTTTGAGCTAAAACAAATTTTCTATAATTTTGTAAGACTTTGGATTTTAGGATTTTTAATTATAATAATTTTTTCCTATGAAAAAGAAATTGTACAAAAACAATATATGTAGTCCAAGTTAACCGAAAAAAACTTAACGAAGTCCGATTTAGCTCCTAGTAGCTGATGTGGTGCCACATTGAATAAAATCGTTGTCCAAAACCGCTCAGGTGCAAAAAAAAAAAGCAGTTTTAAAAGTTATAAGGGAGGACAAAAATATGTTTTTATATAAAGGGAAAATCGCATGATCATGAAAGTTGAGTTGTGCGTTTCCTTGATGTTGGGCCAAGTATTAAACGAACTAAGCCCAAATAATCATGGTACAGCACACCCATGAGGACCCGACCCAACACGGTTCACGGGCTCTTCCCGAGCCAGCACGGGCCCACGGAACCACTACACAAACCCACCCACCGCTAGGGTTTCGCCCCAGCAGCCTCCCAAATCCCCAAAGCCTCCGCCCCCCTTCCTCCTCCCTCGCCGCCGCGCACGCAGGAACCAGCGACATGGGCGTCTACACCTTCGTGTGCCGCAACTCCGGCGGCGAGTGGACTGCCAAGCAGCACTCCGGCGAGATCGAGGCCTCCGCCGCCACCCCCTACGCGCTGCAGCGCGCCCTCGTAGCTGCTGCATCCGCGGCCGACTCCTCCTCCGGCGTTCAGTCGTCCTTCTCCATGGTCACCCCCACCTCTGCCGTCTTCCAGGTCTGCTCGTCGACGCCGCCCTCCCGACCCCCCTGGATCTAACGTTTATACAGTATATAGATTTAGATGTAGATGCGAAGGTGTCTGTATTAGGTCGATTGCACTTTCTGATCGCCCCTATAGAGCAATAGGATTGTCGATTGATATTATCGCCTAGAGTACCGGATGTTGTATGGCATAGCAGCTTAGTATTGGGCTGTTGATGATCTATTTGTCTTGTTGGTATAAAACTATAGATTAAAGTGTTTCCTTCTGGCCATTAGAATTCTGAGCTGTCGCTGATCTGCAGAATTCAAGGTCCTTCCTCCATATACTTCTGTGTGTTACTATGTTTTAGTTGCTACTGGTTGCTAAAAATTAGCAAAAGTAGCCTGAGTTTTGATGTAACAAACCGCTATGCTTGAAACCTGTGTGTTCTGTCTGATTGTAAGCAACATTGTGAAAGTTCTAGGATTCACCCAAACATGTATCTGTATGTGGTAGCCTGGTAGGATAGGTACTTTTGCTGGCAGTATTGTTTTTTATTTATAATTGCTTGACACTTAATGGCAATGTTACCTGTGTGTTTTTGAAATCAAGAAACCATTGAACGTGTTAGTAACGTTGATGATGATTAGATATCTTTGCTTTGTATATGTTTTGCTTGAATCATATCTGTAGTCTTGTCCATCATCAACACATCCTGATGTTCAATACTTGATCTTGGCAGGTGATCGTCGGTGCTGTCGGTGGCGGTGCAATGTTGGTTAGCGCCGGTGGCAGTGCCGCCGCCGCATCAGGTGGTGCCGCAGCTGAGGCTCCCAAGGAGGAGAAGAAGGAAGAGGAGAAGGAAGAGAGCGACGACGACATGGGATTCTCCCTGTTCGACTAGAGTTGTGTCATTTCGTTCCCATAAGTTGTGGTGGTTTGGTCCTATCGTGGTAGTTAATTTTGCTGTCCTGTGAACGTGAAGAACTCTTGGTAATTGTTACAAGCGACCTGTTCCAGTTTATGTGAGAATTTAATATGTTGTTTGGAATCAAATATTCTCCTTACCACTCTGCGTCGTGATTGGTCTGGCTTTTGTGTGCATGGAACTGTCTATGCTATTATGTTAGCTTTAAGTTTGTTGCAGAGCAAATGCATCCTTAGTTTGTGTTGGGTGGACATTGTGTATGAAGCAGTGGCCCCCAGGGTGCTTGGATCATGGCGGAGGTTGTTCCGGAGGAGGATTTCCTAGCTCTGAAGCCCCACATCCCCCCAGACGCCAGAGCTCCACATGCCAGAGATTGCAAATACTTGTTTGAGCTGCGAAATTAATACTAAAACCTGTACAACCCCTGAACAACGATTCTGTACAACTTACGTTGAAGTCCAATTGTTCGCAGACAAGAATTCAGTTCCTCCCCACCACTAACTAATACTACGTTGAAGTCCAATTGTTTGCAGATAAGACATCCCACTACAATAATCCTTCGCCGTGACCGGATGATTTCAGCATTTGTCATCACCCTACTAAAACAATATAAGTTCACAAATTTAACATCTGGTCCTTTAATTTTAATTTAAAAATGGCACCGTATCTTTGCTGTGTTTGGTTGCTAACCCATACAGTATGTTTCAGAGAATAATACAAAGCCAAATTTTTAGTTATTTTGACCAAATTTGCTCCGGTGCTAAATTTTGTATTTGGCCATCCTAGTTCATTTGATCGGTCAAAAATTGACTAAAATCGTATCCGTAACTCGAGGCAGCGCCTGGCACCAAC
The DNA here is from genome assembly GCA_904845875.1 of Miscanthus lutarioriparius. Lineage (NCBI taxonomy): Eukaryota > Viridiplantae > Streptophyta > Magnoliopsida > Poales > Poaceae > Miscanthus > Miscanthus lutarioriparius. The sequence goes on from CAJGYO010000018.1 coordinate 7,021,146, forward strand.
ACGCTTGATCCTCAGGTGCTCTGTTTTGCGTCATGAGCAGAGACCCCAAGCTCCTCCGTCCGACTCCAGCCCGAGAGCTGCCTGCTTGATCCTCAGGTTTCTGTTTTGCGTCATGAGCAGAGACCCCAAGCTCCTCCGTCCGACTGCAGCCCGAGAGCTGCTTCTGTTCTGCGCCATGAATCGAGAAGAGAACCCAAGCGCCATGACATGACGAGCTCGGCAGCTCAGCCAGGTCGCCAAGAGAGCTCACCAACGCATGCTACATTCTCCATCACAATTCAGCAGTCACAATCTCATTCTTCATAACTGCAGCATCGGTTGTGTTAACAACCATGACAAAACATGCTACAAGAGAGAATCACACTTCAGTTGTGTACGGAAAGCACACAGTTGGAGAGTAAAACATCAATAATGCTGCGCCATCCGCCGAGCGAATATGCTTCCTTAAACATCAAACGCTCCGTCATCAGGCCACCTGAACATTCTGTACAGAATTGTTGAATCAAAAGTAAAATAACATCTGAATATCAAGCATGTCAAATGAGAAGAAATCTTCCAAGAAAACATGCACATTAAGTGAACTAACTGTTTTAGATAAGATCACATTTATCCTACCAGTGGCAGGTGCATGAAAGGACTGATTCCAAAAATATTCATTATATCATTCCTCGTATGATCACAAGAGCTACATTCTATGTCAGAATTCAGAAGTCATTATTCATAAGTACAACATCAGTTGTATTAACCGCCATGATAAATATGCTAATGCTACGAGAGAAAATCTCACATCGACATGACTTTTAACTAGCAACAATTTCCCAGGTGAAAACAGCAAGTCAAGAAGTTTTTTTTTTTTGAGATGTATGCTTCCTTGTAAGATTTACTAACAATCAATACGGGTTGGCCCCTCCAAGAGAATGATACTTTGCAGGGAGAAATCTTATGTGTTCCCGACAAGTCCCTTTGCTTAAGAAGAGATCAATCAGCAATGTTGTGGTTGAATGTTCAACTGAGAAATTTCTCTCGTCAATTTTGGACAGGTAAGTTCCAGCCCTGACTATTTCATCTTTCTCTAGTAATTCCCTAACCACATGATTCAGCAATCAAGAGTCAGGATCACAACAAGAATTCTCCATGGACGAAAACATATCGTCTGCCTCTTCCATCAATCCTTCTTTTATAAGATTTTTCATCATTACAGTGTAAGTTACAACACAAGGTACCAGTCCATTTCCTGAGATTGAAGCAAACAGATCCTTGGCTTCTTCAACTCTCCTGATTTGAAACATTCCAGCTATCATGATATTGAGAGTTGTGATATCAATCTTTACATTCATTGCATGTAGTTCTTTGAAAAGCAAGATTGCTTCATCAGAGCAGCTGCTTTTAAAAAGTCCACCAAGAACTATGTTGTAAGTATATGTGTCCATTGCGATTCCACTTTCAATCATTTCATGAAATTTCACCTTTGCAGGAACTGTTCTCCCAGCCTGAAATAACCCATGAAGTATGATGTTGTATAAACTAGTTGAAGGCTTTATTCCCTTATGCAAAATTTCTCTGAAAAGACTCAACCCTTCATCGATCCTTCCAACTTTACAATAGCCATTAACAAGTGTACCATACACTACATCATTTGGTTCAATGCCAGCTGACACCATAGCATCAAATACTCTTAATGCTTTCTTCATCTTGCCAACTAGACAGTACCCATCCATCAGCATACTATACTCCCAAACAGTAGGATGCAGACCAATATTTACAGTTAAGTCAAATATATTTTGTGCATCCATTACTCTTCCTTGTTTGCAAAGGTTGTTTATTATTGAACTGAAGAAAGCAGTGTTAGGACGCATACCTTTCTTCATCATTTCCAAAACCAATTCCTTGGCTTTCAGCAAACCACCATGAATACAAAAACCTTGAATCAGGCAACAGTAAGTACACATATTGGGTGCTACTCCTTGATCAATCATCTGATTAAATTTTTCCACAGCATCATCCATCTTACCAATTCTGCAAAGCGCAGCAATCACTGTTGAATAGGTTACCACATCACGGTTTCACTCCTTGCTCGCTCATTTCATTGAAGATAACCGTAGCCCTATCTAGCATTCCAAAGTTAGCATATGCCTTGATTAGCACATTGAAAATATGGATGTCAGGTGCAATACTGTCTCCTAGCATCAAATTGAAGAGACCTGTCATATCAACTAGGCATCCTTTAGTAGTGTACCCGTTGAGCATAATTAGGTAGGAGACAATATCAGGTTTTAGGCCCTTCATTGCCATTGAGTCAAACACATCTCTAGCATCCTTGATTTTTCCATACTTGCAAGGGAAGCCATTAACATGCTCGAAGTAACAACATTTGGTAAGATGCCCTCACTTGTCATCTCTTTAAATACCCTCACTGCCTCCCTCCACTGGCCCATAGAGGAATATCCATAGATCAAGTTATTATACATCCTGTGATCTGGCTGAACATCTTTATCAACCATTTGTCGAAGGACGGCCTCTGCCCTGTCCACTGCTCTTGCCTTACACAGTGCATGAACAATGGAGTTATATGTCAATAGATTAGGTGAAATGCCCCGCTGCATCATTTCATTGAATAGATCACATGCTTTATCAACATTGCCCTCCTTAAAGAAGCCATCGATGACCGTATTATATGCAACCACGGTGGGCGAGCAGACAGATCCCCTTTCAGCCATCATCCGTAGCAATTCATCTGCCTGGCCACTCTTTCCGTCGTTGCAGAGGCTCTTCAGAAGTATGCAGTACGAGAAAACATCAGGCACACAGCCCAACTCAGACATTCTGTGGAAAAGGATGCCCAAAGCCTCGTCTGTCCGCTTTGCTTCACAAAGGCCCTTGAGATGATGATGGTATCGACTCCCAAGCCTGTCTTGAGGAGCTGGCCGAAGAAGGCCAGCGTTAGCTCCGGGCGGTGAGCTCGGGTGCAGCAGTCCATGAGGATGCCATAGGTGCAGAATGTAGGGGACAGCACCTGCGGGCCGTCAGCTTGAGACGTGGTGTTGAAGAGTGAGGCGGCAAGGGCAGGGCCATCTCTGCAGGCAGCGGAGGATGGCGCACATGCGAGCGCGGCGAGGAATCCGTTCAGCGCGCGCTCGGGGATGGGGGTAGCTTGACGCAGCAATTCGCCGAACAGGTGGTGTGCCTCCTCAGGGCGGCGGCGAGGGCGAGGTGGGGAGCGCACGGTGACGGCGAGGAGGAAGCGGCGGGGGTGAAGACGGCGGAGAGGAGATGCGGGCACGGGACGACATTACCGCGTGCGTGGGATATGGTGCCCAGGTTCGGCTGCTTCTATCGCCCTCCGGTGAGAGGCCGCCAGCGGCGTGTTACACACTCGATAACAAGCGGCTAAACTGAATGGAGATTTTGGGAATGGAGCAGCAAGAACAGAACAAGGATTGGAAGGACGCGACTGGTTCCGCGAGGTAGGAGACGAGCAACAGCCAACATGTTCAGAATTCTGTTGAAATCCGACCCATGACACACATAACTCAAGACAGCTGAACAAACAGCCCGACCCACCAGCTGAAGCCCGACCCGCCAGCCCAAGGGCCAAGGCCCAATATCCAATTCCTTATCCATGTGTTTGAGCGAATCCCAGCCCTCTTCGGTCGTGTGAAAATGAACCGTGTCAAATTTATAGCATTCCAAAGGAGGCCTACGTATTGCCTTTGTGCTCACACATGTCAAATATTCAATTTGATTTTTTTTTCGTTAGGACTGATTCGGACAGACATAGTACATACGTCGACTTGCCATGTGTATCGCCTTGAGAATTTTTTGCTTGTGTCATCTAGGAAGTGCATTTCAATTTATTTGTTACACCGTGCTTTAATTAAACTCGTACATTTTGATTTCGCCCACTGCACGCACGCGCAGGCATTTCACAACCAACAACCTCGATGGATGGATCGATCGCGCACGGGCCGCGGTCTCCTTGGCCGGTCCTCCGTAGAAGAAGCTGCCATTCTCCACGGGGCTGACGGCGTACGCCTCGGGCCTGCTCTCCAGCTTGGGCAGGTCCGACGTCACCGGCGACGCACGCCCGTCGGGGCCGACGAGCTGGACGCCGGTCACGGACACGGCGGACGCCCCAGGCAGGTAGCCGCTGCCCATGAGCGCCGGCGGATTGTCCGCGGTCACCATGCCGCGGAACCGCACGGCCGCCGCCTTCTCCGCGAAGCCTCCCGTGAAGAGCGACCTGGGGAAGCGGCCGATGGGCGCCGGCTCACGGTTCAGGCCCGCGTGCACCACCCAGTCGCCCGACGCGCCGCCCTGCTTGACGATCTTAAGGCTCAGGTTTTGCTTGGTGCCGCCGCCCGTGGGAGTGGAGACGTTCTGGATGACGTCGCCGGGAGCTATGGCTGCGCCTTTCTCCGGCTGGAATCCGGCGCACTTGGTGTTCAGGCGTAAACCCGTCATCCTGCAACCAAAGAAAGTACGTACACTCGTACAGCATCAGTATTGAACACCATTGCACACCGATATGATACATACATATATAATATCTTTCTACTAAGAGAAGGAGAGACGGAGAGCGAGGACTTCTGTCCAGGAAGTAAAGAAATGCGTGCGCGAATCGCCGTACAGAGCTGGCAGAACATTCCAGCCGATGATAATGGCTTTGGCATTTGCCTGTGCACCGTCCGGTCCGTCCCCTTCATCCACGACCCAGACGGAGCCCGCGGTGCCTTGTCCGTGCTTCAGCTCTGGGAAGCCGTACACGTCCAGCGTGGCGATGAACCCGTAGTAGCCATCTGGTGTGGCCTCAGCTCCATGGAACGCGAACTAAGTTATGCAACAAGGCAAAGCAACAAATGCAGAGCTAGCTCAACAAGCACAGTACCGGTAACAGGAATTTAGAATAATGGTACGATGGATGGATATGAACTCACGTAGGTCGGGTCGGCTAAAAACCTCTGGAGCGAATGCAACTTCTGATGACGACCAAAATCCTCCGGGGTCCTTGGAGATGCATCGGCGCCAGAGGCTACGAGTAGAAAGGCCAAGAGAGCTGCTCGTAGGGTGACATGCGCTGCTGCCTCCGCTACCGGTGCTGGTGCCGCTGCCGCGGCCATACAATCCAAACAGCCACCTCACCAGGAGGGCGACGAGGACGCCGAGGACCAACCCGAGGAACACGAAGCCGCCCAACCGCTAGCCCGTGGAGTCGCGCTGGCGGAAGACGACCGTCACCGAGCAGATCGCCGCCGTCGGGGGCAGGAGAGCCGCCGGTGGGGACAGGAGCGCCGGCAAGATCGTCGTTGACATAGCAGTTCGGCGGTGGCGCTGCAGTACGTAGGTGGCGCTGCGCACAGTGCACTGGCTCTGGCTGGGTTTTCTCTTGGGAATTGGGGTGTGGGACAATGGTTCTGCTTCTGCTCAGAGATGATGCATGCTCTTCCAGCCTTTATTATGCGGTGTATATGTGTGCATATCCCCCGCAGCGCTGATCTGTCTCTGTTCCAGTTTGTTTGAGACGCGATCGAGGTTGTTTTGTTTCTGTTGTGCAGGGATCGGGGGTGGAAATGTAACAGCCAGCGATGCAATGCAAGCCGTAGAATTCTTGCACACATGCACGTCACACGTAGGGAGGCACACACCACATGCATGGTCGATCTCGTTTTAGAGATAGATATGTATGTAGGAGTACTACACAAAACCGGCATAAACACAGGCATATGCATCAATTAATGCATGGTCGTTGATCTCAGCCCTGTTCGCTCGAACTTATCAGCCGTACCGTTTTAGTAAAATAACAGTGTTTTTCTCTCACAACAAATCAATGTCGGCATCAGCATCAGCCGTTTTTCCAGCCAGCCACGTACAATGTTGCGCGCTTCAATTCCGATCGATCCGCGTCATCGACTCATCGTATCCCTGCAGCTACAAATACAATACGATACAAGATGGCCGTTACATGCATACATATATATACTTGGGCTTGCCAGTTAGTTCGATTATTCGATCACAACGAAGGTGACACTGACACGCGGTGGCTCCACGTACTGGCCCTATTCACGTGCTCTTAAACCCGGCTTGATCTATTTCTTTTTTCATGCGGAATAGTATTTTTCTCTCACAAATTTCTTCGACGTTCCTCCGAATCATCCAAATTCCTCCAGAATTCCTCTGAGCGAAGTGGCCCAATGTATACACCCCTCGTGACAACCAGGCCACGCGTATGCCGCACGACGGTAATGAACAATGTAGGATGCCTTCAACTGCGAGGTTTTTTTTGTTTGTGCGTCATGTCCTTAAATAAAGATATATATACTGTACTATTAAAGAAAAAAGATACTCCATTCCTATCATGTGGACTTTTCTATTTTTTATTAGTTGTTTATTAAGGTTACCCATGTAAAAAAAGCTAATCAAGAGTATGAACGAATCAGAGATATTTATAGGCGTTCATGTAAGGAAACAAAGAAATTAAGAAACTGACATGGAAGAAAAGAAAATATATTTTAGAGTTTTTTTTAAAGAAGAAAAATATTTATGGAAGGAAAGAAAAGTTTAATCAGCCATGCGAAGAAACTAACCAGTTGAAATAGTCATAACTAAAACTGTACCTTAGGAAACTTGAAAGACTACAAGATTGTTAAAACTGTACGTTAGGAAACCTGAAAGAGTACAAGATTGTGTGAAGGAGTACAAGATTGAATAATGCCATGGTGCATGGTACCACGCACAACGCTCTTAAATCCTGAAATTTAATTTTCGTTTTTACTGAAGTCGAACCCAGAACCTTAGGTGCTACTGAAACTCTTGTAACCACTAGCTAGGCTACATGCCCTTTCATGAATTTAAGATAATTGATTTTGACTGGAACCAAAATTGTAAATTTTTTAGGGGCTAGGTATATGCCAAATCAGTTTGAAGCAAGCGTGAAGGCGAAAGTTGATTGCCGGCTGAACATGAGATGCCGGACTGCATGGGCAAGTCGGCGATACCTCTGGTAACGGAAGGAGAGCTCTCCTCCTCTGACTGCTGTGGCACCCAGATACAACATACAGTCAGAAACACAGAGGTCAGAGGGTGCGTCGCCGGTTGCTTGGGAGGCCTGCTCGAATTCCACAAGGGAAATTACATTGCATGCAGAGGGGACCTAGGAATTGCCTTGCGGCACGGGACGAAGAAAAGAAGGAAGGGTGGAATTCTGTCGATTCCTCGGACAGGTGCCGTGCCTGCCGAGGAGGCTGAATTCCTCCAAGCAAGATCGTGTCAGGACCTTGTGGCTGTCCATTCTCCGTTGTCGTAGGGATCAGAACATAGGGTTGCTTGTATTATATTAGCGACTTTGCTTGTAAGGAGTTTCACTCTACTGCCTGTGTCAGTTTAAGACGGGCTTCATATTGTGCTGATTGTAACCCTGTGTTTCAATTGAATTGTTACAAAACCTGAACCTTTTTCTTTTCTTCTTCTTTATTTTTTATATAAAAAAAATCATGTACTGGCTTTGTATATTACACAACTTTAACCTTTGAATAGGCACGTGATGGCGACCGCGAGGCAATTGGCATCTGAGCATCTCTGCAAAGGTGCGTCGTGAATATCCGTGTGTCGGTGTGTGAACTGTGAACCCGTTGCAATCTCCATTAACAAACAAAACACTTCTTCACCTGGCTGCAAGTACTATTCCTATCTTAGGGAGGAAATACAGTTGCCATGTTTATAGTCCGTAGGCTTGGGTTTAATAAATATTTTTTTGCTATACCAATTTGATAAGTCTCAACCAATGATCATTTCCTTCCAACAATCCCTGAAATATCCATTCAATTATATCCACGAGGGTTCCGTTGCACTTGCACAAAAAAATTTTTGCATACCCTATGGCTTGTGCACTTCTCCTCTCTTTGACTGTCGCAGATCACCGAACGGATCGTATATTGAAATTGAAGAAACTAAAAGAAAAGAAGAAACGTATGTACTTGTGACTAAAGGAGAATAGGGATAGATCATAGACCTTGGCTCGCCCATAGGATTTAAAATTGGCTCGGCGAGCTCGGTCTTGGAGTCGCTAGGATTGAGTACCTACTTGCTTGCTCTGCTGTTTGTGTTTGCGTCGTGGAGATGCCGAAAGGGCGATGGCCGATTGCTTTCGCTGCCGGTAGCGATTGCATTGCATGATCCCAGTACCCAAAAAACGATTGATTTATCGAAATTTCAAAAATACGACTCTACCTATGGGCTTTGGTTGGGCTGAGCGCAGGGTGGTCCACGGCCCACAGGGACCATCCTGTAGCTCCGCCCCTGTCCGTAGGGCTTGGGTTTAATAAAAAATTTTTAACTGCTGTCTCAAAGATCATTTCCTTCCCTCCCTGAAATCTCCATTCTTATCACAAGGGTTCCGTGCATGCCTTTTGATCGCAGTCGCAGATCATATTCCTTTGCAGTTTGGATCATCCATTCCCCCAAGCAACCGCGTAGGTATATAAGTATATATCCCTCTAGAATACAATTATTAGTTTCCTTTTTTGTATTATTATTTTATTATTAGTGCAGTGCAGCGCGGAATAGAATTAGCTTCCTTGACCTTGACCTCCCATTTGATTTGGCTTCCTGACCCAACGATGCACGATCCTCCTGATCCGGTGCACACGGGAGACGGGGATAGCATGCAGATGCCGCTGGCAGCAAGTGAATCTTGCTTGCCCACCACTTCTACGTCTACTTCTATCCCAAGAAGTCCCCAACCACCCGCCGGCACCGCACCGCACCGCACCGGCCATGGTCCGCCTTCCCCTTGGCGACTCCCACACACTTGCCCAACCACACATGCACATGGTCCTCCCCCTCTCCCCTTTACCCTTTTCCCTTGCTTGTATAGTTGCCATTGCCATTTTCCAACCACCTCCAAACCTCCTCGTTCCTCGGTCCTCTTTCTTCTCCAACCAAACAGCAACCTCTCCCCCCAAGAAACCCGCAACCCAAGCCGGACGATGAAGAGGGAAGGGCGGCAGCACGGCACCGTCCGGATCAGCCGCAGCAAGGTGCTGAAGACCGCCGCCGCCACCGCCGAGGCGGTGGCGGTGGCGGCGACGGAGAAGGCGGCGGGGAAGCCGACGAACGCGTCGAGCAGCATGGGCAAGTGCCGGCGGCCCCGGTGCGCGGGGTGCCACGCGCACCCCGTCACCAAGGCGCGGGACAAGGCCAAGGGCGCGCACAAGCTCCGCGCCTGCGACGTCGCGCTCAACCACCGCCTCGTGTCCTGGCGCGTCGTCGACCAGGGCCAAGGCGTCCCCGAGTACAGGGGCAAGTCCGCCTCCTCCCTGCTGGCGTACCTGGCCGGCGGAAGCGGCAACAGCTGGCACGAGGAGGAGGAGGACGGCGCCGGCGAAGGCGGCGGGATCGGAGCAAACGACGCCGGGCTCTCTGACCTCTACGACCTCTTCGTCGGCCGCCGCGCCGACACCGACGCTGGTGGCCAAGAAGTTGATCCTGATCCGGCGGCGCGTGATACTGACGTAGATGATGTAGGAGAGATTCAAGCAATTGGAGAGCAGGGACTGCTGCTGGATGACAAGGAAGATGGGGATGACGAGGAGGAGGAAGACGACGACGACGACATGGGGTTCTGCATGGTCGGCGTCACCATCGCGGTGGAGTTCTCCGACGGCGAGGAGGACTGGATCGTGGTGGAGGAGATCTGATTCCCCATCCAATCCCATCTCGTCGATTTGGGAATTGAAATCTCGTCGATTTGGGAATTCAATGCCAAATTGCGAATAAGACTCGCCCATCCTCTGTCGGTGGTGTGTATGTGTATATACTACTACCGCTCTTCTGTTCTTTGCCAAATGTGCATATGGTGACGGTTAAACTGATTGTGGTCATGGACTATTACATGATTCAAAAACATTAATGAATTTCTCATCTGTGAATGAATAATAAAGTGTATTCTTCTTCTGTTCTTGGTGATTGGTCTATGATTGAAACTGAATTGCCCATGTGGGTTGGGGGTTCATCTGAAGATGTTCCCTGTGTTCTTGTTCCTGTTGCTTCCCATTTTCTGCTCTGTTCTTGAGCTGGATCAACTCCTGCTCTACAAAATTGGATAAATTCAAATCAGGAACATCGAGTAGGATGGAGTCGTCAATTCCTCTGCTTATGTTCTTTCTTATCAATCTACTTAATGCAACCATGCATTTTCTTTATTCTGAAAGAGAAAGCTTTTACCTCTATGTTAATTTCACCAAATTTCAGCAGATGCAGTCATTTGCCCTGTTCGCTTGGCTTACTAGGCATACTTTTTTCAGCCAATGGCTTACAAGGCATACTTTTTTCAGCCGATGAACAATATTTTTCTCTCACAACAAATCACCAAACAGTACTTCCAGTCATGTCTTATCAGCCAAGTGAACAAGGCAATTATCATCCAATCATTTGATGGCTGTGTCTCAACGGTTCATTTGTGCAACATCTCTCTAAGGAATAGTACTAGTTAATGGCACACAAAATAATGATTCTCTTTCAAACAACTGTTAGTGACCCTAAATTAATCCCTTACTTCGTATGGTCAAATGGTCCTGATGTCCAAGTAAATGTCAATTTCTGTTTTCAGTGCAGATTTAACATAAGGACATTTTTTATTTTTTCTACCACCGAATTAAACTTCAGTTATACTACTAATCTGCCCTTTTTTACCATCCAAAGGAATCCCCTGTCTTCTTGTGTGTGTGTATATATATATATGTAAAATTGTGAAACGCTTCATGCAAAAATCTTTAGGTGCAAGCAAGCTTAAATACAAGTCAACTCCATTTCTTTTGCATACTTTGTACTGGTAACTTATAATCAAAGGATTGACAATGTACGTGATTGTCACTCTTCAGTTGGACAGGAACCTCAGTGTAAATCTTGTGGTGCACGATGTGAAGGCATCGTGCCCTTAGGGGCAAATTTTACTTTACCCAATGTACGCATATATTAGGACTGTACTAAGTTTGTAAGTGCGTGTTTGCATTCTTCCCATGCAGACGTGCCTGGCGGGCGCCCGATTTTGGATGCCTAGGCTGTGATGGCTGCCTGGGAGGATTCAATCCAAACAAAACAGACCCTACATACTGCTGCACAGTGCACACCCTACTGTTGTCCAAAAAATTGCTGGCCTGGCCAATACCGTATCGAGATCCCACATTGAGATCACTGGCCTTGGCTTTGTCCGTAGTGTGTGATAGATAGGGCCGGTTTGGCAGGGGTTCAGATTCACCATATTCGGATTTATTAGCTTAGATCCACCAAATTTTTTTCAAACAGTCTAAATCCACTAAATTCAGATTCACCAAAATGGTGAATAGTGAATCTGAGGGCTGGATTCACCATTTTGGTGGATCTCCTCAAGGGGTACTCCACAAATGGACGTTTCATACTTCGTCGTGGATTTGGATTGAAATTACCCACCTTTGCCACTGGTTACACACCTCCCTTCTCATACCGATTCGTTTTTTTTGTTTTGTTTCCTCGTCTCCTTTCTCGCGTACACGAGAGCCCAACAACCCGTCACCTTCCCGTCGCGGCCATCAGGAAGGCCACGCCGCCCACCTCCTCCCTCCGTTCAGCTACTCCAGCAAGCCCGTGATTACTAGGCCTAGATTCGGACCCCCTTGACCTCCTCCACCCCCTCGACCTACTCCGGTGAGCCCGTGATGGCCGTCGCCCGTCTCCTTCCCGTCGAAGCCTCACGCCCCCCTGGCCGGCAGCGTAGGCCCCTCACCGACCTCGTGGCTGGGGGCGCGGCCAGCATCGTGGCTGGGTGCGGCACCCTAGTGACGGGCTCCCACAGGGTCGGCTCCTGCACGACCTGAGCCGCCAGCGGTGGCCGGATCCCATAGGGCCATGCGCAGGAGCACGACGAGAGAGAATCGGCGCGGGGAAGCGGGGATGACGCGGCAGCGTGGTGCACTCATGGGGCCAGGCTACAGGGCATGGCCAAGGCCAACACAGGAGCGCCGGGGAAGATGAACGGCCGTCGGTGTTTTGAGTTACCACCAACGAGTAAATTTCTAATATTGCGCGTCTGGCTCGGATGGTGTGCTAAGAGGACACAAGGTTTATACTAGTTTAGGCAGAATGTCCCTACGTCCAGTTCGTTGCTGTTGCTCGTGTTACTAGCACTGAAAGTTCGTAGTAGGGGTTATAAACGGGCGAGAGCGGAACAGGTCCCAAGTCTCTGGTGAAGGGAGTAAACGGGTGCTGAGGGAGATTGGTTGCTGCTCAACCATGTGTTTGGGGTTTGATGGGTTTGTTTGGATCTAGCTTGAATCGATCCGATGCCCCATAATGGGGCGCCCTGGTTTTTCTTTTATAGGCCAAGGGAAAGCACTGGTTACAGCGAAGGAAAAGAGAAGAACGAGAGAGAGCAGGGTCGCTGGGTCCTTCTCCTTCATGCAGATCCCGCCGACACTATAGATGTCAACAGGGACGGAGCCATGTCGTGGTCTTGTCCGTCACTGGCGCCATGTGCAGGCGTCGTCTACTGGTCACGACGCTCCACTCCGTCCTGGTGGACATCGTGGTGAACCGACGTGCCTGTCAGTGTTCGTACGAGGGTTAGGCAGAACAGTACCGGTACGCCCGATGCTGTTCTTGATGTGAATCTTCCGGTATGGCCCGTTATGGCCACGGGTTACATAAGGGTGTGCCGGTGTCTTCCCTGGTGTTAGAGCTTTGACCCGAGCCCATACGCTTGGACCTGGAGTGGTTGGCGACGGTATGGGCCTCTGTCGGGCGAGGCGGAGCCCACCCCTAGAGGCCGGGCAAGGCGGAGCGCAAACCCAAGGGTCGGGCGAGGCAGAGCCCGCGGCCTTAGGGTCAAGTGAGGCGGAGCGCCAACCCAAGGGTCGGGCGAGGCGGAGCCCGTGGCCTTGGGGTCGGGCGAGACGGAGCGCCAACCCAAGGGTCGGGGGAGGCGGAGCCCGCAACCTTAGGGTCGGGCGAGGCGGAGCGCCAACCCAAGGGTTAGGCGAGGCGGAGCCTATGGCCTTGGGGTCGGGCGAGGCGGAGCCCATGGCCTTGGGGTCGGGCGAGGCGAAGCCCACGGCCTTGCGGTCGGGCGAGGCGGGGTTCGTGGTCCTGGGGTCGGGCGAGGCAGAGCCCGCGGCCTCGGGGTCGGGCGAAGCGGAGCGTGAACCCAAGGGTCAGGCAAGGCGGAGCCTGCCCCCAAAGGTCGGGCGAGGCGGAGCCCACGGCCTCGGTGTCAGGCGAAGCAGAGCATGAACCCAAGGGTCGGGCGAGGCAGAGCCCGCCCTCTGAGGTCGGGCTAGGCAGAGCCCACGGCCTCGGTGTCGGGCGAGGTGGAGCCCGCGGCCTCGGTGTCGTGTGAGACGGAGCCCGCCCCCAGAGGTAGGGAGAGACGGAACCCATAGCCTCGGGGTCGGGCGAGGCGGAGCCCTCTCCTAGGGGTTGGGCGAGGTGGAGCTTGCGCGCCTAGGGGTTGGTTGGAGCTATAGTTTCACTCTTGAGTGCTTGGATGAATCCATGTTGATGGTCATTAGCTCCTCCTCTTCGAGTACCCTAGTATTGGCCCCCGACAACGGTTGTAACACCCCCGGTGTTAAATACCTGATTAGCGATACGTTAAAGATAATAAAACTTGATTAGTAAGTTTCATGTGCTCTGTAATGATCTTCTGTTTGTAATTCTAAAAATGTGGAGTGAAAGTTCTTTTAAATTATAGCCAACTTAAATCTTTTTAGGGAAAGACAAATCTTTTGACAGTAATAAAAATGTGCATGAATAGTGTTGCTTAAGTGCTTGCATGAACCTAAGTGTATTTTGATCGTATGTGGTGTTTGCATAATGTTTAAAATCAAAAGAGCACAAAATGACAAGGCTTTCTTTGTTTGAATCACCTTTTGTTAATATAGGGTCAACATATGTGATGTCAACCAAGTTTATTTTTGTGCTTAAACATCTCTAAATGTGTTTGCGAACAAAAGTTATTTAGGGTTTATGTTGGAAAAATGTGGAGAAAATGCTTAAAAATGTCAAAAACCCTAATTGGTTAATTGCTTGATAGCTTGTTGAAGGCTGAATAAATAAATAATTTATTAATAAACTCTTAAATATGTCCATGTGAAAAACTTAGTACAAGTTATGAAATTTGTGGTGGAGTACTTATTGGTGCTTAGTTTGAATGTTTGATAGATTAGTTAAGGCTTCAAAGTTTAAATAAATTGTTGTTTCCTGGGTAACTTAGTTTCCAAGTGCTTAGTATTTTCGCTAACACCGCTAGCTTTGGTCCTAATTTCCCACTAATCCATTGCACTAACGACTTGGGTCTCTTAAACAAAGTTGGAGTCCTCTGCGCTGTGAAAATATCTCGTTCAAGCACCTTGGTCCGAATCTTTTCGGAATATGCCGAAGCAGTGGGTCTAAGGCGGGCATATGGCCACTGACCTTGTCCAGTCACCCATGCCCTGGCTGCCCATGTTGAGCACAGTGCGCGCCATGGCCGCCCACGTCGCGCTGCTCCCTCTCCCTGCCTTCTTCTGCGCGGCGAGGTCGCCTTGCTCGTCCTCACGGTCCATCTCCCTCCCTCTCTCGGCTCTCTCCCTCGCTCCCTACCGCAGGAACGCGGGCGCGCTCACCATGGCAGCCCGAGCTCCCCCTGCCGCCCCCGCGCTCGCGCTGTGCCTCCGCGTTTTCGTCGTCTCGGCCGTCCTCGGCCCCCCACATCTGCACCACCAGCTCCACCGCCCCCTTCTCCCTCCCATCCGCACCTTGTTCGGCATGCTCGTCACCGGAGCGCCGCTTCGGCCGCCGCACGCGTGGTCGGGCCACCACCACCACGCGCTCGGGCGAGCTTCCATCACTACCGCCTTCCCCGCCTTGCGCCTTTGCTCCCCACTCCTTCCCGGGTCCTCGCCGCCACCACACCCCCTGCCCTTGCATGTCATCATCATGTGAGCCACTGACCGCCTCGGGCTTCCTCTAGTGAGGCCGCAGACAGCCCCAGGTCCTCGCGGACCCTCCGCCCGGTCCATCGCCGCCGCCTAGCCCTCCACGGTCGGAAATTGGCCCTGCCACAGCCCTCCTCTGCTCGGTGAAGACGGGGAAGAAGAAGAGAAGGACCTCGCGCTTAAATAGAAGCTTTTCCAGGGTTTCCAATGTAAATCTTGTGACTCACATGAGTAGTACTGCTAGTCTGTGGGTTAATTATGGGAATCGCAGGGGTCTCGGTGAAATATGTCTGTCTTATATGGTTTTCCTTTTTCTTTTTCGTATAAATCGGCTGAAGCTTTGAAAATTTATAGTAGATTGTAGAAAAATCATAAAAATGCCAAACTAGTTTTTTTACACTCCACACAACTAGATCTATGCAGGAGATACATAATATGACATGTTTTAGTACAAAAGTTTTGCTATAGATATTTTCCTATGCTTTTTAATGCTAAATTCATATCCGTGTTATATGAATCCAATTGCTGTAAATTTTTTATGGTAGGTTACTTGTTGCATTCTTGTGCTATGGTAAAAATTTCATATCCAATAGATGTTTATTTACTGGGTTATTGATTTATCATGTGTCACATGCCTTTATTGCTTTTAAATCTTAATTAACTGCTAGTAAATAATTTGCTTATGCTGAAATTATGAAATTTATGCAGTAGTTATGTTTAGTTAAGATATATCACCTATAAATTTTTCATGTCTAAAAGAGATGTTTGGTGCGCCACCTTTTTATTCCTTGGCTATAATTATTTAAGCTTTTACATACGTTAGGTGTTAGATTATGGTTAATATACGTTTTGTCTATACTACTTGTTTTACATGATGTATAAGCAAAGTGTGTTTAGTAAGTAGAAGTGTGCTTGGCATGTTATGATAAGCTTTCACTTATATGCTTAAAATGTAAATGGTTGTTTTACTTGCTTGTGTGATAATAGTAACTCCCAAGTAAGTCGCTAGGAGAGGATGAGAGTCGAACCTCCAACATTTAGTTACCCTTCACCGTGATGACGTGTTGCTTGTCTTGTAGTGTTTGTAAATGTCTTGTTATGCTTGTTTGACTAAAGCATGCATTGCATCTCTGCATATCATTTAGGTGCGTTGGTGGTTGATGGATCCATTCATGCCCTATGGTGTTGAACCAAAAGCCGGTGTAATGTGACCACGTCCAGAAGATGGAGATGGTTGGATTACGTCCCGAAGATGGAGCCAACTAACTTAGTGTTAATAAGTTACCTAGGCAAGCCCGTGTGCATAACCCCTATTTTTCAAGCACTTTATTACTATATGTGTGCATTAAATTGCAGGAGTTGTCTGAAACCCACATGCATAAATATATTATCATATGAGTCCTACTAGTATGATAGGATCGTGTAGTATGCCATGCTATAGGACTTACGGTAGAAGTCGAGTGATGGGCTGTCACTCGCGATAAATTAGGTTCTGGTTATATTGTTACTGCTATCACATGGTTTTGGAGATGGATTATAATTGGAGACCGGCGAGAAGAGGAAAAATGAATTTTCTGAATGGTTGGTGGGTGTCGTAGGGCCGAGCTCTGGGCACCCGTTTTTCCGCCTGTGTCGATTAAGGACTGTTCGTTGGTGGCCATTTGACAAGTTTGAAGGTACCGAACACATAACAGGGCCATGCATTATAGTTGACCATGAAGCTTAGTACTTCCTTATGAGCAAGGTGCGCAAAACGTTCACTGAAGTGTTTCTTTGGCCATTCTAGCGGCTGTTTTTGGGAGGGAAATGTCTATGGACCAAACTTATGAGGGGGAAAACCATCGCCGGTTCACGGTACAGGCCTCATAGGGTGGGTTCTTCGGGGTGGTCAGGTCATTTCGGGCCTTGGTCATATGGTTGGAATGGTTGCCTTGTACATGCTCTGTCGAGAGAAGTACGGGCGTG
This sequence comes from Miscanthus lutarioriparius, assembly GCA_904845875.1. Taxonomy (NCBI): domain Eukaryota; kingdom Viridiplantae; phylum Streptophyta; class Magnoliopsida; order Poales; family Poaceae; genus Miscanthus; species Miscanthus lutarioriparius. Next base: position 7,038,053 of record CAJGYO010000018.1, read on the forward strand.
TGTTTGGTGTTGCCCAGCTGGATGTACATCGATTACAATCGCCGCCCTCCTTATATGGATACCACTTGTCATTTCACTATCATCGTAGTTAATACAACTGTAACATGGAGATGATGAAAAATATTCTGATTGCTTACCACACGCTTGAAAGTAGTTCATGTGCTTACCTAGAATGGTTAAGGAATAAACTTGATGTGACTGCTAAAACTTTGAATATAAGGATGCACTATTAGTAACATTTTTCTGCAAAACAACTAAATAGCTAGCCAAATAGCCCCGGCATATCCTTGAGAGTCGGGAGATTACTCCCACCTAGTCGGGTAAGTCTTGCGGAGTACATTGTGTACTCAGGGTTTTATTCCCCCCGTTGCAGGTAGCAGGTGGATGCTGGAGCTAACTGTTGTTGTGTGTGGATACCTCCTGGTGGGCTCAGCGATGCTTCCTTTGTCATTGCGATTGTAGAAGTTTATTCTTACATCTCTACTTCTACTTCAATATTCAAATTGTTTAACTTCCGCTGTTTTTGTAAAATGACCTTTCTTCCGTTGCTTTCATAAAATCTGTTTTGTAATAACTCCATTTTTTAACATTGTGATGTACGAAATGGTTAAAAATGTCGTAAGCTTTATTCATTTATTTATGATCTTGATGAAAACATGGTTATTCGAGTTTTCTCTTCGGGTGGACTCGATAGACTACCGGGTTTAACTTGATCTCTTGTGTACTTAGTGTTAAATGGCTGACAAGTACACTTGAGATTATATTAAATTGGGCGGTTCTGTCCACAACGGTGACCCTCCATGGAGGTGCTCGCCGGATTTTGAGAGGAAGAAGGCAGAAGTCAGAAGATGAACCCGATCTCTTTTTTTCCAGAGACAAGGACATGGGGTCCACCATAAGGGCAAAACACCAAAACCACATTTTTGTGGATATGAAGTTGCTGATTTGCCAAATAGTTCTCTGGTAGATCCAGGATGAATCTCAGATCTACGGTGGATTTGATTCATGGTGATTTCTAGATCTGGATTTACTTTTTCAGACTCCTAGTTGCTAAGTTCCCATCTCAGGAAGAAGTGGCTGACGATGCACGGGAGGAATCCGGATTTTTTACATGGTGAGGTCTCAGATGGCGACGAGCCGACGAGCACGTCCTCTTGTTGTCGGCATCTCCGGCAGTACCTCCTTGATGATGCTAGTGTGCTCCGTGCATTTCACCCCACTGGCAGCACGTACTATCTCGAGCACTTCTGGCCTATCACGAGTAGTAATTAGGTACTGCAGAAATGCACAAAAACAGTTGATTTTGACCAAAGTCTAGAGAACTTTACTAAACCAACATTTACAATGTCGCCCAAGAAAACGTAAGGGAAATCGAGTAAAAAGCTTACGCCAGAACATGATGGTCAAGCAGAAATAATGAATGCACTTTCCAGATTAAACTGTGTTCGGCTATCAGAACTCTGAAACTTGCATCCTTTGGGTGGTTGCCATTGGCGGTCTTGAAGACCTCCTCCATTGCTTCGACGTTGGGCTTGCACAGGACAAGGAGGTCTTGGGCAGATCAGCTGTGCTCCCAGCTATCGCGCCTAGCAGAGGCCACTGAAGAATAACATGAACCCGCAGGCTACAACTCTGAGCACAAAGCACCAAAAGAGCAGTAACTAACTGTTTCATAATCACTTAGCTCATCACTGCATGCTCACTTGAGACTATTTAGGATGCAGGTGGCAACTGCGCCTTCCCATCCTTGGCCTTGGAATGCAAAAAGATTGTGCGGCTGCTGCTGCTGCAGCTGCTCTCTCATGCTACTGTTCTAACAGCAGCTATGGTTGTAAAGTAGTTGAAGCGAACAAGTTGTTAGACGACTGATTGTCGCACCTTGTATGAGGGTAATATTGGTTGTGTGGCATCCTCACTAACTTGAATCCAGCCTTGAGTGCTGCAGTGGTAAAAACCTTCACAGTTGGTTACCATGTAAATAATATGAAACCCCGACCCTTCATATCAACCAAAGGTTCTCGATGCCGATGGGGCCATGGCTGTGGTATGAGGCTACAAGGCTAATTAAGAAGCGCAAACATAGAATGATAGAAGAACAAGATAAAGGGAAAAATGAATATAGAATTATCAATCGGTTTTTATACATACCATACTCGTCAAACAGCTGGTCAGACTGAAAAGAACTGTTCGCTGATTTGTTGTGAGATAAAAATACTGTACCATAACTGATAAGTTCAAATGAACAGGGCATCGTCGCCACATTGGGCAGTTATGATCAACGGATCGAACTCGGGGATTACATTTATCTGTGCACAAATAATTTATTTTCCTTCCCAAGCAGGCTGTTCACACTAATGTTGAACAGAGAGTGCAGCAAATGAAGTTGTGACTTGTGATGATGAGCCATGGCAACCCCTGCTACAGTGGCTACTGGGACTACCGATGGGCGATAATAGAATCAGGTCCATAGAATATCACGGTATATATACAATCACATCCAGTGAGTTCAAAACTGGTTAGCTTCAGAACTAGTACTATTCAATTGCTACTCGTGCTACAAACAAATGGTACAAAATCAGAAATGTTGTTGAACCATCGCCTCAGAAGGCAGAAATGCCACAAGATGTAGCAAGGGAAAGTGAAACTCTGCATAAGCGAAGCGAGCGACGCGAACAGCCCAATCTCACCAGAAAGTTCAGAAAGGCGCGCGCGCCTTGAGAGCCGGATCGATCCCCCACGCACGGACGCACCAGGATTTCGGCTACCGCAGCCGCGCACTCAATCCACAAGCTTTCGGCAGAGACAGGCGGAGGAAGAGGAGGGGTCAAGAGCAGGCTCACGGGTCCGTCAGTCAATGCTCGAAGCAACCGCGTGGGGTGGAGCCGTGGAGGGAGAGAGAGCTTTGAGATTGGAACTGTGCCATGGCGTGCGGTGCGGCACCTCGCCGTTTTCGCCTTCGGTTGAGAGGCGCGTTGTTAGGGATTGTTCATGGCTGGGCCGTCGCATGGGCCTGGGCCTTGAGCTCAGTCGTCTACAAAAGTAAAGGGGCAGGAGCGGAGAAGGCATCGAACAACGGAATACCAAACAGGTACCTTCCTCTCGAATCCTCTCTTCACTGTTCATCTTCTTCCTCAAGTTTACCCTCTCTGTACCCGGATTTCCTTCCTCCAGGTCTTCTACATCCTTCTAGTACCTTATTCCCCTTTCTCCTCTGTTCCGACCTCCCTTCCGCTGAGGTCCTGTATCCTGCTACTTAATCGAGTTATCTGTGAACCGGTTGCTAACTAACACGCGTCACCTGGCGCCGGCCCGCCAGATAGTCGTCGGAATGGGCAATGTGCGGACTGCGGATGGGTTCCTGGACGGCGGTGCCCGTGCCTGAGTATACGTGCGTGCGTAGGGAGATCGCCGTGGGATGGGGCCTCTCCTCGCGCGAGATGTCCACGCCGACACGGCGACACCCAGGAGAAGAAGGTCGTGTAGAGGGCGGAGCACCGCGCGACCGGCATCCAACAACGTTTGGCATCGTGTCCGGTCTAAGCATGGTCCCGTCAACGGCCTTTTACTGCCGGCCCAACACCCCCGGCCCAACTCCTTTGTCATTCCTAAAACCTTATGCCCTTATTGATTTTATTATTTAAATACTTTAATATTTAATATTTAAATAATAATCGTTCCTAATTTTTTTACCGATATGATTCTTTTGATCGTGCCAGTGTGGTTGGCGTGACAAAATCACGCTATCACATCACCTACACCGGTGCGGCCCACCATGTTGGATGACGTTTTCACGTGACAAACCTTGTCACGCCACACTCGTCGGTGACAGTGTTGTTTTGTCACGTCAACAGGAGTGACGTGACGAGACTTAAACTTAAAAAAATCATAACTCATCGATTGGCGTTAGATGAAGATGATTTTTATATGAAAGTTGTTGATCTCGATGAGATATACAACTTTTTAGTTTTGAGTTTTTTCATTTGAGGACGTTAAGATGCTAAAAGATAATATTAGATTCAACAGCATAATAATCACGTACTAGCTCTTGACGCATTAGAAAAATAATTTTTTTTGCATTGTGTCAAATGATGATATTTTTTTATATTAAAGTTGTAGCTCTCAGTGAGATATACTTTATAGTTTTGAGTTTTTATATTTGAAATCGTTAAGATACTCGAGAAAACAATACAAAGTTTGAACAACATATTAATCTCGCAAAGGCTTGTCAACTCACGAAAATTATATTATTCATGTATTGTGTCAATTGAAGATAGCTTTTATATTAAAGTTGTAGCTATCAATGAGATCTACGTATTTTTAGTTTTGAAGTTTTTCATTTAAGACTGTTAAGATGCTCAAGAGAATAGAGCTTGTCTTCTTAGAAAATTCAAATACGGAGTATTTCATATTTTAGTGCTTGTTTGGCACAGTTTAGCTTCACTAGTAATGTTGTTTTTTTAAATAACTTCATAGGCAGTTTTTTTTTAGTAAAGTTGAGCTGTTTTGAATTTTTTTTTTGGCAAAATAGTTTTACCAACACCTCAGTTCAGAGGAAGAGAGTTGGGATAAACTATTATTTTTAGTTTTATCCCCACTCATGTCTTTGGGAAAGAAGGAGAAAAGCAGCTTCATCCATAAAGCTATTTTGAAAATGAGTGTTTGGCAAAAAAAAAAGCTCATAGTTATTGTAAGCTGTGTCAAACAGGCCCTTAATGTCGCATAAAAGTACTTTTCAGACAAAAGATATAGATCTTATCAAGATCTACAGCTTTCATATAAAAAGTCTAAAAAGATATGATTTTTAAAAAAAAATATAAGCTTTGGTACACGATTAAATATGTCCCTTAAATTAATATTTACAAGCATCTTAAAGATATGATTTTTTTCTAAAAAGAATCGCGCACAATTTATTTATTTTTTTCAAGCACGCACACCGATATGGACTGCGCATAGAGCTAGACAAAATACTCACGGCTCGCCAACTCGCTCGATTCGTAGCCGGCTCGACTCGGCTTGTTTTAACTTTTCGTGAGTTGAGCTGTAAGTCTAGCTCGCTATTTTAATGAGTCAGCTCGCGAACTGCTCACGAGCTCAAACGAGCTGAGGCCTATCAGCTTACGACCATAAATCCAGAAGATGGTGATGCTAATCTAGAAGTGTACACATATTCTATTGATATGTAATCCTTATTTTCAGCTGTTTCGTATGAATTTTAATTTTATAATTGTTGTGGTACTTAAATGTTGATTTTATGTATTGTTTTCACGGAGAAGATGATGATGCTGACATTAAATATGTGGATTTTCCTAAGTTTGTGGTGATAAGCAACTTATTTAGTATGCTAAAACTGCATGATCATGGATGGATCAACTATGTTGTATGGTTGATACTTTTGATAAACCTGATATATTAATCATGTATGGTTGCATAATGGTGGACGTCACATTCTAAAATTAATATAACATAAATATTATAAATATGTGTGTCCTATTTTTTATAACTCACGAGCTAAACGAGTCAGCTTGAGCTCGATAGCGAGTCGAACCGAGCTACCCTCTAACTTATAATATTAACGAGCCGAGCCAAGCTGACTCATTAACCTAACGAGCTGATCCGAGCTGGACCGAGCCGAGCTAGCTGATATCTACCCCTATGCACGCATGGTCCAAGAAGACGTGAGGTGCTGGAAGACTTAGGATTCACGACACAAAGATAGAAATGCATTGTGCATGTAATATATGTTACTTAGAATTTTCTTTGTTCTAAATGGTAATATATCTATGAAATTAAAAAAGAATTATAATTTATAATGGAGCGAGTACTTACCATGTCAACTCGTAGGTTAAGGTTATGTTTGGCTACTTTCTAGCTTATTGGTGGTGTATACCAGTATAATAAGCTAATGGAGTTAATGGTGGATCTAGAATAAAACATCCATGCATGATGAATTTTATACTGTAAAGTTATGTGACAGAGCTATCGTATCGTATATAAAATAAGAGATGCTAATACGGTGGAATAAGGACAACTATAACTATGTCACAATTTCATAAACAATGTTCAATTGTGTGAGAGATGGTCCAGTTGCGGCTGTTTTAGATCGATCTCTTTCGGCGCTCGATAGAGACGTGTAGTCTATATGTTTAAACTCTTCTTCTTAATATAATAATATATAAATATTTTGCGTATTCGAAAAAAAATTATACGAGATGAAATTTTCAGTCACAAATCATAGTTGTTGACCATAAACATAACTAAAGGTTTAAAGAAAACATTGGATGATTTTAGTGATGATGAATGAACCACAAGAAAAAAAAAGTCAAAATGGTTTGGGAGTCCTACGAAACCAACCCTGGAAAGAAAGGGGAAATACCATTACAATATCCAGACACTCCTGCTAGGTATTATACACTTAGTCTGTTCGCTGATTGGTTTCTGGACTAATAAGTCTGACTGGTTTGTTGTTGTGAGAGAAAAATACTATATCATGATTGAGATAAGCCCTAGCTGAAACCACGAAGAAACAGGCTGATTAAAAAAAGTCAAATTATGTGAACAGCCCTAGGTTAGAACGCATGTCATTCTTCTTTCTCCGTTTCGTTAAAACCAAAGCGGCGGCGGCGTCTATGATCCACACACCACACTGCGAAGGAACAGGAATCGTCCATCCATGTCATCCACACCACAAAAAGGTCAAAAACCGCACGGCGAACAGTTTTCCCCGTTGACTGACCGATGCGTTCTCACTGAAAAGCACGCTGTGACTTGTGAGGCTCGATGTCATTGTCGCTGCTGCTGCTGTCCTGCTCCTGCACCGCACGTCCGCACGAGAGGAAGGTGCGTGAGGAAGAAGAAACCGCATGCAGATGCAGGGGACGACTAGTAGGGGACGAAGACGAACGGGGTTCCAACCCAAAACTGACTTGTCATGGCGGAGTGGAATCCACAATAGCGACAAACCGTCGGGGCCTGGATGCAAAGCAGCCTCGTCCGGACTCCCGGAATAAAATACTCCTATAGGTCTCCTCTGTCCCCTCACACACTGTCTGCTTCCGCAAAGCTCCTCTTCCCTCCTCCTCACAGGAGTCAGGACCAGAAATTTCTGTCCTCGTTCCCACCACCTCACAACAGAACTGATCCTCCCCTTTTCCTTTCTTTTTTTATTTTTCCCTCTTTCGCGAATCTGTCCGGCCGGTTCAGTTTCGACTTGCGCGGCCCAGGCGCCCGTCCGAAACCGCCAAATTTCCTCCTCCTCGCCTCGCGGAGCTCAGCGATTGGAGGTAATAGTCTCTTCCCTTCCCCCCTGTTCTCGGCGGTTTCTTGGGGGGGCGGGGTGTTCTCGGAAATCCCCGCCGTGTGTTGCGCTTGCGATTGCCTGAGTGGGTTTTGCCGCTCTGTGCGGTTTCGCGGCCAGTTCCGGTGTAATCTCCCCTCCCCTTTGGGCGTTACATCTGGTTCTTGCGTCGATTTTGCGTTGGGATTACGGGTGCCTGCCGAAGGGGTTGGGGTTGGTGAGGATAAATGACTCGTGCGATCAGACTGAAAAAAAATGCGTCTTTATGTTAAGTTGCTGACGGATGGTATTATATATAAATCTCCTTTTGTTGCACTCGCGCACTAGAGCCTTTCTTTGATGATCGAGTAAAGTACTAGTGGAGATTGATTTTGCGTGCATGGAGCCTTTGATGATCAAGTAAAGCAGTTAAAATAGCACGCACAATCCCACATGGTGTTAGAATCATGCGAAAGATCATGGTTTTCCCCCAACCGGCGCCTTCCGGCTTCCGGGGCTTGTAGTGTTGCTTTGCTCAACAAGTAGGATTGCTCGAATCATGTTGTCCATGTGTTATTCAGCGGCTTGGAATTTGGGGGCGTGCTTCTGTACTTCTCTTGCGGTGTTGGTTGTGGAAGCAGCGTGCTTGATGATGCAGACACTGTTTCCGTGGTTTTTTTTGTGCCTGTCCTTAAGCCGTTGAGCAACTTTCAGTGGTCCCCGCACGTCAAATTTGACAGGCCAGCGATTTTGCGAGCTGTTGTGATGGTTTCCTGAATTATGATGGGAAAAGTCTTGGCGTACTTGCGAAGGAGAAAAGTTGCAACACGTGGGAAACCCTGCGGGGAGTGAGGACAAGGTTCAAGTTTTCAAGCTGTGATGTGTATTTCTGGGTGTGTATTGTCTTGGAAACTACTTGCTCATCTCATTGGCATGTTACTTAATGTGCGGCGTGGAATGCGCGGATCCTTTTCAGTTACGGTTTTGTTGTTTTCTTCTGTACTCTATAATCCTCGGTTTATCTCACATAAATGGTACCTGTCAAGTTAATCTGATTATCATGTCAAGTCATTATCTCTGAATAATTGCCCTGACAGCGAGCGGCACTAATTATGGGTGAATCCTTTCTTTTGCTGTTTGTTTATTTACTCCATCCTTAGTTGATTTAACAGAAATGGAACCTGTCATATATATTTGATTTTCGTGTCAAGTCCTTGTCTTAACTATCCTGAGAATGAATCAGTAGTTCTGAATTCTGATAAATATACTAATTTGGATCTTACGTTCAAAAAATAATTTGGATCTTCTTTATTGAACTTGTGACACTGCAGAAAACTAACTGGTTTACTAGGAGCCTAGAGTGTGCCAGAATTTTTGTCCCTGCTTGTCCTGACTTGCCAACCTACAATGGGATGGGGAAACACCATTACCAGGCGCCTCAAGGTTTTCTCTATGGCACTGTTTATCTACTTCGACTATAAGGTGTGGTTCTATTCCTGTTCTCAATGATGTTTGTCCATAGGCAGCCTCTTCCATTCTCTCGAAACAGATTAACATCTTCTTGATGCACAAGCAGGCTGTTCAGAAGAGAGTTCAATGGGTTAGCACTGGTAAAAAGAGTGCTATATGGAAGAAAACACATGAGCGAAATGCTCGCCGTGTCCTCAACCTGATGATAGAGTTAGAAGGTTTATGGGTGAAAATGGGCCAATATTTATCCACAAGAGCAGATGTACTTCCTGAACCCTACATAAATGTCCTCAAGCAGTTGCAGGATTCACTTCCTCCACGCCCTTTTGAAGAGGTACGCATGCTTGTCCTTGAATGAATGGAAGAATCAAAGATTGATAATTCTTGTCTGGTCCTAATATAGTATTGTCGTGCAGGTTACTTAAGCAATTACTTATCCTAGTTCTTGTCTCTGCTGTGCAGGTTCGTGGAACAATAGAGAAAGAACTTGGAGAACCCATGAGTGATCTATTTGCTGATTTTGTCGTGGACCCTCTCGCAACCGCATCAGTAAGTACTGTATTATCAAAGTGAACTTTAGTTATCTGATATAAATCATAGTGTGCTCATTTCAGTTGAGCCTCCCAATGAACATTTGGTAACAGATAGCGCAAGTTCATCGTGCAACTCTGGCAGATGGCAGAGAAGTAGTTGTCAAAATTCAGCATGATGGTGTCAAGGAGATCATATTAGAGGTTTATCTCTAACCTGCAAGTATGCTGTCTATCACAGTTGGAGTCTATTACATTTTTGTATTGGTGGTCAGGATCTAAAGAATGCAAAATCATTGGTTGAATGGATAGCGTGGGCAGAGCCTCAGTATGATTTTAATCCAATGATTGATGAATGGTGCAAGGAGGCTCCAAAGGAACTTGATTTCAACCATGAAGCAGGTATTTTCCTTGCTCAGGTTCTTACTAATATTGCCATATGCTTCTCTGCACGATTTTCCATGTTCTGTCCCTCTCTTTAAAATTAGAGTCAAAGCCTAGTGGCTCATGAAGAGGTTGTCTTGATAATGTATGGTATAAATTCTTCAATTTTAGAGAATACTAGGGCCGTCTCCAGGAATCTTAGTCGCAAAACTGACTGTGGGAGTGGCAGTGTTTCCAGTGCTGTTGATGTACTCATTCCAGAAGTTATTCAGGTCTATCTGTCAGTTTCTATACTGTTTGTCATATTAATTTTCGAAAATCAAGCTACCGTCATCTGACAGACTGTTCTTTTGTGTGTCAGTCAACTGACAAGGTTCTAATTTTGGAATATATGGATGGGATTCGCTTAAATGATAATGATTCATTGGAAGCATATGGTGTTGACAAGCAAAAACTGGTCGAAGAGATAACCCGTGCATATGCTCATCAAATATACATTGATGGCTTCTTTAACGGCGACCCTCACCCTGGTATTTAGATTATATTCATTTTGGGAAGGTTTCTTTCACCTTTCCGCTCTGCATTGGTTGCACATTAATTCATAGTCGCATGCATTTTTTTTCTTCTGTAGGTAATTTTCTTGTGAGCAAGGAACCTCCGCATAAACCGATTCTCCTTGACTTTGGGCTCACTAAGCGCATATCTAAATCTATGACGCAGGCACTAGCAAAAATGTTTTTGTCATGTGCAGAGGTTTGTGAACCTTGATCTTCTAAATAATGCACATTCCCTTCTATCCTTACTGTAGATAGTACCTTGCTAGTATAATATAAAACTATTCCCTTCTTTTCTTACTGTAGATTCAGAACCCATGCAAGCATACCTTGTTTATTTTCTTGTCTTTTCTTTTAACAATATTATCTGTCTTTTGGTATTACTCGTTTATGATGTGATAAGACTGGTAGTTAAGATGGCCATATCCCCAATAAGTGAAATCAAGCAGCCTTGGGAGATATGTCCCCAAGCTACAATAGCAACATATCTATTAAGTTGCATGCACCGACCAGTTCAACCCAAAAGCTTAAGCTGATGGGGAGAGGTGGGCAATTCACTTATATTCCAACACTCCCCCTCACGTGGAGGTTCCCTCAGGCCTCAAACGTGGAATAGGAGCAAGCAACAATTATTTCATTTAATTGCGCTAACCAGGATTCGAACTCGAGACCTCTGGCTCTGATACCATATTGAGTTGCATGCACCGACCAGTTCCCCAAAAGCTTAAGCTGATGGGGAGAGGTGGGCAATTCACTTATATTCCAACAATATCCCTAAGCTATAAGAGATAAGTTGAGAACTGAGCAATAACTCGCCTGGTAGAGCCTCCAGCTAAGTGCTCGGAGGTCATATACCTCCCTGAAGAGTTCGATACTCCCCTCTCATAAGACGAAGCCAAAGGGATGTCTCTCCTTGGACCTGGAGTCACTTGACTTGTTTTTGGAAATTTTGACATTTCATACCCAAGTTTACAAAATAGCTTGCCATGTAGTTTCCAGCTTATCATACTTTAGTTAATTGCCTGTAATTTACACATCTGAGATGTAACATGTTGATCTGTAGGGAGATCATGTGGCACTGCTGTCAGCATTTTCAGAGATGGGGCTTAAACTGCGGGTTGACATGCCTCAGCAGGCTATGGATATTGCCACAATATTCTTTCGCCAGTCAACCACAGCAAGTGAAGCAAAGGTAGACTGAAGTCTACTAGATCCATTGTTCGTCATCTTGTCTCCATTTTAGTAATTTTGGATATTTGGAGTAACAGTTTATTTGTGGTTATTCATACTTATTATTAGGAGAACATAAAGGCACTAAATGACCAAAGAGAGAGAAATAAAAAAGCTCTTCAAGAAAAGATGAAATTGAACAAGAAGGAGGTTCAACGCTTTAATCCTGTGAGTTGGAATGCCCAGCTTGCTAGTTTCCAGTTTCCACTGCCAATAAATGGGGTGTCACATGGACATTTTCATGCCTTTAGGTTGATGCTTTCCCTGGGGATGCCATAATATTTATGAGGGTCTTGAATCTCCTCAGAGGTACAGTATGTGTTTGGTTTGGGCTTACTCGTTCCTCTAAGGTATCCAGTATCTTAATGACATTTATTTAAAAAAAAAAAAACTGCAGGTCTTTCAGCTTCACTAAATGTTAGGATAGTTTACCTGGACATCATGAGGCCATTTGCTGAATCAACTTTGTTAGGGTGAGATGCTGTTTACTTGACATTGTCATGCCAATGGTTGCACCATCTTTATAGTAAAAACATCACCTCACTCATTTCTTTCATTGCTGATTTTTATGTCTTCACTTTGGTCAGGAGTTTGACACACGGACAAATACCTAACAGTCAGTGGATTTTTGACTCACCTGCTAACTCTGATGTGGAGTCTAAACTGAGAAATTATCTGCTTGAGTTGGGAAGCGACAAAATTTTAGGAATACAGGTAGGACTCTCCTCTGAATCTATTATTCAACTACGCTTGCAGAAATTCTGTACAAAATTTAGGATCTGTGTGCGGAGCACTTACATTTGTGTCTTCCCTAGGTCTGCGCATATAAAGATGGAAAGGTCATAATAGATACTGCTGCTGGTATGTTGGGGAAGTATGATCCCCGACCTGTTCAACCTGATTCTCTCTTTCCTGTTTTCTCAGTGACTAAGGGTATCACTGCTGGGATGGTACATTGGCTTGTGGACAAAGGGTGAGTATTAATCCAGTGCCTAGTTTCTTTTAACCTTGCCAGTTTAAATCTGTCTGCATGATATTAGTTTACACTATATTACAGAATTTGGTGTGCTATAAATTGTCTCTCATCTTTACGTATAGCATCTTCATGGAATCTTTTTATGGGGGGTGTGAGCTGTAACATTGTGGCATTCCACTCCTTTATAATATCCCAACTGGTTTGCCTACAAAACAAGGATATTCCTTCTTTATATGCTTATTAGATGGAAAATTGCTCACTTAATGGTCCACCTGGGACTATTTTAAGAAAAATGGTCCAATAACCATTTCTAACCTGTCCGTTTTTTGTGAGTGTAATGTAGAATTGCCAAAATAGATGTTAAAAACTTAAACTGTGCATTTTGACATTTATTCGACAAGTTGAAGTTGCACCAGCTATTGTGTGACATCATAATCCAATCTTTCAGGAAGCTGAAGTATGCGGAAACAGTTGCCAACATATGGCCAAATTTTGGAACTAATGGAAAGGAGTTAATAAAGGTAACGTATACAACTTCGCCGCGTCTGTTATTTGATGAGACATGACATTTCTTGGCTAATAGACTATCTCATTGGCTACTTCCTAAATTCTAATAAAGGTCCATCATCTTCTAAATCACACATCCGGTTTGCACAATGCACTGGGTGATGTGGTGAAGAATGATCCTTTGTTGGTATGTGACTGGGAGGAGACACAAAACCAGATTACGAAGTGTACACCTGAGACCGAACCTGGTTCCACACAAATTTACCATTACCTCTCCTTTGGTTGGCTGTGTGGGGGAGTCATAGAGGTATGTTTCTTCCTGCCATCACATAAATTGAGCCTTGTTTGTAATGAGAGAGTTGACCTTTGTTAATTATGTTAGTAGATTGTTGTGTGGGTCATACTAAATTTAAGGTTAATGGTTAGCTAAATTTAGATGTAAACCCCCATCAAGTTCTCTTTTTGGGTCCCATAGCTTAATTATGGGGTTTGTAAGTCAATGTAATGTTGTAACTCAATTTCACGAATCCTAACTCTGGTATTTGACAATAATAGCATGCATCTGGGAAGAAGTTTCAAGAGGTTCTAGAAGAGGCTATTGTTCGTCCTCTTCACATTGAGGGGGAGCTATATGTTGGCATTCCACCAGGTATGTTGCAGATCTCTTATGAATCAGGGCTTAGATCGATTACAAATATTAGATCCTTTTTTTAGCACTGTGCACTTAATCTGTAGCTTATTTTATGATAAGAAATCCAATTTGCTCTCGAGATCTATTTCTGGTTGTCCTCGGGAGCAAGAAAAAATAATTTGATATCTCGAATGTAAGATTTTCCTACCTAGGAGGGAATGGGGGGGGGGTTCAATGGAGGGCAGATATTTGTCAGCCAAGCTATGAGTGTGGGAGAGACTACATACGCATCTGTAGAGTACTGCATCAGGTTAATGATTTAAAGTTTTTTACTAATGAAGTTTAAGGCTTCAGCGCCACAGTTTTAGCATTTCATGTTGCAATAGTAAATTTCAGGTAGTCACCCTTTCTGTATGATTTCACAATGTTTAGTGCTTATTTGGTCAGTTCATATAAAAGGTAGTAAATCTTTATCTTGAAGTTTCAAGCTCCTGGATGGAATATCTACTCTGACCGATATGCATACTATCTTGTTCTAAATACCCTTTTGTCTGACGTCCGTGGCATTCTCAGGTGTTGAAACTCGGCTGGCAGCGCTGACAGTTGACACCGAGGAGCTCCAGAAGCTATCAGGAATCAGGGCAGGGGCAGATGTGCCACCAGCTTTGCTGAACAACATCGCGCAGATGGCGTCTGGTCTACCAGCTCTTTTCAACACACTAAATGTCCGGCGGGCCATCATCCCTGCTGCTAATGGCCACTGCTCCGCTCGTGCGCTCGCTCGATACTACGCGGCGCTAGCGACAGGTGGTTCTGTTCCTCCGCCGCATTCTTCTGGCTCCAAGCCGCCCCTCGGCAGCCATGTGCACACCCCCAAGTTCCCCACCGCACCACTCAAGAAGAAGAAGGGCACTGGAAAGAAGAAGGGCGGCAGTGGCTCCACGGGAAACCTCCAGGATGTCAACAGCACTGACAAGAACGGGTACAGCCAGCTGTGCACCAGTGACGCCGACAGTGAAGCTGCGGCGGTGGTGTTGGGAAGTGGCGGCAGCAGCAGGATGTTCAGCAGCGACAAGATCCTCGACGCGTTCATGGGCGTCGGCGAGTACGAGGGCATGGCGCAACAGGACGGCAAGTTCGGGCTCGGGTTCAGGAGGTACGACAATGCCAGCAGCGGCAAGATGAGGTACTTCGGGCACTCCGGGATGGGCGGGTCGACCGGGTTCTGCGACGTGGAGAACAACTTCGCCATCGCGGTGATGGTGAACAAGCTGTCGCTGGGGAGCGTCACGCGCGGCGTCATCCGGCTCATCCTCGAAGAACTGGGCCTGCCTGTGCCGGACGAGTACTCGGCCACCGGCGAGAAGGGGCCTGACATGGTGCTCAACCTGACACCACCTGAGCAACTGAGATGACAGACGGCGCAAACCAGTTTGATTTGATAACTTGTGTGAAACAAGATATAGCGCATAGAAGGTGGTGGTGGTGGGGTACAGAAATTTTCGTGGTACAGTATATACTCCATATTAATTAGTATACGATATATACACGCGTGCCACTTTGATTTTGACGTGGCATGTAAAACTCCGAGGACTGTTTGCTTCGGCAAATTCTACTGTGTAATGTGTATGGTGAAAGAAAATGGTAACCTGGTATAGTGAAATACAAACTTTGTGGGGATAAATCTGCACGCTCCACAAGCTGAGTACTGGGAATGTTCCTTTCAGTGGCCAGTACAAGAAATTATTGAATTGTTTGCGGTTGCAGTAATGTGGACACTACTTGGAGTTAACATTAGTGTTGTTTGTATTGGACGGTATTTTTGATAAAAACTGTATTGAACGGTACTGCCTCCTTTATTTTCTGCCATCAAGTTTTGGTTTCCAAATCCTAAAAATCCACAGAGCACGCATTATCACGAAACAAGATTTTCGTCCGTGACAACCTTGATGGCAACGGTAAGGAGCGCTCATGCATATATACGGAGTAGTATTATATGGTCTGCATCGATCTGGAGACCAGTCAGTACGTAGTCAGTCAGCAGACGTCGATGACAAGGGAGGGGCCCATGGAAGCTGGACAGTGTCCGTTCACTGCTGCACGATTCTCCATCTGTTGTAGGTTAGTAGCTGAGAAAATGGAGGAATGCCTCATCATCGTAGACACCACTGGTAGACGGAGATAGAAAATGGCTACTAGCTAGAATCAACAGACAGAGTGCCAATTGGCAATTGCCATGCTGATGGCTAGGCTGTTGTTAACCTTTTCCTGTGTCATGTGTACTTCCATCCTAGTTGGGGTCCAAATCGATCTCCAGTGACCTAGTACTACTAGAAATTAATAACAATGTCAAGGCTAGCATAGCAGCTGGTCAGTTCAAACTTAGTGGAGCAGTCAAGCAAAGCGAAGCGATCCACCCGTAGCTTGTGCCTTTTCTTCGCTCGCTTTCGTCAGTTTTCTTTTCCTGTTGGCCTGGCTCAGCTTCAGGCCCGCATTCAGCTCAACCAACTGCTGGTGGACTTCACTTGAGCACTCCACTAGCTACGTACGACAGAAACAACAACCAAAAAAAACTGATGACGTCTCGGTGGTCGTAGATAGACAAGTGTCTCGGCTTCTAGGCGATCACGATCACAATACACAGTGCAAGAAAAATGAAAACGATGGCTTATTTGGGCACTAAAGCTCCAAGTATATTTATGGTCACGTTAACAGACAAGGTCACAAGGACGCAAGTAGGTATCCAATAATGTGTTTATGTCAGCTAACTAATTACAGTCAAATGTCATTCTAGTTCATTTCTCACCTCACTCAAATTACCTGAAATGTCATTCCATTTCATTTGAGCAAGTTTTTGGATCAGACTTTATGACACAAAAACACTTCCAACTTACATCCCTAGCAACAGATAACTCATTTGCAAGTTTCAACGGGACTATTCATACCAACACAAACTCAGTCAAGATAAAGTTTCACATTGATCCCGTTATCGATCAGCGACTGAACAACTGCCCTAATCTTTCCCTCAAACTTGTCCCGTTCCCTTGGTGTATACGTGCAGGTAAACACGTCGGCCTCCTTCGCCCTCTCCGCCAGGAAACGGCCCACGGCCAAGCAGGCCGGTATGTCGGACCTCGACTTGAGCACCGCTTTGATGTCCTTTGAGTTGGTCCCGGCAACCGCAACCTGCCTGCAAGTCGATCGGTGTGTAAGGGATGCCGAGACGAAGCGCTTGGAAATGAAGACGTCGAGCGTGAAGGGCTCCATGTAGGCAATGGTGCGCTGCTTGAAAGAAATGTGCTTGTGAGGGTTCTTAGATCTCTTCTCCTTCTTGTATGTGTATGGCCTACTATTGTCTTCATCCACAAAGTCCTCCACGCCAAAGAAGCTCCTGGAAGAACTTAAGACCTGGAAAGGAAACACATAATCCAATACCTGTCAGCAACTGACGACGAATCTGAAAAGTATGTACACTAGCAGGTTACATTGCATTCAGTTATAACAAATTCTAGAAGCAAATTGCAGGAGCCATGGTATTCTGACTCATTAAGTAGTATGTTGAGCTTAAGTGCCATTGCATCTTTGGTCAATGAATCATTCAACGCGTTTGCTCATCTAAGTGCAGCTTACAGCTTTCCATGCCCACAAGACTAAAACCCAGTTCAGGCATGTGATTTCTTCTAGGCACTACCACAGAGGGAAAAGATTTATCTGGATTTTGCAAGAACATTATAGGAATAAGTTAATTTTACTCCCTGGAAGTATGTCCGATATCCGCTTAGCCCCCTAACGCAATCCTCTCTCTTTGTTAAACCAGATCATTTTCACCTTTTCCTTCTAGCCATTCTCGGCTTTGCAACATGGATGTAAAGTCTGCTTGGTCTTGCCAACCAGAATAACTTATATCAATAGATTTGCTATCTGTGTTATGTTATTGTAACGGCCTCATCTCACCATGAAATTGAAGAACCACAAGAGTTCACCGTGCCAGAATAAAGGCAAACCTCCAGCGTGCTTGCCATGTCACAGCTAACCACACCGAGAAAGGGGCCAACCAATCTGCATACTCGGCGTTGAGGCAAATGTCAAAGTTGATGGGTCCCTCAATGTTGCAGGCAATATCGACAACATTCTCAAGGATATGCCAGCACGAATGAAGTTTGCGGTGCTGCTTATACGGTCAACGTCTACTGTTCCTTAACGTGAAGCTGTGCTGTAAGGCACACGTCCATGCAAATCTTCAGGTGGCACAGCGACAATCATTCCCATCCTACTGTTGCTTGATTGCTTCTGTTGTGTTGGTACCACATTAACAAGGCCTTTAGGAAACGCCGGCTACATCAGCGCAGCTGTCAAATGGCCTCAAATTCTTGGCATGAAGCAAAAGTTGGACATCGTATCATTATGTTTAGTCAACCATGAGCTATTTAATCTTTCCGTGGAACAAAATAACCTAATTGGCTAGGTCGACCACCACTGGTCTTCCTACTTGACAAAACCGTCTAATCTAGTGCACCGGGAACTGTTAGCAGCAAAAGGGTTAATTAAACGCTTTAGGGGGTTAAGCAAATTCTGGCTATACTTTATGGGAGTAACATGGACCGTCCCAACTTTACTGTATACAAGAAGACAATCCAAACTAATGTATGTGAGTCTACTTATCATCAAACAAGCCATCATAGATTTGCTTAGTCTTTTAGGAATAGAATGGATTACGAGACAAGCTATTGTACAATCACTTGACCTAGGAGAGATACCTATCACTTGAGACATGAGTGATAGTGGTACAATCATACAGTATATGTCAAACTTTCATCGTTCATGTTCTAAATCCAATTGCATGCAGTAATTCACAATCCAGATAGAACTGATAAAAGAAAACTTAGCACTAATCCAACCAGGATGTTTCATCCTAAAAATCTTGATAAAAAAAAACTTAGCACTAATCCAACCAGGAATCAAAAAACTTGTCAAAATTTGCATCTTCAGCATCATCATCTTCACATCATCCATTAAGCATCTTAACTTACTTTTCATGGTGTGTAAGTTGCTGAGTTAAAAAATCTGCTCATTTAATCATTATAACGACAGAACTCCGAGGGTTAAACTTATTGCTGTCAGACAATGCTCTGTGTTACCTAACCGCTGTGAAATTGACTCCAGCAAGTTAATAGAGCTGGTGCTGAATTTCCTTCACGTAGCATATGTGCTCCTCTCTTCCATGACTGGCTCAAGATGCTCCTCAGCATGTTTACCTCAACCACTTGCAGTGCTCAATAAATACCAAGGGGAATGATTTGTAGGCAGATGCTAGTCAATCTGTGTAAGAACAAAAGGTGTATTACAGCCCAGAAACTTTAGACACATTTGACCGTCTATAACTGAATTTGGTCCATTCAATTTGCATGCAGAATCCTAATTAATGGAATGTGGTTGTGGATGTTGAATTGATGCAGATCAAACAATGTTTCCAAATCGTACAATCGAGCCTAGTCAGCAGTATAGTCATCCTGCCTACATGCCCTGGTACTCATGATGTATAAACTACTAAGAGCAGAGCATCAACCAGCAATGGGCCAGCAGCAGGCCAGAGCTTGCGGAAGAGAGCCGGAGGTGGCACCTTGAGGAAGGGGTCCAACAGCAGCAGGTGCTGGGGAACCGATATGGTCGCAGCAGGTAAGGAAACAACGGCGCCTTGAGAGATTTTGCTTTACGCTTGTTCATGGCCATGAAAGTGTGAACTATGTTATCCTCGCTTACATTAGATAAAAATGTAAGGGGCTTAAGCCTTTCTACCCCTGTTTTGAAGCGCATTTGTGATTTTGCCCTCGTTTTTTTAACTTTGTGATATTACCCCTGCGATTTTTAAACGAAGGAAGACTTTACCCCTAGTCTGTGAAGTCCCTCTAACAGTGTTAACTTTTGGACAAAAGGACAACTTTGCCCATGCGTTTTTACCCTGTTTTATTATGTTATTTGTGTTTTTACCCCTATTTTCAGACAGCAAGTTGACAATTTTTATACAAAATTTTTAGAAAAACTCGACAGCAATTCAGCTGACAATCCACATAAACACAATTTAATATCACACAACTAGTACATATAAACCATATCCATATAACATGTCATCATAGTACCATAATAGAAGCCAACATACAGGTCTAAATGACATGTCAAACACTAACATAGAGGTCTAAATGACATCATTAAGTTTCCCTCACTATGTTTGGTTGACATAAGCAACCAATATTCCCATTGGAACAAGAACCAGCATCTCAAGAACCAAAGCTTTGTCT
The DNA here is from genome assembly GCA_904845875.1 of Miscanthus lutarioriparius. Classification (NCBI taxonomy): domain Eukaryota; kingdom Viridiplantae; phylum Streptophyta; class Magnoliopsida; order Poales; family Poaceae; genus Miscanthus; species Miscanthus lutarioriparius. The sequence goes on from CAJGYO010000018.1 coordinate 7,057,904, forward strand.
GGTCTGGACTCTGACTACGAAATCCATACTCGTGATAATCTACAACAAGAACACGTCGGCCGCAAAATCTAGTAAATCAGATCAGACAAGCATAAAGAAGTACAACAAATCTTGGAAACCGTAGAGATTAATCTAATTTACAAATCGAACAACCTTATCTTACAATTTCACTGATGCCTGAACTGAAGTCTGAATCGAAGAGGCTACTTTGATTTGGAGAGCAGGGCGTACCAACCAACCAGGCTGAAGGGGGCGATGAGATCATCAGATCTTGGCCGGGCGGGGGCGGGGCAGCGGGCGAGGCCCCAGCCGCGCCGCCGCGGGCGCGAGCCGGGGCGAGGGGTCGGGGCGGGCTCCGCTGCAGCCCTGGTGGCCGCGCCGCCGCCGGGAGGAGTGGTCGGGGCGGGCTCCGCTGCAGGCCGCGCGGCGCCTCAGCCGGTACTCGCGCCGCCGAGGGGGAGCGGGGCGGAGGGAGGAGCCGCGGGCACGAGTAGGGGGGAGCGGGGCGGACGGAGAAGGAGCCGCGCCGCCGCGTCGCCGCTGGAAACCTGGTTCCGGAGCGTTCGGCTGACCGACTGAGGAAAGAGAAAGGGGCTGAGGGTATCACTGGCTTTTGGTATACAACCCACACAGCCCCTCAACCAAACAACAGGTCATCTGGCTCAAACCAAGATATCTCAGTCCATCCTGCAAACCAAACACACAGTAATATGCTCCGAATAAAAGAAGAGTGGTATTAAAAACAAACTTAAAATAAAAATGAATAAAATAAAAAGGCCACGAAATATATTCTTGGGCCCTTGGTCACTTGGTGCCTAGTACTCTCTCCGTCTAGGAAAGAATACAATTATGGAAACCATGTCGGTCAAACTGTCTCAAGTTTAATCAAGTTTATAGTAAATTGTATTAGCATTTATGTCTCTAAATATATTTATATAAAAATATATTCTATAACTAATCTAATAGTATATATTTTGTCTCATGGGTGTTAATACTTTTTCATATAATTTTAGTCAAAATTTAAACTCTTTGACTTTTCGGGATGTGAGAATTGTATTCTTTCGTGGACGGAGGGAGTACTTAACACTTGATACAGTACATTACAATATAGCCTTGGCATATTCCGTGGCATGTACTAACATGGTAAGCACATGTCCTTGTTCCAATATTCATTTCCCAAACTATTTTTTTTCCGAATAAAAGAAGAAGAGTGGTATTAAAATCTCTTCGAATAAAATAAAAGGCACATATATTCTTGGCCCTTGTCCTTGGCCGAAAAAAAGAAAGATAAACAAACAATTTGTCCAAGTTTAACCAAGTTTATAGCCGAGCTCTTAGGACTAGGTCCAAATAACTTTATATGAAAATATAGGAGCGGATCAAATAGCAAATTTGTCAATAGTGGAATGGGAAAATTTTAGTGAACAGTTTAAACTCTTTGACTTTTTATTAATTAGGTGGAGACACTATTTAACACTTCGTGCATCTTTCAATATAGGGATGGCATATTCGGATGGGATGTAGTAACATGGTTATCTCACATGTCCTTATTTTGTTTTTCACATTTCTATTTTTATTATTATTAAATATCTTCTTATCAAGCACATGTCTTCATGTTGTCCTTGATACGAAAAGATGAAAGATAAACAAAAATTTGTCCATTTGAGTATTGGATGCCGGATCTAGGACTCGGACTAGTGAATATCCGGACTCGGATACGGAGCAAATAGCAAAGGTGCAATAGTGGAATGGGAAAATAGTGAACAGTAATCTCTTGCTCTTTATTAATAGGGGAGACACTATTTATAGTGCTCTTTTTACACCAGATGGACCAAAATACCCTCGTACTAACTTATGGATGTTCATTTGGTAGTGCTTTTTGATTAAGCTGGTGGAGAAGCACAATAAAATCCCTGCTAAAAAGAGCCTTACTTATGAATGTTTTCATTATATATTTTTCCCCAAAATTTATTTTATATTTTGGGCTTAATTTCGACTCGGCCCATGATATGAGAGACGGGCCGGGCCTCTGCGGCTGTGGGCTTGTCGCGATCGGGCTTGTCCCCGAGGCCGATAAATGCTAGCGGCCGCCATCATTACAGTTTTTTGGTTTCTCAAAAAAAACAGTTTTTGGGTACCCACAGGCCCACAGCTATGACCAATCCTACTCGTCTCTTGTAGGCAGCCGCGATCCTTCCAAACCAACCTTCGAAGCCGACGAATCACACCACCGCAGAGGAGAGAGAGCCAGCGAGGAAACGGTTTGCCACTGCACGCCCCGTGAAGCGTGCCCACCTCCGCCTCCCCTCCGCGGAAGGACGACGACGCAGTCACGCAACTGACAGTCACCGACGCGACGCGGGTCGTCTCCTCCGCCCTCCAGTTCAACCTCCTCGCCCGCGATGGCTTCGGGCGCCGACGCCGCGGCGGCGGGGGTCGCGGCGCTGGGGATCTCCGGCGCCGGCGACGGCGCCGGCGAGTGGGCGGCGGCGTGCCCGCCGCTGCGGCGGAACCTGCAGCTGCTCGCGCCTGACGAGGTGAGCGCCGCCTGCTAGTATGTTATACGGAGTACTTATGTACTGAAGAAGAAGAAGAGTCGCGCCGTCGTACTGGCAGTTCTGTTGTTGCCGGTTGATTTTGCCCGTGCTAGATGCGGCGCTCGAACCTCGCCGATCTCACGCCTCATTCCACTCGCTGCGGATTCCAAATTTTCTCTAATTTTCTCGCTTCGTCGACCGTGATGCGATGCTCCGCCCCCGTTGTGTGTGCGCGGAGGCTCTGCCGTTTGATTTGACTTGGAACTTGGTCGTTATGTTCGCATGCCGCGTAGGTGATTATTACTGATTACTAGATTGGAGGAGTTTAGGTGTAGCGCCTGATGATTGAATGCCGGACGCTGGACGGTACGGCTAACTACCCTGACTCGCTGCCATTCTTTGAAGTCCCCTCACGTGTTGACGGTGCCCGGTCGGTGGGGGCGAAGTGGACCCGCCTCCACCGCTACAATTTGGGACTTCCTCCCTCTTGACACAACAATTCTAGAAGAAATGGAGTTTAGTTCTGTGATTTTCAGTTTTTCATGATGGTGACTGCTGGTTCCTAAAACAGTACCGGTGTCGTTCCAAAGTTTAACCACCCTCTGCTCCTGCCACAGTCCCACAGTGGGACTAGGAAGCATGGTTCTCATACTCATCTGGATACTGTAGATCATATACTTGTGCTCAAGCATTAATTTCCTGTGTAAAAATGTTTACTACGAGTATGAATACTTTGGTACATCTGTACATTCCTCTGTTCTCAGTTGTGAACAGTGTTCTTTGTTAGTATAATAAACAATGTGGTCCTTTGAGCGAATAATTTAAGTTCTACTGCACTTTTCACATGTTCAGCAAGGTCCTCAACTGATGTACATCTAACTTGGCCCCCCATCAAGAATCACGAAAGTACCAATTGGCCCAGGGTTTGGCTGAATGATTGCTCACCATTATTTCAGAACAAAGTGTATCTAAATGTACTAGTCTCTGCGGTGAGACATACCATGTTAGGTTTATTCAACTGATGGATTAAAACACCTGTTTCTGTTTTTCTCTTGCTACAATGCTCTTATTGCCTGGTGATTCTAGGTTGGGCTAGCAAAAATGCTGTTGAATGAGGGCCAGATTCACCTGTTTGAACACTGGCCTGAACCAGGTGTTGATGATGACAAGAAAAGAGGCTTCTTTGATCAGGTGTGTATTCAAACTCATAACATATAGTGCAATGTAGTTTCATAAAAGTAGACATTTTCTATTTTTCACAAATATTTTGCAACAAAAAGTGTTAGTAAAATTATGTTTTGAAGACTGTGCCGATGCCCAAGACATCTCTTTTTTGTGACTGGAGTAGCATTATAATCTATGCAAGGAAGTCATAAGCACAAATTTATAAAGTTTTTTTTCCTTGTATTCTAATTTTGTCAATTTGTCATTGCCTTAGGTTCGCCGACTTAATTCAAGCTATCCTGGAGGTCTGGTATCTTACATCCAGAATGCCAAAAAACTTCTTGCGGATTCAAAGGCAGGCAAAAACCCATATGATGGTTTCACCCCTTCTGTAAGTCTTTTTTTACCAATGGTTTAGCTTGGCCTCAATATCTATCCTTTTCATGGGAATTGTTCTATGAATAGTTTAATACACCACAACCTGAAAATGACTGCTTGAGATAAATTGATGCTTTAAATGGATGCTCTTTATGTTATTTTGGGCAATTCTCTACTTTCTTTACTTTTCCTCTTTTCTTGATGACACAGCTAATAAACTTTGCCATACCTTACTTACAGGTGCCTTCAGGTGAGGTTTTGACCTTTGGCGATGACAATTTTGTTTCACTGGAAGCAGCTGGGATAAAAGAAGCCCGCAATGCTGCATTTGTTCTTGTAGCCGGAGGGCTTGGTGAAAGGCTTGGTTACAAAGGAATTAAGGTATGCGCTGAGCTGCTAATAGCAAACTACTATCTAAGCTTGTGTCATGAGGTAGTACAGTAGCTAGGCACACTTTAGTTGGAACTCAAACGAGATGCTGTAGTTGTTGTACTGGTATGGTGTCTTGTAACTCTGATTTTGCTAGTATTATTTGGTTATTTTTTTTCTCCTACTGATTACTGATAGTTATTTGGTTAAGGTTTTTCTCTTGCTGAATGCTGATATTGCACATCATCCTGCACAGAAAATAAAAACATCATTTAGGACTTGATTGTAAGAAAGCTTAATGATTTACAGACGGTAAAGTATATTAACTCCTAGTTCAAAGTACTAACTGTATGACTCTAAAACAGGATTAAGAGTATCTTGTGGCCTTGAAAATTTAGAGATAAGCCAACCATGTTTCTGAAATTTTTCACTGGTGATTTTGTTACTTTCTTTGGTCAGGTAGCACTTCCGCGGGAAACAACTACTGGAAAATGTTTCCTTCAACATTATCTAGAGTCTATCCTGGCTTTACAAGAGGCCAGCTGCAAAATGGTTGATGGTATGTACTCTACATTTATCTGTAGTGGATTAGTGACTTACAAGTACTTTCTCTATGGAGCCTATCATTGTTTTAGTTCTTACAAATGAATTTCGATCTTTTCATTAAGGTCTTGATTTCATTTTCTTTTATCTTATGTCCCTTTGTATCTGGCAATTGCTTGATTTAGTTGCCAGTTTCATTCTTTACACATAATACATGCTGGACCTTAGAGAATATTCAGGTCTTGCTTTATTCTGATTGATGATATTCATCTGCCATGCAGAGGGGTGCCAAACAAAGATTCCATTCATTATTATGACTTCTGATGATACAAATGCTCTAACTATCAAGCTTTTAGAGTCAAACTCCTACTTTGGAATGGAACCATCTCAAGTGAAAATACTAAAGCAGGTTCCTTCTGTTTCTTTTTTCATGTGCTAGTCAGGAGAAAAAATTAGCTTTTATATATGCAAAGCACATAGCAGCTACTTTTGATGTTGACTGTACATTCTCTTCCATTTTTAGGAAAAAGTAGCGTGTCTAGCTGACAATGATGCAAGGCTTGCATTAGACCCAAGTGAGAAGTACAAAATTCAGGTTGGAAATTTCCATTCGAGGATCAGTAACATTGTGTTTGAATATAGCACCATATCATTTCCACATACACTGAGTTTCTGTCCACCTTTCTTACTACCACTTTTGTGACTTGGCAGACAAAGCCACATGGGCATGGAGATGTTCATTCTCTTCTTTATTCAAGTGGCTTGCTTGAGCAATGGTATGCTCATTGATTAAAAAATTCACCACTGTTGGCGGTTTCTTCCATTTGAAGAAAATTAGCAGCCATATATCGTGAAGTAATTTAATGAAACTATACTGTGTATTCTTTTGTTAGGAAGAGTGAAGGCCGGAAGTGGGTTCTCTTTTTCCAGGATACAAATGGATTGCTTTTCAATGTTTGTACACTGGCTTCCCTGCTGTGTTATAATTTTACTGTTAAAAGATAGAGCTTTTTTACTATTCTTGAAAATGTACCAAGAGGTACCAAAATTATTACATGAATCTGGTACCTAAGGTACTGAATTGTAGTGCCTATGTACAAAAATGGGTACCCCCTAGTTGTAATTGTGCTATCTCTTGGTACCTTTCCAAGGACCCCTTATATATTTGTGGCCAACTGCTTCATTGAGCTCAGAGACCTTTTATTACAGAGAACCGACTTGATTTTCTTGATTATTTTGTAGGCAATACCATCAGCATTAGGTGTCAGTGCCACCAAGGGTTACAATGTAAATTCTCTCGCAGTTCCTAGGAAGGCTAAGGAAGCAATTGGAGGAATTACCAAACTTACTCATGTCGATGGTAGGGTTTTACTATCATTTACCCCATTTGATATGAGCTTCTCATGACTTTTAAGTTTTAGACAAAAAAACTGTGGATCATTGTGATATTTTTTAGCAAAAAAATTTATTCAATCAGGGCTTCAATCTTTTGTGGGTATGTATTATGAAAATCAAGAAAACTATCCTTATATCTACAAGGATTTAGGAGAATCATTTCTCGACTGTTCCATACTGGTATTCTAAATTTCTAATTGGCTAACAAAAGAATGCATTTCACTTCTTTGAACCACTGATGGTATGGTTTTTTCAAATTTGTCATAACTCCATTCTTGTGCACAGGTAGAACAATGGTGATCAACGTAGAGTACAATCAGCTTGATCCACTCCTTCGCGCAACTGGACATCCTGATGGAGATTCAAATTGTGAGACAGGCTATTCTCCATATCCTGGAAATATAAACCAGGTAAATTATGTTCCAAAGGGATAATTTACCATGTTCAGACACGTCAAGAGATCCATGGACTCTTGGTTCACCAAATACTGAAAACATGTCTTATTGATTTTCCCCTTCGGATGAGGGTGAACCGTGAACCGTCTATTAATGATTGTCCTGCTCTTATGATCTGGAGGTGTAATGCTAACACCAATATGAGTTTTGTGGATGCTGTTACCTTCAATGTCACATTATGTGCATTATAACCTTTTATGTTCATTTTATCTATTGCTTTTAAAACTGGACAGAACTCTGTCAATGTTATTATATGATGTTACATTCAAGCTGCATATTTTGTTGTACTAAGAAAAACACTGAGCTTTTGTAGTTGATACTGGAGCTTGGACCATACATTGAGGAGCTCAAGAAAACACATGGCGCCATTTCTGAATTTGTAAATCCCAAGTAATTTTTTCTAACCACTTGCTGTTACGTACTTCTATTTATAGTGATATTGATATTTAAAGTTTTTTTTTCTATCTTGGTTTTGTGTACAACTTTTTAATATGGATTTTTGTCCTTTGTTTAACCCTATCCTCTGATCATTTTTTTTCTTCAATTTAGGTATACTGATTCGACCAAGACAGCATTTAAATCCTCCACTCGTCTAGAGTGCATGATGCAAGACTATCCAAAGACATTGCCTCCCTCAGCAAAAGTTGGATTCACGGTAAGAGGCAGTTGATAATCCATTTAGTCTTAAGCATGCATCAGTTAACCAACTTTATCAGTTTAGTGCTCTGCTTTCCCGCTTTCAGTACTCAATATAGCCTGTAGGCCTCCCAAGCTTGCTATTTTACCAATGTGCTATCTTGTTCATGAGGTAGCTATAACACAGCATTAGGAATTCTATAGATTCTTTGCAGTGCTTTCACTCCAATTATAATTAATGGGCACTATCAGGAAAGGAAAACTTGTATTGAAGAGTAGTTATCCACTTATCCTCACATGATATACTTTCTTAAAAAGGCAATCTGTTTTCAGTGTTCTGTTAGGAATCCTAAGTGCTGCTCTACCTTTCAGAGATAAGGGAGAAACACCACAATCACGGGAGAGTGGGTGTAATCAAATGTTGCTCTTATTTCTCTAGGAAGAACAACACTAGATTGAACAACCGTACATGATATTCATACATGTGTTATTTCTTACTCATAAGACATTCATGTTATTAACTATTATTTATAATTTTTACTGGATTTTTCACGATTCATCCTCCTAATTATTGTATTCTTATTATCATGCCTTTATGGCTTGATTTACTTATATGCTAGGTGATGGATACATGGCTTGCTTATGCTCCTGTGAAGAATAATCCTGAAGACGCAGCTAAAGTATGGTTCCAAGTTCCAACTCGCTCTGAGATGATTTTCTTATTTTGCTTCGTTAGATTTTTACTATTATTGTGAAGCACTTTGCTGAGGGGACTCGATTTGAATTGATAGGCCTGTTAATTGTTAGGTACTTGGGTTAGACCTTTTCCTGTAGTAAAGGTTGGATTTAACTATAGTTCCTCCATTCACCTCTAACGACACTATCTATATTTGTTTACAGAGAGTATGCATCAGCCTTGGTCACGCTTCTGTTACTTTAAAGCACCTGGTTTTTTTCACAGTTTTGCGTCCCTGTGGTGTTTATATATATAATCATAAGATTTGATATGGCTTCTTGCAGGTTCCAAAAGGCAATCCTTATCATAGTGCAACCTCGGGAGAGATGGCAATTTACAGGGCGAACAGCCTTATTTTGAGAAAGGTGATTCCATTAGCATATTCCTTTGGCAAGGGCACGCTGGCCAATGACCATGGGCTAGTTCTCAAACTGTTTGTGCTCCAGCTCAACGAGCTCCTTTTCCTCCCCATTTCCAGGCTGGTGCACAGATAGCTGACCCTATTGTTGATACTTTCAACGGGCAAGAGGTAGAGGTTTGGCCACGCATAACCTGGAGCCCACGGTGGGGTCTCACCTTCAAGAGTGTCAAGGAGAAAGTGCATGGCAACTCTTCAGTTTCTCAGAGGTCAGCTTTGGTCATCAATGGTCAGCACGTCTTCCTTGAAGGCCTCTCATTGGACGGCACTCTTATTGTCAATGCTATCGATGAAGCAGAGGTAATACATAACATTGAGCACCGTTAACCCAGAGTCCTGGCATATATTACAGATACCTCAGTAGTTTGGTTATTACCTTAGCAATGAAATATTTTGCTCATACTCCAGCGGTTCATACCATGCATTCATGTCTGTTTGCAGGTTAAACTTACCGGTCATGTACAAAATAAAGGCTGGACTATCCAGCACGTCGACTACAAGGACACCTCGGAGAAGGAAGAGATCAGGATCCGTGGATTTAAGTTTGAGAAGGTTGAGCAGCTAGAGGTGAACTACACGGAGCTAGGAAAACATAGCTTGAGTGCATGAAACAAAGCATTCTTGGTTTGCTTTGATTGACCTGAGTAGCTTCCTACCAACTGGAAATAGTTCACGTCTGGATTGCCTCCTAGATTCTGGGAGGCCATTGGCAACATAGCTGAAACTCTTTTCTCCTTCCCAAGTTTAATAAGGAGCAAAGTGCTTCACCAATCACTCAACATTCTTTATGTATATCTGTACTTGTATAGTACCCTCGTTCATAGCCAAACATTCTCTCCTCTTCAGTGTAATCAGAGTTAATTATTTATTTGGGATCTGATGTTTATATTTCAATTTTGAATTTTAGAAAACTTGGCACTGAATCAAGTAAGTGTGGCAGTACGTAATTAGTGTTATACTACATATTGCATCCTTTTTCTTTGGCACATAAACCATGGAATATCCTAGTGCTGCAGCATTCGCAAATCGTGATTATTTCATGAGAAAAAGGAGAGCAACTGGCGAGCCTTCTGTACCCAATGGCTGTGTGCCTGTGTCGACCGGAGTCTTTGCAACCCTTTTAGCGATTACTTTTTCCTTTTTTTTTAAAAAAAAATATCACTTTTGCCGTTTTCAATGGCCGCGGAAAGCGATTACTTTTTCCTAAGATCATTTTTGCCGTTTTCAATGGCCGTGGAAAGGAATTGTGGTGATGAGTGAGTGCTGAGGCGACTAACGAGATGCCGTGAACGAAAGGAACAAATCTGGACCAGCCATTATCTCTATGTGTACCTAAAAGGTTAAGGAAAGTGCATATGGTACAAGGATGAAAGCTAACTCTTGACCTCCCTTACTAGAAGAGTATTGTAAAGACTCTTTCTTAACCGGATGTTTCAAAGACCAACCTTCGATCTGATACTCTTTTTACTAACCAATTCGTATCGTTAGTTTTAGCTCTTGCAGAGTGTACCAGTAAGAAACAGTAGGCATTTCTTTTAGAAATAGCATGCATCGGACCTGGTTGCTGTTTCAGCAATTATCAAGACCAGAATATACAGGAAGGCAGCAGGACAGCCATAGTGACATAGCTATCGTTTCTCAGATCCAAATGTTCAACATTTCAGAACCAGCAAATCAGCACACAAAAACAACATCACTGAACAGATCAGGTGACCAAGTACAAAGCACAAGCTAGTAAAATTACAGTTCTGCGTGAATAATAACAGTGACAGGTCCAACAAGCAAGAGCAAACACGCCTGCCAAGCAAATATTTAGAATGCGGAAACTCTTTTACTGTGATAAGGAGACGTGGTGCACTGGCTCAAGCACGGCGATCAAATAACTTCTGAATCAGCACCGAGAGGGTACCAAATCCCATGCATCCACCACATGTAGCTTTAGGACCACCTACACGAAATACCAATTTCCTTATGTATAAATTTCAAATGAAGGTACATTTTTTTGGGGGTAAAAAATGAAGGTACATTATGAATAGAGTTATCTGAATCTTTGTATGACTGGCTCAAAGTTTGCAAATACAAGTTCATTCAGATGCACAAAAAAGATAGAAATATCTATCTTCTCTGAAATATAACCAGAAATGCAGCTTCATGGAAAATAACATTTTCTTTAGAGTTCCAGAGAGCTAAAATGGCCCACATGCTGACATGCCCATTAGCAGATACCACTACAAGTCTAGTGATGTAAAAAATGGCCATTAAAATTAAGTCTTCCTGAAAATAACTCATACACATGATTTCTTCTTTATTCAAGCAAGGAACAAGCAAATACCCACGTTCACTGTCACAGATCCAACAATGTTCCTCCAAAAGAACTAGATCCTTTCAGAAGTGAAAGTATATATTAAACCCAATTGCTTCGTTCGCTGCAGCTGCTGCCATAAGCCGCTGCTAGTACAGTGTTTGCAGTTGCAGCTGCAGCAGCTAAAAAAAACTGTGCCGACCACCCTGAATAATAGGCCAATACCACTGTATAGCTGCTGATTCCTAGACACCAGAACTACTATTATAAACATGAAAGATGAAAGAGCTACAATGAGACCGTCAGTGGTAAGCCATTTGCACCAAGCAACAAATAAAGCACTCCTATCCTTTTCACAATAACGTACAGTTGCATGTTACAGGATAATACTACAAGCATGGAATGAATAAGGGTAAAAGATGACCTTTTTTATATAGGACATGATCTCACACCTTACAGAGCAATGCCTGATTCATCTTTCTAGGATTTGGTACTATCCAATGGGGGGTGGCCAGTTGGACGAAATCCGAGGAGAAACAATTTTCTCGCTGGTCAGATTATCCAAGTTAAAAACTCCCATATCACGTTTTTCATGCTTTCCAAAAGCATCAGTAAAGTAGATATGATTCCCCTTCAGTTCTGGATATTCTTTGGCGCATAGACAGAGTGATTGGTTGAGCCCAAGAAACAGCACATTGTCACCCAAACTACTTACTTCCACAAACTTCTTTGCTGTCAAGTCCACTCTATATACTTTGAACACAACCTTTTCGTGAAGTGGCATAGAGTCTAACTCTGGTTCTGCACCATCTTCTGATACGCTCCACCACGCCGGTTCTGCATCATATTCTGATGTAGCCCTGTCCGGTTCTGAGAAATACTCATCATCGTCTGGTGGGTCTAAGTCAGGTTCGTCACCAGGCACCTCTTCATCCTCCTCATCAGGATACTCAAGATCCCTGTGAATTTGCAGCAGATCACCACATGGAGCTTGGACAATGTAGATTCCACCAGGCCCGACCTTAAACCCATCCATGACAACTCGTGGTTTCAATGCAGGGTCACTTAGATCGTATGCGTGGATTTCACCATCAACCCGCATTGCATACAGTAGGCCATCGTCCTTAAAGACACAATCTGCATACATAACACCGTCTGGCAACCAGGTCCAGTGGTCATCCCCGTCTCTCGCGAACGAGAGCTGCCAGTACGGGTTATGGATGAGCACAACAGTGTAGGATCCAGTGGACGGATCGGAGGACAAGAACGCCTTCTGAAAGAGATAATCCCGCAGCTTATGAAGGCGAAAGACTGATGGCGTTAAGCGTTCCGTGTGGGTTGCAGTGTACCACGAGTACTCGTACAGGCGAACAGCACCGTACCAGTCGCGGAGTGGCCTGACCTGCTCGATGGTGGTGACGGACGGGAGGTCGATCTGGTCACCCCTGATGGGGTTGAGGAGGTGGAGCTCGGACCTCCTGTCGACGGTGACGATCCAGCCGTAGGCGGAGCCGATGAGGTAGCAGCTGGGGCGGAGCCAGCCCTGTTCATTGCTGCCTGAGATTTTGCTCATACGTGAACTTAAGGCCATGACGTAGTATTTAAGATATCAGTCGAATTTTGCCTGGATCCGCTACTCGGATAGGAGGGTCCGGGAGAGCGAGCGTGTACGGCTTCTCCTCCGCGAGGCTGTAGAGGCCTGCGGCACTGTCGCCGGAGGACGGTTGGTGTAGAGGAGGCACGGCGTCTGCGGCCGGATCCAAGCCCCGAGCTGCCACTCGTGACGAAGGGAGTTGCAGGCGCGGCGCCAGGAGGAGCAGACACAGCCCGCGCGGAGGAGGTCTGGGACCTCGAGAGCCGCGAGTACCGTCGGCAGGACGTCCTCTGGCAGCTCCTCTCCTGACATCGAGTCGAGAACGACGTACGGTGTAGCTTTTTTTCGTTCGTTTGTTCGTAGACGATGAACTGCGTATCAGGACGAGGACGGAGTGGGGATGGAACTGAACGTCGTGCAATTGTATGTAGAAGCAAACGGATTGGATTGCCGAGCGGAGGGCAGCGACGGAGCCGCCGACGAAGAGCACGGAAACAGGAGCTCTTGGAGAGGACAAAGGAAAGAGACAGGGACAGCACCGAGGACACCGGACGACCTCCGCAAGGACAAGGACGGCCCAGGAAGACGAAGCAGCTGGAGGCCCAATTAACCACAACCAAAGCACAGCCAACCCACGCTGCCGGTCAACATCAATACGTGGACTACACGCGGTCACACCACACGGTAAAGAGCAGTGCTAGGGCTAGGACGTCCGGACGGGCGGGCGCGCCTGTACTTCGTTTTCCATGCGCGTCTGCACTCCGCCCCCACGTCGGCAAGCCCCCGTCCATGATAGCGCGCCTGCGTTTCGCGCGCTCACACGGGGTCCACACCGCTCGGACGTTGCCCGCACTGCTAAACTGTGCGTGGGACCGCTCGCACCTCCTCCGTCGTCTGCGCCCGCTTGGCGGCACCCCAGCAGTTGCAGCCGGTGGTTGCGAAGGTGGGTCCCGTTGCAACATTTGCAACACCTGATCTACTGGTGCAGCGTTTGAAACATAGTATGAAGGCATCTGAAACACTTGAAACATGTGCCTGAAACACTTACAAAATACATGAAAAACACTTCAAAAAAATTGCAAACATACGCAACATCCAGATCAACACAGTTGCAGCATATGTATGAAACATATGCACCATCCAGATATCCATACTTGCAACATGTGTCTGAAAAAACAGATAAAGCAATGAAAACGGAAGCTTGCAACATACATGTGCAACCATTACAACATATGAAACATCCCGATCTACTTTTGCAACATCCGTATGAAACACTTGCAATATATCTATGAAACATCTAAAGCACTTGAAACATACGCTTGCAACATGTCCTTGTTCTCCCGGACGATGCAGAGCAGAGTGGGGAACGGTTGGTAGCCCGTGGCGGCCGAGGATGGTGGCGTGACTTGGTAGCGGCCATCTACACCTGCGCCTGGCCTAGGCCTGGCCAGTGACGACCCCCCTCTCCTGCGCGGCGGTCGGTAAGCGCGGTGGAGAGGGAGGATGGCGGTTCGGTGGCCCTGCTCAAATGCGGTGGAGATGGAGGAGGGCGCGGGGCAGGCAGAGAGTGCAGCGCGCGGGGAGTGGCGTGGCGAGAAGCGAGGACATGACGCAGATGAAGGCCAGTGTCGGCCCTGCAAGGGTGCACGGGGTGTGATGGCCTAGGGCCCACGAGAGGGGGCCCAGCCTAGGACCCCACGTATACAGGCCCTTTAGCCTTTAGGTATACTACGCGTAACGCGTCTACGTGAACGCTCGCTCGACGCCCAGAACCCTACACGAACGGTCGAACGCCCGTGCCGTCGAAGGGTGAATGCGAATCGCCGTCCGTGATCCATCTCGCCGACACCGCGCGTGCGGCACAGGCACTGTGGCTCCCGTCCGGCTGTCCCTTGGTTGTCCGGTACAACGCCGGGTAGGCCGTAGGTGGGTACGGGACGCAAACGACGGCAAGGCGACGATCTAGGTATTTTTTCCTTGATCGTTTTTAATCTAAATTAATTATTTCGGACTTCTAGTACTCGGTTCTCGTGTGTTTTCTTCTAATTTAGGTGTTAGAAACTTTGAATGTTACCTAAGAAATATTTGTCGGGGTCTAAGAAAAGAAAACGGAAAAGAGTAGAAGATCAATTTATTGAATCTCAAAAATGTGCTATACACAAGTTTTTTTTCAGCTTCAAGCAGTGTTATTGAAAGTGCATCTAGCCCTTCAGTGAATTTTGGATGATTGAATGACAACGTGATTAAAGGTCTAACCCGTTTGCTAAGTGTGGACAGGTAATAGGTTATCTCACAGATACTTAATGAAAGCCAAAATGATATGTTGTTGTATAAACAATCTAGTTCAAGCATAAGATAACAATGCAAATGGAATTCATGCAAAGACTTGTTTATTGTGGGATTTCTATGTACTATGTAAAAGCAAGCTTGTGAGAATTAATTAATGAGACATAAGGGTTTGCATATGGAATGATCTCATATTTGAAACTTGCTAAAATTGAAATGAAAAAGATAACAATACATGAATGAATGATTCAACACAAGATGTGACTTGATGGCTTGAGATGGTGAAGATAGCAAGGAAAGGCTTCGAGGTACTAAGCAAGGGTGAAGGGCAAGCGATGGCTTGACAGCCGAAGAACCTAGCTAGGGTGAAGAAGGAAGTACTTGCATTTAGTTGAGGTATTAATCAAGCTATGATGGCCATATTTATGTGAAGGATCAAATCACTGTTGGAGTGTTTGATGGAAGTGACTTGATACATTTGGGATTATTCAAATATGATGAATGGAATCAAGTCACGTGCTCAAAGATGGCTATGCTCTAGTGAAAAAGATCAATATCAACATGTTGGCACTCTCACTTGATGAAGATTGGAATACACGGCTTCGGTTCAAAAAGAGCAACTCAAAAGGTTTAAATCCGTTATACTTTTAAATTTGAGTAAATAGGAATGCCGTACTATTAAGAGGGATGCATCATGTTGATAGATAATGTTTCATAAGTGCTCAAGCCAATCCATGTGAGATTTGAATGTTTGAGAGACAAAAGAGCTAACTGACTTGTTGCTGGTCTGGCCATACCGGACCGGACTTGTCCGGTATTTGCCCAGTAACTGTAAAAGTGTTGTTCTCGGGTTGGTTCGTGGGGAGTTCCGACGCATGTCGGGAGTTCCGACGGTCGGAAGTTCCGGCAATGGTCGGGAGTTCCGACGACTCGCAATTTAAATAATTTGGAGTGTTCACTGTGGTGGTCATACCGGACGTGTCCGGTATTCATACCGAACGTGTCCGGTATGGATGACCAGAGGCCAACGGCTACTTTTCAAATACCGTGAGGGTCGGAAGTTCCGACATACGTCGGGAGTTCCGACACCTCACACACTTTAACTCAGTTCCGATGTTTTCAAATGTGCTGAGGATCGGGAGTTCCAACGAAAGTTGGGAGTTCCGACGGTCGGAAGTTCCGGCATTCATCGGGAGTTTCGACGCCTCACAAATTCACTGTAACTTAGTTACCGTTGGTGCAGTGTAAGTCATACCGGACGTGGCCGGTATGCATACCGGACGTGTCCGGTATTGCAACGGCTATAAAACGGCTAGTTTTTCCAAGGGGGCTATAAATACCCCCAAGCCTCCACCTTTGGAGGCAGCTGATTCTGCTGAGATAGACACATTTTTGAGCCTTGCCAACTCTCCCAACCCTCTCTTAGTGAGTGTGTGATCCAAATTGCAAAATCAATTTGTGAGCTAAGAGAGAATTTGAAAAAGAGAGCAAGCCACCACTTGAGCACTTGTGCATATTGTTAATCTCGTGATTCGCATTTGTTACTCTTGGACTCTTCGGTCCTAGACGACTAGGCGTCGCCGGAGAGCAACCGAGAGATTGTGGTTGCTTCGAAAAGTTTGTAACGGTCGATTCCGCCGCCTCGGAATCATTTAGTAGAAGGAGGAAAATGAGATGAAAAAGACTCCGGCTAGAGTGACCTTCGTGGTACCCTCTAGGGCTGACCTTCGCTGGGGCGCCCGCAGCCCCCTCAACAGAGAGTAGGAGTCAAACGAGTCCGAACTTCGGTAAAACAAATATCGTGTCTCAATTCGCATTTCATTTGATATTTGTGTTGCTCCAGCTTCTTGTGCAGGTTCTCTGTGTATACTGATATCTCTAGTAGGTACCTGCAATTTGGTTTGAAGATAGAAATCGAAAGGAGCAAGTTCGTGGCTGATCTGCAGAAACCGTGCATACCGGACACGTCCGGTATTCATACCGGACACGTCCGGTATTAGAGCTCTGTGCTGAAAATATTTATTCACAGTTCTAACTTTGTGTTGCAGGGTTGTAGCTTCTAGATACATTCTTTATACCTCGTATACTCTATGACTAACTTATGAGGGGTGGTACTACTCTTTATTTGGAGTTTCCATTTTGGAAACTCTCTTTACTAATCGTTTCCGCATTTAAAGGTGTTAATTTTCAGAAACGCCTATTCACCCCCCTCTAGGCGACATCCTAGGTCTTTTCAGTTATGCATGATGATAATTCTATAGATGCACTTGATATTGAAGAACAAGGACAGCAACAGCAACAAGTTAATGATAATTTAAGTGAACAAGTTGATGACATTGATAATGCTACAGGGAATGAAAATTTACAGCATTCCTCTCAACCTGAAAATTCATTTGATGATGTGCAAGAAGCTTCTATTCATGATGTCTTTGATTCTAGAACTTGGAAAAATCTTGATAATAAGGGTAGAGATATATTGATTAAAAAGTGGCTGGTGAGAGAATTGAATCTTGAGTTCCCTACAGATGCTCTTAATAGACATGTTAGCGCTTGAGATTCTAGAGTTTGTTATAACTGCAGATTGTTATCTAAATATTTCAGTTGCCTATCGAATCCTCTTAACTGTACCTGTGATTGTAGTTTCAGCTAGAAAAAGTTTCTCAAAATTAAAGTTGTTGAAGAACTATTTGAGATCAACTATGTCATAAGAAAGGTTAAATGAATTGGCTATGTGCACTATCAAAAGAGATATCTTGACACTATTGACCTTAGTACCGTCCTTGATGATTTTGCATCAAGAAACGCCCGAAGAACCATCTTTTTATGAGAAGCAATAGATATTATGGAGTTCTATTCTTCCTTAAGGTAATCATATTAGTTTTAGTCTACATTGTTCCTCGATAATTATCAAACATGTTAAATTAAAAATGTATCACTGGATTTGTTTTCGCTTTGCAAAAAAAAATTAACGTTTATACATATTATAAGATTTATATATAGTCTAGAGGGGCCGTCGCGACGAGTTCGTCAGAGGGCCCTCAAAATCTTAGGACCAGCACTGATGAAGGCCACTGCAAGTGCCGACTCGACGGTTGGGTGTAGGTATCGCGGCTGCAGCGACAAGAAGAAACTGCGCAACAAGGCAAGAAGCAAGAAAAATACGTTTGTTTTTATTTTTATATGGATCGTGAGGAGAAGCAGACCAAGCTGGTCCATACTCCCTGGTGAACGCGTCCGGACGCACGGACGCTTTAACGGACGGTAAATGGGTGACTCCAGCCAGAGGGCCGGAATAAGAGGCACGTGTGATGTAACGACGTCGTTAGTCAGGTGTCAGGGTGTATGTGGTAGGAATTGGCTCGTTCTTGTCTCAAGAAACATTTTCGTTGATAGATTAAATCACTTTATGAAATTGTTTGGCTGGATTTTGATTCTCAAGTGATTTTTTTTATAAAAAAGTATATAAATAGAAATATGCTTCAAATTTTTTTGATATTTCTGTGGACAAACAACTTCAATACAATACATTTTAACTTAATACACTAAAAAGAATTAATGAAAAAAATAATTACTATTGGAAATGGGAGACCAGAATCCAAATCACTAGAAACCCTATGTCGTTTTGTGTGCTCACCTACAAAGCGAGAAACATTCCGGCTCGGATCCTGTGGCCAGGAAATTTGTTTGGCGCGGTTTCTAGCGCTTCCTGACTAGAACGGATGTGTTTCTCTGTTCCAAACCGACCCTTAGTCGTTACAAAGCGGAAACAAATTCCGTTTGATACAGACTCATCTTCGTATAATTAACTATGAGGGCCTGTTTGGAACGCAGGAATAAAAAACACGGGAATAGAAAAAAACGCAGGAATGAGGTGAGTGTGTAGTGGTAAAACAGAGAAAAGGAAAAACGCGGGAAATAACTAGAAGAGATGTTTGGAACGCAGGAATCCATAACATAAGAAAAACGCAAGAAGTAACACTGCACACTCTCTGCACACACGCTTTCCTCGGGCTTCCGCGAAAACATTGGCTTCCGGTGGATGTTCTGATTCCTTTGTTTTGTGAAGCATGCTGCCCTTTCTGGAGGAACGGTAAAGTCTGATTCCTTTGATCCAAACGGTCAGTGACGTCATCAAAACTCTAGAATGACTTTCCTCTGAAATTCCTCTAGGAATCCCTCGTTCCAAACAGCCCCTGAACATGGTAGTACTTCCTCTGTTCTACCTATGACTTTGTTTCTTCTAGATACATTGTTTTTATTTAATTAGAATGAAAAGATAAATCATCTTATAATTTAGAATAGATGAAGTACTACATAGTATTTCACCATCAAAATTAATTTCTTTTGGGGTTTTGGATCTACAGAATGGTATAGTACAAACCAAAATAGAAGGAAACCGTATTCTCTTCTCGCTTCTGATCACACAAGTAGGTCTAATCACACAAGTAGGTCTAGAACTCGTTTGTTTAGAGTGTTGTTCATTTTTATTGGGCTCCTTGTGCTAGAGTCTGTTCCACTGAGTTCAAGTTCTCTGACTTGACGTGGTTACTTGGATTTAGTCCATAATTTAATGTTATCATTTTTCAGTGGTAGGTGAGATATCCCTCCATAGTGAGCCATGTGTGCGTGTATAAATGCCTGCTTATGTATTACGAATAGCAAAAAATGGAAGAGTAAAAGAAATGGAAAGAGCACAAGAGTTATAGTCCCCGTTGGATGGAGACAAACGACATGGGACCCAAACCGTGGAGAGTTCATGACACCACAAGAGCGAGATACTCTACTCTCTGTGGAGGAAATCAAAGCCGTAGCATAGCAAGACCAGCGACCACACAATTATAGCCAAATACTACTATAAAGCTTTTGAACCCATCATGCATCACAATTTTTTTAAGGAAATAACATGCGGGAGGACGGGGAGTCTCCATAATATACTTCATTCGTTTCAAATTATAAGTCATTTCAACTTTCTTAAAAGTCAAACAACTCACGTTTGAACAAAATTAAAGAGAAAATTACAAAAAGTTATGGCATCAAATAGGTACGCTATGAAAATGTAACACCTCTGGTGATAGGCTTGCATAATTGCACTTGCATTTCATGAACATGAGCATTATTCATCCATTCATGAGCATATATCACCTGAAACATATTATCGAAACATATGCAACATTCGCAAATTCTATTTGTATTCATACTTGAATTGCTTGTGAATGGTAGTAATGCAACATGAGTTTCTCATACCTTGCAACATGTGCAACTCTCTTTAGTGGAATCTAGCTAGTTAGTACGAGGCAACAAGATCATGAAACATGTGAAACAGGACCTTGAAACAAATGTAGCATTTCAATTGTTTTTCATCGTTTCAATGCATTATGTGCTTGATTCTTGTGTGGCCAATGTGTGGTATGGCTAAATATATTTTTAAACACCTTAGCTATGCTTAGAAAGTCATTAGGAATAATGTTCATGTTAACCACTTTGCCTAATTAAGTTTTCAAATAGTGGTTGACTTGTTTTGACTCTTGAACTCTTTGGTTTGACTGTTTAAAAAGTGCAACTTAGAGTCTATGCATGCCTGAACAATCTAAAGCAAAGTTTTAGCAAATTTAATAAGGAACAAACTTTGTTTGGAAGCCAAGTCATGAAAATGTGCACAACATGTTCAAAAGGGACCCACAAGTCAGAAGTGAAAGCTGATTCAATACTTAGCAAATTTTCTAAATCCTAACTGCAATTTCAGTTGGATCAAGCCAACTTGGGCTTGATGTAACTTCGGATCCTTGGCGAATTAGAGGATTGGCATTGAAAAGAAGTTGTAGATGGAAGGTAGGTCTACAATTTTCATGTACGTTTCTTTCGCTAACTCGTCACGGTTTAAGAGAACAAACGTCATCAAGTCGCGCTGTCAGACTGATCTAAGGAACTGAATGCGCGCTCTGATGATCACCGTTTGAAAACGTCCGGACGCGTGGGTGACACTCGTCGCCGCCTTCTTTTCATGTTGCCACGCCACGGGCTTCTGGCCGCTGGCGGCGCGTCTTGAGCACCCCCAGCTACCGCCGACCGAAAGTCGCTGCTCCCATTTGCTTTCTTTTCGCTTCCACAAGATGCAAAGACCGGCCACCGCAGCCCCTCCAGTTCCGACCAAGCTTCGCCGTTGCCGTTTGAGCTCACCACTGCAAAAATGCGCCGGCCGTCTTGCTCCTCGCTTCGCCGTGATCCCCTCTACCACCTCCACCGTTCCATCGAATCAATCGAGCCTTGGTAAGGGCGAAATCGCCGTTTTCTTCCACCGCCGCCATGGCTGACCTCGCCGGAGATGGCGCTCCACGTGGACAACCGCCACCGTGGCCTTCCCGTCCTCTCTCTCTCTCTCGCGCTAGGTCCTAGGTGCGATGCTGATGCTCATAGAGTCACCCACTAGAGCCGTAGCGTCGTCACCTCGCCGGAGCATCGTCGGACCGTGCCGCCGTCCGCCATTCACGTTGTCGTCCTTGTTGGGGATCAGTAGAGTTTGAATTGAGGGCTTAGATAGGTGCGCCTTGGTGTGGGGAGCGCGCCTGAGCCATCGGGTTTGCCGGAGAGGTCACCGGCGATGAGCTTCGCCGCCGCCCTGTTCTCCTCCCCTGGCTGTCTCTCTGTCAGGGACTCACCGCGCGTCGATCGCAGCGTCTTGGAGGCGGGAGCCAACATGGGCAGCGCCAGGTATGCGTCGTCATGAACGCCGTGATTTTTTTTTTCGAGTGTCTGGCCCGATGAGTGATTAGGTTTTCCTTTATGTTTTGTTTATTTTGTTTTTCACAGATTTGTGTGCATGATTCAAAAATGTGTAACTCAAGTTTGGTAGATCCAAATGTTATGGTTCCAATTTTGTTGAGTTCCTAGTAATGTCTAGTATTTAATAAAAATATTATATGAGCACATGTTTTAGAAATTTTGGATGAATTAAATATGACTTTGAAATGTGTTTTTAGATGCATGCAAACTTGTTTGAATTTTATCTTGAGTTGCTGTGGTCCAAAAATTATGAAATTTTGTGGGTAATCTATTTTTTCTTAGTAGAAGCTCTGGTTAAAATTTCAGAGCTAGTGCATGTGTAGTTTTTGAGTTATAGAATTTCCTTTTATCAATGGATGGATCTGGTGTGAATTTTCATAATTTTTCTATAGATCCAGTAAAGGTAAAAATTGGTGAGTGCTATTCTTATGCTAGAATGATACTAGGAAAAATGTGAAATCTGTTACTTGACACTTTTAACTAAGGTTTCCTATTTATGTCTTTTTAAGCAATTATGCCTTGTCATTTTTGTGTAGGCTATTTTACTTATCTAAATGCCATGAAAATTTTATGGTAGTCTACTTAGAGTAGTACTAGGCTACTGTAATTTTCTCAGATTTTTATGAACACTAGAAATGTATGTTGCTGTTGTAGCCCGAGTTTAAAATAAAATAAAACAATCTTCTTTAATGAGAGTTAATTAATAATGTTCACTTTGGTGTATCTTTGAAGCATCTTAGTTTGCTGTGGTGATTTGGCATGTTAGTACAGTGGTTGTTGTAGTAGATAGTAGTACATGTTCTTGGATGATGTTAACTACCTTGTAGAAGAGCGTTGCTACGATTATGTCAAGTAAAGTTAAACATGCTCATCCACTTTTCATGAATCATGATCATTTCATGTCATCTCTCCGATGCACCTATGCATTAGCACTTATACATCTGCATCATACAGGATCGCAGGAGGAGTTGCTAGTAGCGGTTCAGGAAGAACAGACCGGGACCGATCCACAAGAAGTTCAGGCACAGGAGGTGCCAGAGGAAGAGGAGCAAGGAGAGGACTTGCCCGAGTGCGTGGATCACCAACCTAGTTCGTTCGAACGAGGCAAGTCCCGGAGCATTCTAAGTCTCCTACTTTATAAAAGCAATTCTTTCTATATATATATGAGTTTATATATTATTGCATTAAGTTGTAGGAGTTGATTGAAACCGTTGATGCATCTATTACTATCCTTGCCTACCTTATTACCTTTTACCCTATTAGGTTAGGATCGAATAACTGTTTAGCCTTGCTTAGACCGGTAGCGATCGGTGATACTCGATCACCTACAATATAGGTAGTTACTGGAAGAATTTAGCTATGAAAAGAATGATATCCTAGAATTAACCATGTGTGATGGATAATTGGAGACCGGACGGAAAAGTTGGAGGCAACCAGACAGGGTTCTGAGGTGCTGTTAGTTTCCGTCTGTGTCAATTAAGGACCGATCGTTGCTCGTCCCTCTTGTCATGTTGAACGCATGCCACGCATTTAGCTGGCCGAATAAAGTACCTTTCGACCGCGAAGCTAGTGGCACTATTCGGGCCGGGATCTACACGAGTGCGCGTATTGGTGCTGATGGGGGTATGACAGGGGCGCGAAGAGTGAGCCCAAGGGCAGGTGTGACCTGATTTCTGGCAGTCGGGCGGTCCCTGGGTACTGCGGCTCCAGATTATCACGCGGCTACCTGAAAAGTGTTATTGGTGATCTGTAACTCACTTGATCGGTGAGTGTGGTTTGTGTGAGGAATAAATCACCAGCTAGTTAGAAATCGATTCGAATCGCCATCGCTCCTGGATAGTGAGCACTTGACTCGAGCTACGGCATCGTAGTAATTATGATGAAACACTAATGGTTATTTGGAGGATATGAGTTATGCTGAAGCTAAATTGGTAACTGGATGTTATTGTTTAATCATGTGATTGCCATAATACAGGTGCTTACCTAGATGGATATGTTATAATAAAGATGATGCAAAGTATTTAAAATGGTTTGTTCATGATAACTTATGCTTTCGCAAAAAGAGTCAGCTAGCCCACTAAAGAAAGCCTTGCATAATCCTTGGTGTCGTTTTATGTTGGTTTAAGACGGGTAAGTCTAGTTGAGTACCTTCTCATACTCAGGGCGTTGTTCCCATTGTTGTTGCAGATGGTCAAATGTACTACGGCTATTGCATTAACTGCCTGTATCCGGCGATGGGTGACAACTAGGACCAAGGGCAAATGGTCACTCCGTATTTCTCATCTGATGCTTTTGTTGGAGATGACTAACTATTGGCACTGTATCTGAATCAAAAGTGTGTGTGTGGCTTTAAAACTATTTGCTTCCGCTATTTCAGTTTGAACTTGGTATGTAATAACTTTATGTTCTAAACTCTGATGTATCTACTGTCGTTGTGAACTTTATGTAACGTATGACGGTACTCGCTATACTCGCTAAACTTGTACGATTTTGGTTTGTATGTCGATTGGTTTGAAATCCTTCGTGGTTTCACGGACTGCCGGGTTATACGGGCTTAAGTTTGCTAAATTATCTGCTTCGGCGGAAGATTTTCTTACTTAATCTCGTATAATTGGTCGGTTCTGTTACATAAAATATAATTAATGAAATATCTAATGATATTTATTTGATGTTATAAATATTATTATTTTATTATATAAATTTGGTCAAACTTAAAATACTTTGACTCTCAAAAAAATTAGAATGACTTGTATTTTGGGATGGAGGAGTATATCACATATGCCGAAACAAATTTGGTAATGGAGGGTCGGTTGTAGCCCAAGAAGGCTTGCGCCAAGGATTGCTAAGTTACAGTAGAATGGGAGAGAGTTTACAGTGTGAGTAAGTTACACCAATTATTACGTGCGATCTGCATCATGTTGCTTGTCAACTTCCTTTAAAAACCACTAAACACTGAAAATAATTTTTTGATTCTAACTCTAAACCATTTGAATTCCAGCTCAAAAAAGAATCCAATAAACGTCTCTAGTCGTGAACCATATATATGACTGGGATTCTTTCCTACCAAACGCAGTAAAAGTCTTTCAGAGCCTCGAGAGGACATCATAATTCCTCGTGTACAATTTTGGTAATAAAAGTAGCCATGAACATATATGTCATTGTCAACTAAATCAATTTCCTTTTTGAGTTATGGATGCACACGTAATAAAGGCATTGTTTGAGTTCACATCCAGACGCGAGCAAACAGAATCGTCTCTCTCTTCCGACAGCCTGTTCCTGAATCAAGATCAGATCACACCAGTTGGGCTACAGCCTGTTGAAAGGATACCAACAAGATTTCCGAAAATAGAAAAAAAAGCACATACTATAGGAATATGAAACTCCATAAGGCTCATAGAATCCGCGCTCTCGCAGCCATCCTGGTTACTGTTCCGGTCCGTCCTTCCAGTGTTAGGCGCCCACGTGTTTTGTTCTCTGCTTCGTGTCATTGGTTGTGACGTCTGTAGCCGGTGCCCCAGTTCCTGCGCGACTCACTGCCTTCCGGTTTTCACCTCGTGTTACCGGTTGGACCAGTCGTCTGCGTTCGTCAGGACCACGTACATATGCTTTGCGCCTGCAGCTCGTGCGTGTGTACCCCTCTTTTTCCTCATCGCTGATTCGTGGGCCCATCTCTGCTCTGGCCCAGCACCGGCGATTGGGCGTGTTGTGGCCTCGGAGCTGTCGTCGCCACTCGCCAGTCGCCACGCTCGGAGGCGCGCTTCTCCAGGCACCGCGCCGAGGCCTTGGCGCTCGCGTTGGCCCATACCTTGCCGCATCCGCCGCCTGCGTTTTTCCTCCGTCTGCCTTGCTCGCTGCCTTTTCTTCTCCGCGTTGCTGTCTGGAGAGGACTTGCCGCGGCCCTACCATTGCCGCTCCGGTTGCTGGATAGGTCAGTGCCTCACTCGCTTCCATGGATTGGTCCCCGTCCTCTTTTGGATCCGCCTATGTCTGCACTCTTTTCAATCGCATGTATTTGTAGTTGTGCCAATCTGCAGATTTTTTTTGGCCTACGCAGATTCGGGATGTCCATCCTTCTCGCCTCTCCGGGAAGCTACCTTCATCCAGCCGTTGCTCCGGTCCCCAGACAACGGCGCCCTCACCCTGCGCCCTTGTTCGACGGATTAATGGATGTGAAGAAGGCGTTGAAGGATACTGAGTAAACGACATCAGTGGATGCCTGTGTGGCCGGCATGCCGGTACTTGTGCCTATGCAAGCAGTTGCCTCCGTCCCATAGGTGATGCCCTTGGTTGGATTGCCACTACTGGTTCTACTGTTCACTAAGTGCGACCTTCTGTTCCTCTGCAACAAGGTGACACTTCTTATCTACTCCAGATTTGCCATTGGCTTTATCATTATGCCAAACATTGGTCTTAGGTATCTAGATTTGCCAATAATTTTTGTACACATTCTCTCCCTTTCACAGTGAATGAATTAATTGTAAGTGCCTAAGTTTCAGATGATTTGTTAATTAGATTATTGGTGGTCGCACCAGTCATGTTGTTACTTAAGTTTTCTCAACAATTTGCAAATTTATGTGCATGATAGATGGCATTTAGGTTTTCCACATCGATTCATTTTAATGCTTTGTTCCAATATTTGTATGCCTGAAAAATCTTTTAGATGCCCCGTGTTAGTCATCATGATAATTCTGGTTCAAGAATGTGGCTAATATGAATAATTTTGACTATGTTTCAGCTTTGTTGTCATCATAGTCTAGGATCACTATGAACATGACCTTATTGAATTGTCTTAATGTTTCCTGACCACCTATATGTAATGTATTTTACCTCCATTTGATCATGAGTGGTGATTGGGTTTATTTTCTTAGTGTTCTGCACTTCTGTTATTGAATCATAGTTTCTACCCTCCTGCTCTCATTTCTTTGTCAACATATGCTTCTGGTTGGAAAAGAAATGGCCACTGTTGATTGTGCTGATTAAATTGGGTGGCTAGGAACATCTGCAGGTTTAATTCACACATTTGTATCTTAGTATAGATACAATTAAATCATTTTTCAGGATAGCATGGTCTTCCTTGTGTTGCGTCCTTGCACTTCTCATGGTATGTCGTTTTGGAACCCTTCCCTCCTTAAATATGTTTCAGGATCACAAAATTTGCAGCTTTGGACATCTTTCATCATCTATTATTTGAATCATGGTTTCCCAGAGCTACTACTCCTATAGTTTACATGCATGTACAATCTTTACTCTATAGACATAAAGAAACCTATGCCGATAGGGTTTCCCTCTCATTGTTAGCCAAATGGAATTTATTTGATTCTTCCTAGGTTCTTGCTTACAGTGCCATCATGTGTTAAGGTTCACCATGGCATTGCAACTTTAAAAGTTGTATATTGTTACCATGTAGTCTCTAGGTTAGTACCATATGTGTGCATTTTAATTTTGAGTAAATATATTATGATTAATGTTCTTGGTTGTCTGGTGTTTGAGCTAGGTATTTTTAGTGCATTTTAATCTTATTTAAAAGAACAGTGAGCACATGCCATTTCTGAATTACTCCACTGTATGTACAGTATACAATATTGTATTTTAAGACAATAAGGTAAAATAGTTAGCATGGTGTTACTTTATCTGTTTTATTCCATTTTATGTTTTTACTATGAGTCCATTGTCCACTGAGAATAGTGGAAATTTGAGGCTTTATTCCAAGAGAGGTTCAAACTGATGTCTTGCGATTCTACTCAGTGCTGCTTTCACCTGCTCTGTGCTCTGGCTCATATATCGTTGTTTCCCCTCTGACCATCTTTTTGGCAAGTTCCCTCTGTCTGTAGAAGATTGCAGTTCACATGTTACAAGTACTCCAATAATAGAGACTCTGTTTTTGTTATCTATTTGTGGTGCTAATTTTTCTGTCACATTTTCTGAAACCAACAAGTTGAGAATGGATCGTAGAACTCGGAAGTAAATATATCAGTAATCCATACCATGTACTTGCTCCTTGTGCTTAGATTCTTGTGTAAAAGGGAGGCTGCTCAAACATCTTTTCATTGTTTTACATCTTAATGTTTTGTTCAAAATTGTCCTGTTCTTATTTTACATCTCACTGCATGCAGTTCACGTAACAGATATCCCCATATATGGTCTCCTACTCTGAGGTACAACAACAAATGATATGCCTTTCCACGAGATGAGCGAGTATTATTCATGTTATTGTCGTACAAAGCATGTGCTCCTTTCGTTTCCAAAAAAAAATAATGCTAAGAATTATCGTCATCTTCGTTTGGTTACTTGAAGGAAAAGCCTTAGGATTTTGACAAACATAGCCAATCTACTAATTGATTTAGCCTGACTTCAGTTCATTGAAATCAGATTTTGCCTGTATGTGTCTTCTTCCATAAATCATGTTAGTATTGAATTAAACTATCACGGGAATGATGCCAAACTTTAATACCTGAAGTTTATGTGTGCAATATAAGATAGTTTAGTTTTTGCTTTCTACCTGATGATGTTGTTGAAATTATTGCTAACAAGTTTAAGAAACTCATCTCAAACTTTGGTTGTCCAAGAAATGTTTCATAGTTCTGAAGTTTAGCTTAATATGCAGCTGGAAAATGAAGATTGCATGGGGAGAACACTAAGAAAGCACAAAGGTCACCCAATAGTCATGGATCAATTTTGACTGCACTAATTAGGAGACAAGGTGACATTCGGCTGGTGTTTTCCTTTAATCCACCCAATGTTAGATTTGTACTTTTGTATACATGTATGGAAATATCCTATGTCAAAGTGAAATGATCATACATGGCATCCACGTAAAACCTCACTTCTCGTGATGTTTACAGTTATGCTCTCTTCTTGTACAAGCCTGTACACTTGTGTGGCAATGTCTCAAATGTATATTTGAGTGACTAAACTAGCAATTTACTCTGTTGTACATATGTAAATTAATAGATTCGTGTGAACGCTTGTAATCTATTTCATGCTACTGAATTCATTGTCGTTTCTATAAAAAACAAACATGCAGATGATTATGTGTTATCACTACGGGCGCAGCGAAGCGCGCCAACCTACCTAGTATATAGTAGAAGAGAAAAGGGAGGCAAACACGGGCCCAGGCCCTGGAGAGATAGCCCAGGAACGGCCCACGGGGGAGAGAAACCCTACCCTTCGGGGGGAGTGGTGGCATCCGCGACTCGTCCCCACCGCAGGCACAGCGCGACCCCCCTTAAAAGCCGCCTCTCGCCGCCGCCCGCAAACCCTCGTTTTTCTCTCTCCTGCGCTGCGCCGTCCCTCACCTCCGCCGCCGAATCCGAGACTCCGATCTCGGGTTCACCGCAGCGCACAGAGCACCCCACGACTCCCGGACCGATCCGCGCTCTCCTCTCCGTCGCTTCAGGTGGTCGCCTCCTTCAGATCTCTTGCTGTTTCGCTCGTTTTATTTGCTTTTTGGTGTCCGATCTGCCGCGGCGGCGGGTATCGGTCGATCTGGCGGTACTGCCCGTGTAGATCTGCGCCGATTCGGTGGGGATATTAGTGATTTTGACGGTTTTGGATTGAGGGATGGCTTTGCGCGCGGAAGCGGAAGTACTAGCTTCCCCCTTTGTCTGATGTGCGGCTTTCAACTCTATACATGATTTCTTACGTGGGATTTGATTGATTTTGTATGTAAATAAAATGGTTTCCGATGCTAATACGCAAAATTGCTAGTTTTGGTAATAAAACTGTGCTAGACAGCTCTTTGTAGCTTGCTTGTAGCTGTATATTTGGAACTGTTGTGCTGTGTGTTGTGTTTGAGTATTGGATTCGAGCTGTTTGAGCTATGGGACTGCATGCTATGTATTATTCTGTCGTGATAAGATAACTTTCTGTGAAAGCGCTATGTATTATTCTGTCGTGATAAGATAACTTTCTGTGAAAGCGCTATGTATTATTCTGTCGTGATAAGATAACTTTTTGTGAAAGCGCTGATGAAATGGCCACCAGGATTTGTTACAGGATAGGGAAAAGACTGTCTGTGCTACTATTCATATTGTTTGATAGTAAAGAACTGTTGTTCGATTTATTGAGTAGATACTTGCACTTATATCAGTCTGCTGTTAAGAAAGTGTAAAGCATCAAAGTTGTCCTGGTATGGTTCTGTTTAGATTCTTTATAACCTGAAGGATGAGTTGAACATGCATTTTGTATAAATTGTAGAGCTTGGATAATCATTTGTAGAGTACAACTGATTCCCTGTTGATTCTGTTGTGAATTACTGGGTACTTGGCTACCATTTGTCTTCTAGCATGTTGTTTGCCTTGTACCTGAACAAATTTCTGTGGTACACAAACACCTTTCTTGCTGTAGTCTTTAGGCAAGTTCTGTTATAAGCTTAAATTGTGCCGCTGTTCATGATTTTGTATACATCCTTTTGATCCCGATTCCTGATTAAACCTTTTTTTTGTTTGCTTGTCATATTGTTCACATGCACTATAACTTCTGTGTCTTAACATGTTTTGTTTGCTACAGTCATGGCAGGAATGGCACCTGAGGGTTCTCAGTTCGATGCTAAGCACTATGATTCTAAAATGCAGGAGCTGCTGTAAGTAATATAAATCATTCTTTTTAAAAAAACCCTTCTTGTTTTTATCATTTTTGACTTGAGAGCCTAGTGATATCTAATAACCTTTACCTCTATATGTTCATGTAATACAGGAGCACTGGTGAGACTGAGGAGTTCTTCACTTCATACGATGAAGTTTTTGAGAGTTTTGATGACATGGGCCTCCAAGAGAATCTTCTGAGGGGCATTTATGCTTATGGTAGGTTGGGAGTCTGTTTTGCTTTAGCGCGTTTGTCTTTTACATTGTATATTCCTCTTACAACCCATTCTCTGTTGTGTAGGTTTTGAGAAACCTTCTGCAATTCAGCAGAGAGGAATTGTTCCCTTCTGCAAGGGTCTTGATGTCATTCAGCAAGCACAATCTGGTACAGGAAAGACAGCAACTTTCTGTTCTGGGATCTTGCAGCAGCTCGACTATGGCCTTGTTGAATGCCAGGCCTTGGTCCTTGCTCCCACCCGTGAGCTTGCACAGCAAATTGAGAAAGTCATGCGCGCACTTGGTGACTACCTAGGTGTTAAGGTCCATGCATGTGTAGGAGGAACATCTGTCCGTGAGGACCAAAGGATTCTTGCCAGTGGTGTGCATGTTGTTGTTGGTACACCTGGTCGTGTTTTTGACATGCTGCGTAGGCAGTCCCTCCGCCCTGATAACATCAAGATGTTTGTTCTTGATGAGGCTGATGAAATGCTTTCTCGTGGTTTCAAGGATCAGGTATACTCTTCTATATAATTTCTACTTTCTCTATTCTTGATCATGGTACCTGTATTCTTTGCTAGTAAAGTGCAGAGATGAAGTTTAAATTGACTTTGCCACATTTGATTTCATTTGTTAGTTTCCTTGTGTTTAGCTTTAATCATTGACATGCTTCAGTCAGGAAATCTTGTGCCAAATCAGTTGTATAATTCTATTATCTTCTGTAGCAGCAACCTTAAAAGCATTTCAGTAATGCACTACCTATTTACGTTGCTCTGATTGATTGATGCCTGCTGACTTCCTTTCTTTGGTGAAAATGCAGATTTACGACATCTTCCAACTTCTTCCAGCCAAGATTCAGGTTGGAGTCTTCTCTGCTACGATGCCTCCTGAGGCCCTTGAGATTACCCGCAAGTTCATGAACAAGCCAGTCAGAATCCTCGTGAAGAGAGATGAGCTGACCCTTGAGGGTATCAAGCAGTTCTATGTGAATGTTGACAAGGAAGACTGGAAGCTGGACACACTGTGTGACCTGTACGAGACCCTGGCCATCACCCAGAGTGTCATCTTTGTCAACACCCGCCGCAAGGTGGACTGGCTCACTGACAAGATGAGGAGCAGGGACCACACTGTCTCTGCCACTCACGGTGACATGGACCAGAACACAAGAGACATCATCATGAGGGAGTTCCGGTCTGGTTCCTCCCGTGTGCTCATCACCACCGACCTGCTTGCTCGTGGTATTGATGTTCAGCAGGTGTCCCTGGTCATCAACTATGATCTTCCCACCCAGCCAGAGAACTACCTGCATCGCATTGGTCGTAGTGGTCGTTTCGGTAGGAAGGGTGTTGCCATCAACTTTGTGACTCGTGACGACGAGCGGATGCTGTATGACATCCAGAGGTTCTACAACGTGGTGGTTGAGGAGCTGCCTGCCAACGTTGCTGACCTTCTGTGATCATTGAGGAAAAAACAGAACAAAAAAGGGGTGGCAGGGGAACTGATAAGGCTTGTTTTTGTCGAAATATCGTGGGGGAGGATGTGATAAGGTCTGTGGGGTTTCTATGTTAAAGTCGTGATCATGGACAATTTGTGTTTTTTCTTTATGCCATGTTTTG
Organism: Miscanthus lutarioriparius; assembly: GCA_904845875.1. NCBI lineage: Eukaryota > Viridiplantae > Streptophyta > Magnoliopsida > Poales > Poaceae > Miscanthus > Miscanthus lutarioriparius. The sequence continues at coordinate 7,089,911 of CAJGYO010000018.1, forward strand.
GGAATTTTTGTAGCTGCCTAGGCCTTGTGGTATGTGCTGCTGTGGGGGTTCATTAGTATGGAGAGGAAGACGCTGCTGAGAGTCTTTTTCTCTTTATTAGTATTTTGTTTAAAACTATGTATGACCGAATGATGGTATTTATTTGTGTCATCCTTTACTCTTATTCTGCTGCAACCAGATGTATCGTGCCATGTGTCTGCAGCACCGGTCTTTGTTGTTCAGAGTAAAACCTGTTTACTCTGTTGAGCTTGTCAGCTGTTGATGCACGGTGCCAATGGTAATGTATTTGAAGTGGCGCGACTGAGCAAGATGTGTGGCACTGGGGTCTGAGATACTAACACTATAACTATTTTGGTATTTATTTTGGTATGCATCTAAATATAATAATATCTAGATACATAGTAGAATGGATGAACTACAAAAATTGGAACGGAGGGAGTAGTAGTTTACACCGGCAATTTGGTATCCTTAATAATATATGATGAGGGGTGTTGGTTTCAAATAGTTTTGTTTACTTCCTGAAACTTCTGAAATAGTCATGTAGGGGATTTTCTCGAATAGAGAGAACAATGTTTAAGCGGCAGCTTTTGGTATCTTACCTGAAAAGCTGCCTTTTTGGCTTCAATCTGCTTTTAGTTATGTTTCCTGGAATGTGTTTTTTAGCTTGTATTAGTTCAAATTTCCCAAGAGCCAGCTTTTCACCTTTTCAAGAGCAAGTTCAATAGCTAAACTGTTTATTTCAGCTTCTAGCTTACGACGAGCAGAGAAATAAACCAGCAAAAAGCTGAAATGAACAAATCCTAATTCGGCATCAACCAAACAGAACAGACCCAAATTTGACACCAATCAAATAAAACACAAGTGGAAGCACAATGGGAAAGCCCGAATTAAGCACCATACAAACAAGGACGAGAAATTGAAAAAAAGGCTTCATGCTCCCTTATGTAGCAAGTTATTAGCGATGGAAAAGGAGAGAAAGAGAGTAACAAACCTGGGCCGCGGATCCACTGGTGGTCTGTAGCAGCCTAACAACAGGCATTGTTGGGCCGTGCGACACACACGGGGCTTCCCCTGCTTCTTTTCAGGAAAAAATGTTTTGTTTTTTTCGACCTCCCTCAACTTGTGTGATCATCCGATTTATCTCCCTTATTCACAAAACCAGTTGGTTGACTTCCTTCAGCTTTCAAAATTGTTTGCTTTTGGACCTTGACCAGTTTTGATGGTGGCTTTGCTGACGTGGTGCCACGTCATCTATCTATAAGGCTGAACTGAACATGCGCACGTTACGTGCCGTCATCTGTCTCTGGCCCCTTCCGCCACGGCTAAACTGCACAGGAATGCTAAATGCTATGCATGCTGCATACTGCCAGAGCAACGTGCGTCGGTATGTGTCGCACTCGCACTGGCATGCATGGTCTGCTCCGATCCATGCATGCATCGCTCCAGGTGTTTCTTGGCATCCGGCATCCGGCAACGCATGCGTTCGTGGGTGTGCAGGGCAGGAGTGAACAATGGTGGTCTCTCGATGCTGCCTACTGCATATGCACTCGTCGTCTGTTCCCTTTCGCCGCATTTTTTTCCCTTTTCTTTTCTTTCTGCTCAATCCATCCTTGATTTTTTTTAATTTTAACACTTTTTAAAAACTAATTTTAAATCTAACACTGTCAATTTTTTTTTAAAACTAACACTTTTGGCCGCGTCTATTGCCCTGGCGTGGCCAAATGCCTGTGCCGCGTCATGCATGGTGGCGCGGCAGCGGACTGACGTGGCGACAAACGGAATCGCGACCGATGACGTGGCAGGGCTCTGCCGCGCCACCGATCTTGGCGCGGCAGTGCCGCGCCCTGATCCGTGGCGCGGCAGAGCCGAATAAAACCCCCGCCGCGGGCCGCGTCCGCCAGTGCCCGAGCACGCAGCAAGGCCGCCTGGCCGCTGCGCCCACGCCAGCCCGCCGCCGAGCCGCCGGCCGCCGCGGCCGCGTCCACCCGCGCCAGCCTGCCCGCCTTCGAGCACGGCACGGCCGCCGGCCGCCCGGTGCGGCCGCCGCGCCCGCACGCCGGCGCGCCACCCCCTCCGACCACACACGGCGGCTGCCCGTCGAGGCCTGCGCCCGCGCCTCCCTGCCCGGTCTAGCGCGCTGCAGCGAGGTACTCCCCTAATGTAGTTAGTATAGTTAATAAAGTTAGTAAAATTATTAAAGTATAGTTAGTATAGTTAGTAAAGTTAGTTAGTTTAGTTAGTATATGTAATATAGTAAGTTAGTATAGGTAGTAAAGTTAGGTAGTTTAGTTAGTACCATTATTGAGTCTAGTTATACATTAGATTTAGTCTAATTAGTTGTTGTAGTTAGCCTTGTATAGATGTTAATATTAGATTAGTTGGTATAGTTATAATTAGAATATGTATTAATATTACTACCTATAGTTATAGTTAGATGATTTCGACGACTTGATGAAGTTTGTTGAAATGCTTTTGCAGATGGATTGTTGTGTTAGAGTTTTATACGGAGGAAGTGTTAGGAGAGAAGATGGTATGTTTGAGAATATGGAAGAAGAATTGGAATGGTTTGATGAACCTCCTAGCTTCAACGACCTCTGTGTTCGTTTGAATGCAAAGTTTGACGGTGAGTTTCATACTGAAGGGGATGTTTGATACTTGAAAGACTAGGGCACACTATGTCCTCATGCCCTTGCGCGACCCTGCTCACTGGTCCCGCTACACTAGGGTTCTCCAATGATTCAATGTGTCCATGGCTGAGGTGGTGGTGGAGAATGGGTACATGATGCATGGTGTTCAGGACGGCCCGTCCATTGATGGTTTTGGAGGCAATGAACAAGAATTAGGGGTCGAAGGGGAAGCAACTCAGGATAACATGGATTTGGACGGTCAGTTGACGCAGGAGCAGTTTCATTCAACTGCAGTAGGCTGTATAAGCAATGACTTCGATGTGAATAAGTTCGAACGAGAAGAGGAGGAGCAGGAGGAGGAGGACAGGATCGGTGATGTAGTTAGCAGTGATTCAGACGATTCTGATGATGACCAAGGAGGTACAGATGCTATGCCAACACCGACTGATGCCATGCCAGTACCGGTTCATACTATGCCATTACCAGTACAAACTGAGGTTTTGCATGGTGTCCAGTCTCAGGGTAGACTAGTCACAGATTTGGCTGCCGATGATACCCCCTATGATTCATGGGCCAGAATTAGCGAAGCGCAGCAGTATATTTCACCACCACCTTACACAACGACTGAGCTTGAGCAACTAAGGTCCAAGAACGTACCTTTCAGGGGCGTTCCAAACTATAGGGATGTCAGCATGACGGATATGGCAGTTTGTGACATCGGTCTCCAGATGTGTAGGAATTCATTGTATGACCATGAGAAAGAAACCCTTAGGAAGGGGATGATATTCAACACAATGTCAGAGATGAAATTCTTCCTTCAGGACTATGTTGTGTACCACCATAGGCCGTACACCGTCACTCATTCGGATCAGGAGTTTAGGTACCATGTGATATGCAAAAATGGTTGTATGTGGAGGTTAAATGCACGAAAGAGACAGAGTGATAGCAAGTGGAGGATAACTACAGTTGTCAAACCCCACACTTGCCTAGACAGTAGCGGAAGGAAAATCATCAGCAGCTCACTGCACGTTACCTTGCCCGTCGTATATTAGGACTCGTTGATGACAATAACGATATCTCGGTGTCTTCTTTACAACAGTTCATATCTGGATTCGTTAAGTACGATGTGACGTATGGAAAGGTTTGGCGTGCTAAGCAAATTGCTCTGGCGATTCGATAGGGTAGTTGGGAGGAAGCGTACAACAGGGTGCCCCGTATCTTATGTGCAATGCATTACTACAACCCTAGCTTGAAATGGTTTGTGGACACCGGAGGGATGTGTTTTCGGGACCCATTGAGGCATGTCCTCTATCGTGTGTTCTGGTCGTTCGCGCAAATGAAACATGCATTCCAGTTTTGTCGGCCAATCATACTTGTTGATGGCACTTTCCTAACAGGAAAGTATAAGGGCACGTTGATGATGGCTGCTGCTGTTGATCCTGAGGACCAGATAGTACCCATGGCTTTTGCTTTGGTAGAGGGAGAGAATAATGAATCGTGGTCATGGTTCATGCGGCTTCTACGTGTGCAAGTGCTTGGCCCAACTCGCACTATATGTTTGATCTCGGACTGTCACGTAGGGCTTCTTAATGCTGCAGCTGAGCATATAGATGGGTTCCCGCCTCTAGTACATAGATGGTGCATGAGACACTTTGCCACTAATTTCTGGCGGCGTCAGTGGAAGCAGGAGGTATGTGACAAGGTAAAGGCTCTATGTTGTGTACGTACAGAGCACCAGTTCAAGGAGATAATTTAACGCGATTACGTTCGTTTTAGAAATTCTCAGCGCATGATACAAACAGATGTGATCACTTAAGATCGATCATGGGTAATCCGAGTACATGATACATGGGTACAATACATCAGTAGTTCAAATAGAATATAAGACAACACAATGAAATTTCTACTACATAGCTACATTGATCATTAATAAAGCATGGAACTAACACACGGCACAATAAAAAACCCTCAGTCAGAAACATACTGAGTAAATAACTCGTCGTCCGAGTACCAATCCTCAACCACAACCCTGTTGCTGTGGCTAGGCTCACCTGCATTGCCATGATCTGCTTTTCGCCTGTAGTAAGCGGCTCCGCTTCATCTGCGGCCTCTGCGGCCTGAGTGAAGAACGTGTCGTCATCCTCCTCCGCCTGCAAGCCCACTTCTTCTAGAGCGATGAGCTCGCTCAGTCTGGCAGTGTCGTCCTCAGCCTCGTCCGCCTACAAGCCCGCCTCTGCTAGAGCGATGAGCTCGCTCAGTCTACCAGTGTCGTCTTCAGTCTCCTCCGCCTGCAAACCCGCCTCTGCTAGAGCAATGAGCTCGCTGAGTCTGGCAGTGTCGTCCTCATCCTCGCCCCCCTCATCAGACAACACAATCGGTGATTCAACGGTGCGACCAGCTCGCTTTTTGTGCTCATCTAACTTCTTTTCCTCGTACCTTGCATGAGCCACCTCTGCAGCATGTTCCTCGCTGCATCCAATCTCTTTATGTATAAAATGCAATCAGTTAGCAACGTGATTATATTACATTTAAAATCAGGCAACGAGAAAAAGGGCTTTCGAGCACTCACTGGCACATAATGCAACAACATGCTCGTTCAAGACCTGCATCTGTACTCTTGTCTCCTCCCTTGCCTCCTTCCTTGCGCTCTCTTTCTCTAACGTCATCCGTCTCTCTAATCCCCATTTATCAAGCCCAACATCGATCAGGTTACAAATACCGTGCTGTCTAGCAAACTCACGCATCTTGTCTTAGTGATGTTTAACGAAAAGGTTGACGTAGTCAGGTCCATATCCCCTCTTTCGTGCAATTACTTGCTTCCCCTTCAGTTCATCCAAGAACTTAGCTTGACCATCATAATATTTCCACCTGCATTTCCTAGTGCTCTGTTCAAATAAAAAATTATATCATATATGTCTTAGCAAAAGAAACAAAATACGATTTCATGGTTACCAAAAAACAACCAACCTCATCATAGTCAATCATATGGCCGCAATAATGGCCTATTTCAAGCTCCGAAGGGACTAGATCGTAGTTGGATTTAACACCACATTCACACTTGACTAGCGGTGCTCTGTAAATTAACCTTTCTTTCTTCTTTTGCTTTGCCTTTGGAGGTTCTTCGGGCCATTTGTTCTTAGGACCATACAACCACTTCTTGAAACGACACTTCGCCATTGAAAACACCTAAATAACGTGACATTAGTACATGACACATATAGCTCAACATTTCAACACATACACTTTGCACTTATTTCATGCTTGTTTGGACACACAAACTCCAACGTATTGTCAGGGTTTATCAAGGCTCGGTCTCCGTAATGGCACAGAGGAGGTACATCGAGTCGTCTAACTACGGCTAAGTGCTTCTCCTTAGCCGTCATTAGAGGGGAGTTAGGGGGAGGTGGAACCCACCGCTCGAAGTGCTCTCGTGGATGTCGGCCTCTCCACCAATCATCAAAAAGAAAGTACCTGAGGTTAAACTTGTCTGCACCGTCGATCCACTGAAAGAAAAAACACCTCTCATGGGCCTACACAATAAAAAATCAACAAAACATTAGTAACCTAGTAATACAAATGAAGAAGAAAAATATACGAAAACAATTACTTACATTAAAACGACTGCACATGTAGAAGCAACGAGCCGCTGTGTTCGGATGTCTCGATTGAAACACATCGGCCGAACGACCACAGTCACAGTTAGGGACAGGGAGTTCAGGGGGGACGGCGGCATCTTTGCTAGACTCGTCGGGGTACAATTCTCTAGGACAACCCCGTTTTTGCCATAACTGCTCCCGAAACATGTCTTCCATCTAATAAAACAGTTTAAATTAAACATCAATCAAAACAACGCAAATTAATGTAAAATATAATCATTTGCAATGCAACTAAAATAATATAACCAACACTTATAGCAACAAAAATATACATGGTAAACATACTTCTAACTAAATAATTAACCTTAACATTGACAAAATCAAACTAATATCTTTCTTCAAACCGTAACCCATAGTTCCTAAACATAATTTTCCTCCTAAACTTAACTCTCATTCATAATATCCTATTCATCATTTAAACGAAAATAAAATGTGCGTCATTACCTTGAACGAGGACGAGGAGGGAGGGAGGCGATCGGGGAATGGAAGGGAATGGAGGGAGGCGGTTGCTCGGGCACTGGCGGACGCGGGCCGTGGCGGGGGTTTTATTCGGCTCTGCCGCGCCACGGATCAGGGCGCGCCAAGATTGGTGGCGCGGCAGAGCCCTGCCACGTCACCGGTTGCGATTTCGGTCGTCGCCACGTCAGCCTGCTGCCGCGCCACCATGCATGGCGCGGCACAGGCGCGGCCAAAAGTGTTAGTTTAAAAAAAACCGAGTGTTAGATTTAAAATTAGTTTTAAAAAAGTGTTAAAATAAAAAAAAATCGTCGTTGAGTCGTAGTCTTGTTTGGCCTGACGCCCTGACCCATTGTCGTCGTCGTCGTCGTCGCTATTGCCTCTGCTTTCTAGCCTCGATCGATCTCCATGGTCCATGATGCGATCAATGTGTATATGGATCCGATCGAGCCTTCACTTTCACACATGGACACACACGGTACAGCGGCGTTTTTTTTTTTTTTCAAAAGGAGACTTGAGCAAACAAAAGCTGAAGGGAATCTCTCTAGCTAGCTATCTCCACCGCGCGGCCAACGTACGTACAGTCGATTTCAGTTTCAGACGACGTTTCTGCTCTTGTTCGATCTGTGTATCTATCTTTAATAATTTGTCGCCCAATCTTTTCGCACAACGCGTACACTACTGCTTGTTGTCTGTTGAGTGCTTGTTGCTGCTGTAAAAAAAAAGCCTAACTTGGTCACCTTGTCTTGTGCTCAGCATATCTTATCTTCAACACCATGAGCTAGTGACGACAAATTAAAGAAACAGAGAGTTTTTTTTTGAAAGGAAAAGAAACAGAGAGTTGATCGATCGGAGAATCTCTAGCTCGCTCGCCAGACGAACTGCTATATATGTCGTCGTCGGTATGTACGCCAGCCTGATGCTCTAATTTCAGATGTTTCTTGCGTGCTCTCTTCATTCTCACTCACGCCATCCTTTTCGCGTCTTTTATTTACCAAAGATGCATGGTGTAGTAACGGCTCTAAATAATTCGCCTAGACGATCGAGTACGCACATTCACACCCTTCATCTAACTGATGGTGATGGGTTATTATTATTAGGCTCATCATCAGCTTCCTTGTGATCCCTATCCCTGCTAGTAGTAGTAGTCAGTGATCGACGACGATAGAAAGCGACGTGCGTTGTTTGGAATTGGATTGGTTCTTGCATTGGTGGGATCTATCCGTGCTTGATTCCAACGTCGTCGCCGTCACGCTCAGTTCATTTCAACGCACAGTACAACTGTAGAAGCACCTGCTAATTAAGTACAGCTAGCTAGTCAAATTTGATTGCAGCTAATAACCCTTCTTCTGCATTTCTTAATTAGTTTCCTGTGGTCTTTGCATGCTTCTCCACCTTTGCCTTTTTGCATGGTTGGCTGCACTGTGTGCAATCAAATTTGAAAACCCAAAAGTCCAAAACTATTATACCAAATTATTTTGTAATGTAACCACATCTGTTAAAATAAGCATCGTGGCTCTAGTTGAAGGAACCTAGCTACAAAGCTGGAACCTTAGTTTTGATATGCAGCATATATACAATATAATAGAATCTTGGTTTTGTCCTGTCTGCCCCACTGTTAACTAAAGTTATCCCCAGCGGCCTGATGCTACCTTTTACTAAATCTACACGTTTATAGTATCCACGATGCATATGATGTATGCCCTGTATGAAACCATATGGAATGCATATATACAAATTGTGTGGAAAATTCCGTCCTCGTGTTCATACCAATATGCATGGCTTTATTATTAGTAAAAAAATTCATTTAAAGGAAGCCAACATGTACACGCTAGCGTACGTGCGGTGGTGTTTGGTCGGTATACACAACTACGGAATCACCGTCCAGTACTTTTGTTCCTTCTTTTAACAATGCTGTTATATTTATTCCGGACCAATATATAATATATAGACACCTTTCTCAACTACATGCATGCCAAAGTTCATTTAGGACGATCAGTTGATATATCTGATCTTGTCCAAAAAGTGCTGAAATCGCGCATGAAATAAAACAGAAACGACGTCACCTGCTTGCACAAGTGGCAGTGGTTAGCAGCATTATTGATCTTTCGTTCCAAGAAAAAAAGCTACACCGACCGGCTTATCAATTGTCGCGTGTGCATTCCTATGTAATGTTTGAGTGGACAACTTATCGAGCCGCTTTTGATCTTGCAAATTTGCTTTACAAGTGGTCGTCTACAAGATATGTCACTGCTGATCGAGTGACATCAGAACTTGGCCGTTCCCTTCCCCAAAAAAAAAAGGAACTTGGCTGTTGATAGATCGCTCATCTGGATGCTTGCTTCCCTAGACAGGTTTGCCTCGTCGTGTTCGTTTCGCTGAAATTTGGCTTATACTGATTTGTTAAAAGAGAAAAACATTATTTCTTCGCTGAAAAATACTACTCAGTAGTGCTACAGAACAGATGTTCGGCTGTGTAAACTAGTCGACTTTGATTCCGTGCGGGCAAAATTTTCTCTTGCAGATTGAGGTGAGCCAAATTGGCTCTCCTAGCCTGGCAAGGATCTCGTTGCTTGTCCACAACCAAGCACGTCCTGAATTTGCTGGCATGAGCAAGGAAAAACTCATTGTGATTTGGCTCACCTTCAGTAGCTAGGAAAAACTTGCTACTGGAGCAGATCAGTTGGAAGAGGCATCAGGTCAGTTAACGGTAGCCAAAAATTGAATAATGACATCCGAAAAGCTAGAGAATTAGACATACATGTCAATGTCGACATGGAAGATCGGACAATGAAGACCGCAGAGTACAAAATCAAAGATACCGCCTCATCAATGGATTTGTTCGTCTGGAAAAGAAGCAATCTTCTTTATATAATCCACTTCCCATTCCTCGTTTAGGATTTATCGAGTGACACAGTTGAGAAACATTTCCTTGTCATATGTGCCACTACCATATCACCAAATTTAATGTACCGGTTCTAAACACATCACAAAGACGGGCAAACATACATCACAGTGTCACACCATGAGTGATCTGGATCTTGCTTCCAGAAGCACTTTCCGCGCACTAAAACCACACAAATCCAGCAAAGCTGGGCGCGCTGGTGCTGATACAGGGGCCCGATGGCTTGAGGAGTCACTGAAATCGTTTTGAAGCCATCACATCAAGTCAAGCACATCTTTGGAAATAGTGTTGGCCTACGTAGCCTCCAGCCATGGCTCTTTTCACATTTGCCTCAAACATCTTTGGGTTGTCACGAAGGACAACTGCAGCTTCGTGGTTCAAAGGATCCTCATCGTTTGGTTGCTGCAAGTAACAATGTAAACATTAGATAACCCGCAAAGAAGGATAAACATTAGAGAAGTTTGATTTTCTTGAGATGCTTTTCCAACCAAACCATAGTATTAAATATGCTGTCCTCGAAAACAAGGTTCAGAACCAAACTTACAATTTTAACTGTCACGAATACAAGTTCCAAATAGTTTTGCTTATACACGTGGACAAAACAGTAGACTGGTCAATGATAATAAAACATGGGATGCAACAAACTTTGCAGTTTTGAAAACCATAGTATAGCTAAATCTGTAGCCTATTTGGAGTTTAAAAAACTCCACTCTAGACCCTTTTTTTTTTCTAAACCAAGGTTTTGCACGTCTATGGGTTCTAAAACTTCAGTTTACCAATTTCATGGTTTCTTAATACAGTACTACGTTATCCAATCAAGACCTAAATAGCAAAAATATTCATTAACATAGTTAGAAGCACCCTTCAACTCATCTTTCATGATAATATTTAAGGATTAAATTCAGTTTTACTAGTAACAGAACCAATGAACTACTAAGGCCCTGTTTGGTTGAGCTGTGGCTGTGGGAAAAAGCTGTTGTGGGCTGTGAGCTGTGGAAAAGCTGCTGTGGGCTGTGAGCTGTAGAAAAGCTGAAAGCTGTTTGGTTAAACAAGTATAAAATATACCTTTTATCTTTATCTCTCTTGAAACAACTATGGAAGAGCTTTTTATTCCACCAATTTCGAAAAGCAGAAAGCCAAAAGCCAAAAGCAGGGTCAACCCAGCTTTCAAAAATGAACTACGGAAAAGCAGCTGCTTCTGAAAAAGCACCCTCCAAAAGCAGCCCCTTTGGTTGGGCTTTTGGCTTTTGGTGCCAAAAGCCAAAGCCAAAAGCCCAACCAAACAGGGCCTAAGGTCTTGCTCAGATAGGTATGTCTGGTTCAGAGATAACATCATTGTGAGGACAATAGTGATTACTTTTTTAAACAGCAACTCTCGAACATCATAGTCCATGAAATGTAGTAATAGGATGACAACAATGCACGCACAATTGCAAACACTACTCTTTTGTCTTCCCAATTTCTAAATGTATTATTTCAATAATTGGGGAATCAAGATAGCTGAAATACCGTAAAAAGAAGATTCAGGCCATAAATAACAGTGTTGATGTTGAGAACAGGCTTCCAATCTTCGCGCAGAATGTTCAGACAGACATTGCCTTCCAAATCAATATTTGGATGGTACACCTGAATGCATGTTTATATAACATCAAAGTATTTAATTGCTTTAGAGGAAATGTAATTTAGTGGATAATAAGAAAGAACCATAGATGTAAAGGATACTGTCTTATACCTTGGTCTTGCATTTGACCTTTGGAGGATCATGAGGATAAGATGGGGACACTTGAAAGGTGAAAACAAAAGTGCCTCCCCTAGAAAAAAGACAGTATATTAAATTGGGGAAGGCTCAGAAAACTCACAAAGCTGGCATCTGATGATAGCAATGACTTCTAAACTATTTTTGGGTACACTAAATTGATAACCTCTCCACTAGAGACAACATACATACTATTGCAGGTGGAAAAGGCTCCCTTAATTATGCTTTATGCAGCATAGCAACTACCCTCAAGAGTGGCACTTACATGTAATATCCTTCATCAGGTCGGATGGTGATCTCAAAATTCATGAGATCATCCTTGCCATTGGGAAAAGAAATTGATGTGGTCTTTGGCAGGTTGAGCTCACTAATATCTGCAAGGTTTAGAAAGAATTAACCACATAAATAATTCATCACACATTCAAGACCATCAGAGAACCCAAATATCAGTCAGATACATCAATAAGTTGGAAGCTGGCATCTTGTTTATGGATTATTGCATCATATGCCCCAATAGCTTAAATTAGGATCTCAGCTTATTCTATTAGAATCCAGAAATATTAGATAAGGAACTGATCTGGTGCACATAAAGAAACAGTTACCATTTATATACAGAATACAGATACAAATCAGACAGTGCCCACAATGATTACTTCTGGTAAATGCAAATGCATGTCCAGTTCATCAAACAATTGTATCCAGAACATATTATTATGTTAACATGAGTGGAACCCATTTCACAGAAGAGTTAACAGAGGTTTTAGTGGGTAACTTTGCTCACTAAATGGCATCACCTACAATCTGCACAGTAAGCAAGTTACATCATGGAAAAAATAACACCCTCAAATGAAAAAGAAAATGAAACACCACCACCGGCAATGTAACCATATTTCCGTTAGTGGAGCTAGCTGAAATGCAACATATAGCTCTCCCATTTGCATGCGAATCAACCCATGAAAATACATGCAACCCACATAACAATGCAATCATTGGGAACCTAGAAGATGCAACTTACCGAATGCAATCCTCAAACATGGAAACACAACGTGGACAAATAAAGAAAGCACTGAAAGGCCGTGTTTTAGATGCAAGTCCTTCAAACATGATACTTGAAAACATTAAAAAAATTAAAGGGACAAAGGTCAGGTGAATAGGTGATTTGGCCCCTATTTAGGGGTTCGATGGTGTTTTTTTGCTTCTCTTTTATCAACTCTGATTTTGCAGCCACCTTTTTGGATTGAAGCTACTGTTAGATAGACAAATCCTAGAGACGGCAGAAATCAATGGCAACGTGGGTGTGGCACTTGGGCCAGGCTGCAGGTGCACATGGCCTCTGCTCCTCCCAAAACAGGGGAAAACACAAAGTACTCAAAGCACAGGAAAATCTGCATGGGCAAACTAATCAGTTTATAGCTGAATCAACATCATTAAGTCCTCTTAACAGAATAGAGGCAAACTCAGCCTTTGGTTTTTAAAAATCAGGGGCAAAATCAAAATTGGCCTCCAAAACAGTGGAAGGAATACAGGAGAGAAAAGGAATATGTGAAAAAAATAAAACTTGCACGAGAAAATGTCTGAAAAATGAAAAAGATATGAAACCAACTAAGTCTGCCATCGGTAATGGGCAGTGGCTCCTTATGCACTCACTGAGGGGGTCCACTCATGAACCATCTTGCGGTGCGGCTGCTCCAGCCACCTAGGGTAACTTATTGAGGACAGAACATGAGCAGTGAGATTTGGACCAAGGTAAGTATGGGAAAGAAGAGAGTGTGAGAGGTGGGAAGATCGAAGAAGTTAATAGGAGAGGGTAGGATAAACCGATAATTTTTTATACATCTAAAAGGCGTATGTAATATATCAACCCATATTAGGGCAAGAGGAAAGGAAGTCGTAAATGTCTACCCCTAGTAGTAAGCACTGAGCTCATTAAACGCTACCTTGATTTATTGGTATATGTGGGACCTTACATATTGGAACAAGCAGTGGCAAACAGTTCGCTATTTTATGAAACAGATAAGAGCATCTTTTCAGTTGTTTTGGATTATATAAATAAATGTTGTGTACGGAAAACAAAGAGCAGATTGATACAAGAAAGAATTCACCTATAATTCAACAAACCTTTATGAAGACGGAGCTCCCCAGCAGACTGTTTCTTAACCGGGGCCTTTCCAGCAGCACTTGCTGCCTCTTCTTTCTTTTGACCCTTTATTTTGAAAAGATTAATCATCTTTCTGCACCGAAAAAGGGGAAAAAACACAATCAGATATCAAAGATCAGCATGCAGAACTTCCAGATTTTTCAGTGAGTGGAAAAAAAAATTCCCTGATGGCAAAGCGATTCCACATTTGCATCTCTATTATGTAGTTTATTTTGTGCTAATTGACCATCTGTGCCTATTTGGCTGGCAGCCAGATGTTTTCACAACTAAGGTTAAGCTTAGGCGTGTGGCAAGTTAAGGGTGCTTGGTTGGTTGTCATGACTAGCCTAAGTTGTGGCAAATTTAGTAAGGCTATTGTTTGAATTGAAGCCGCAAAACTTGCCAAAAGTTCAGCAAAAACACGTGGCAAATGTTTGGTTTCAAGCCAAGCTTGAATACAACCACCTCCCTTTATCAATTGGTGAGCATACCATATCCATCTTATATACATTAGCAGGAACTTGTATTTTTCATACACATTCAATAACCATTACTAATATTATGATGAGGCAATTGCATAATCAATTTGTATTTTATTTGTAATCGTTTCTGCTGCTTTAATTGTTGATTTTAATTCCCATTATTATCCTCAATAAGGCTTAGTCATCCTTATCTTAACATTCACTTTCCCACTTTAACAATTCCAACCGTCGCTTTTTTCTCATCTTGCTTCAATTCCTTGCCTTCGCTGGTTTATGCAGTTTAGTCATTGCTGGTCACTTCTAGTGCCTCACTGCCTCCCTTTTCAAGTCTCCACTCCAATTCTTATCTCCCATGACCTCCCAAGATGGTCCTAGAGGCCCAGACTATTTCCATCTCTACCAGATGGCATCCTACATGGGTACATGGGTGAGGGAATGAAGCAGCCAATTTGGGAGCGCTGGCTTGCTGCAGAGGCCAGGGCAAGGTGGTGGCTCACTCGAGCGACATGAAGAAGTTGTGGCTTCAGAAGGTGGAAGCGCAGTCCACCGCTGACCAAGTGTGAAGTCAACGATGGTGATTTATTGGTTCCTGCAGATGTGCTTGTGTCTACAATAATTCGTCCTTCACACCATAAGTACACCCCATTTTTACTCAGAACGGTGAGCGGTGAAAGCGGGGCATTGCTATGCTTTTCGCGCATGGCATCACGCATGAGGTTTGGCGGACAAATTGCTCATCATTGATTTGGTAAAGAATACCGGTGCTAACAAACTTTCTTTGGCCTGCAAATGTTTGGCAATGAAACAAATGGCAGCCTATGGTGGTGTGGCTTGCAGCAGGTATAGCGTGGCAAACCGTGGTTCCCATCCAAACACCCCTAGAAATGCGTCTTGAGGCATGTAAACCAAGAACGAAACATGGGGAACAAAAACAAGGATGACAGTGAATCACAGCAAGCATTGAGTAGCAGAACAAATTCACCGCTAATTATTTACATATATAAACAGTACCCTGTATTTACTCACAGGTTGGTGAATTTCAGCTAGCAACTAAAGGTGTTTGGATCCTTTGCTACTGCTCGCTTAGCCTAGCCTGCTCGCCTCATCTCTCCTCGCTAGGCAAAGCAGGCAATCTTCCAAAGGTGTTTTCTTCCCTTGCCACCGCTCACCTCGCCACAAACCATAGCTTGATCCAACAACGGCAGAGCTCGATTCAGCAGCGGTGTGGGTCAATTCAGTGCCTGGGAACCTCAATCTGATGGCAGCAGAGATCGATTCGGTCCTGCCGTGCTGGCGAACCTCGATCCAGTGATGGTGGTCAATTCGGCGACAGCAAACCTCGATCTAGCAACAGCAGTGGAGTGGTCACTTCAGCAACGGCTCGGCTGGCCATGAGAGCACATGAGCAAACCTTGTCCACGCAGGAGAGAAAATTTGGCTCGCCTACATTGGCAAGGATTTGCTTGCCCAGGCAGGCAAGCTTGACAGGCAAACAGGCAAGGCGAGTGACTACCAAACCTGGGCAAGGAGAGCAGCCGGCAACAGATCTGAACACGCCCTAAATTTACCCAAAGTTATCAAGGTGGCCTGGCAAACTATGACACCTGCGCAACCTGGGCACCTGGTTATCTAGGCATTTTCCAATGCATATTTCCTTTTTCCCCCCTTTTGAGTGTAGTGAGCAATTTGGTTGGTTTAGCAAGTGAATGCAACACTAAGACAGGAGAATAGGAGATCCAATGCAAAACGAAGAATAGGAGGAATTATCTGAGCTGGAACAAAAGCCTCAAAGCAAATATAGCAGTATAACTCTAAAAGTATTGGGCGCGTTTGGTTCACTGCCCACCAGAGCCAGGCTCGTAGCAGAGAACCAGGCTCTCTACGGCCAGGCCGAACGCATGCAAGGTCTCTGCGTTTGGTTACTTGCGTCAGTCCAAACAGGCTGCAGACAAACGCTGTTTGGTTGTTCGGTCCGGCGCTGAGCTGATGACTTTTTTGCTGCGCTCAGCCTCTCCACATGCGCCTCGTGTATCAGGCTAGCCTGGCCGCCGGGAAACGCTCGATTTCCCCGTATCTGCAGAGCCTGGCTGAAGGACGCTTTTTGCACCACGCGGGCCAGGCCCAAACATCGGCACAGGTAACCAAACATTCGGTTGTTGCATCCCGCGAGCCTGGTTGAGCCGCATACAGGGAACCAAACATGCCCATTATGTAGCACTAGCGCACGCACACACACAGAGGAACAAACGGTTACATACAAAACAGGCAAGCTAGCATCTTTAAGTAAAGGCAAGGATGATAAAGGGTCTAGGCAAGCTAGCATCTTTAAGCTTGGCTTTTAGATCTATTGGATTCAAATTTGTTTTAGGCCTTAGATAAATTAATATTTGCAAAACAAGACCAACTTCTTTTCTATACAAATTTGTGAGTTTTGTCATGTAGTTCTGCTAGGTGAGTGGTCATAGTTTGTGGTTTCTGATGAGTAACGTTGTGCTCTTCTAATTCAGCTAAACAAAATGCATTTTACAGGTGGTCTGTAGTTTGCAGAATTTATTGCAACTAATTTTATTCAGGAAACATTTATGTGCTATACACTGGCAATCTCAGTTAATGTAGTTTTGCTTCAGGTGCCTTCAGATTTTGCGTTTGTGGACAGTGATTGCTTAATCTTTTAGTACTTTGTAATGCTAGATTTAAATTATTGCTCTCTGCGAATTTACTACACATTCAAGAGATCCCAAAACAGTACTGTAACTAAGAAAGGCTCACAGTTAACCCACCCTCCCAGGGTTCCAAAAAGCGGCACTAAGCGCACACTTCAGCACGCTGAAGCACTAAGCGGACAGGTAACGCTTCGCTTTGGGGCATAAGCGCTCCCAAAGCGGGGCGACCGCCTTTGGTGGAGCAGCGGCTGCTGGCTCCACCCTTGGCGAGGTCGCGAGGCGACTGGCGAGAGGCGGGAGGGGGATCCGCTGACGCTGACGCCGCCGCCGAGCCTGGGACTGCCCCGCCGTCGCTACCGACGAATCTCCGCAAAAAGCGCTGAGAGAGAGCTGCGAGGGATAGAGGAGCTGGAAAAAGTAGATCTCACCGGCTCCTTCTCCCTTCTCACGCGGGATGGACGCCGCTGCCCCTGGATCCACGCGCTGCGGCTCCTCCTCCCTCCTCACGCGCGTAGCCGACGACGGAGACGGAGGGAGGCGAGACGGCGCGGGAGGCGGGGCGGGAGGGGCGGAGCGGAGGAGGCGGATGCGCGCCGTCGCTCGGTGGCGCGACGGGACGGTGGTGGTAGTCCGAGCGGGAGCGGTGGAGCGGCGGCGAAGAAAGAAGAGCTCGTGGTGCGCCGCGGGATCCCCGGTCTCCCAAGAGCGACGGGCTAAGTGAAAGAACTTTCAGCCTTCTTACTTACCAGGAGAAGCTGTTTTTACAAAACTTTTTTTTTTTAAAAAACGACTCTACTTCTTAAGCTACACGTTTAGAAGAGTCAGGGACAGAGCTGTTTTTTTTTTTAGAGCCGGAGCCCTGGCCCGAAGAAACGGTGACAGACCTTAGCTGAGTGAAAAGGTTACGTGACGTTTGGATCGTAGGAAAAGAACAGTGAGAATATAAAATGTGGGAAGGTAGATAGCATAACCCTCGTTTGCATATGGAATAGGATAAGAACTGGGTATGGGACAGGGATAAGATGAGTTCATATCCCACCAATCCATACCCAATGGGAGGGGTGGGTTATGGCCGGGAAACAATCGACGGAGAGTCACACCTGTGAGCTCCACTAACGAAAACAGATGATGACAGAAATGGCTATGAGTAAAGTGTGAATTTATTCTGATGGCAAAGAGAAGTTTGAAAAATTCGATGGCAACGAAGGAAGTAGTAAATTTTCGATGGCACGATCGAGGGAATTGACTCTATTTAGTAGCAGTAATCATTGGTGACGGAAGAAGAAAAGAAAAAAACAGAAAAAAGAGAGCGACAAACCTGGGCCGCGGATCCACTGGTGGCCTGTAGCAGCGCCTAGCAGGTATTGTTGGGCCGTGCGACACACACGGTGCTTTCTCTGCTCTTTGTATGGGTCTTTCCTTTCCAGAGACTAGAGAGGCGGGAAAAAGAATTCTATAGGACATTGTCGCATATATAGAACCTCCATAAGACGTCCTCTCTGCTGATTCGACATAGATCCCACCTGCAGGTAACTAGTTGGTGATCCAGCTGGGCAGTTAAGGCCTGTTCGGCTGGTATTAAAACCGACTGAAGCTGATTCTGGTGTGAGAGAAAAATAATATAGATTCTAGCTGATAAATCGGCTAATAATTTTAAGCGAACAGTTGGACACGCAGGTACTGTTTGACGGTGTCCCATAGGATATTTTTTTTTCTAGAGAGGCGTGCTTGTTTTCTTGGTAGGGACACCAGATCGCTGGCCTGGAGATTGGAGAGACCCAGGACGATGGGAGCAGCGCTGCCAATGATATGTACTCCCACCGTCCAAAAAAAAAAAGTTGAGTCGTTGTCTTCTTTGGGCTTTCCTGTACCTGCTTTACCCAATTCACCTCCTGACGCCCTTGATCGACCCTCCTCCTCCTCACTATGCCTCTGCTTTCTAGCCTCGATCTGACGATCGTGTATATGGATCCGATCGAGCCTTCATTTTCAAAAGGAGACTTGACTTGAGCAAACACAAGCTGAAACGTCGACGCTGAACGGAATCTCTCTAGCTAGCTCCACCGCCCAGCGTAAGGTCGAGCCGGTTCTGCGCAACGTATGTACGTACAGTCCGTGTCAGTTTCAGAAGACGTTTCTGCTCTTGTCCTGCTGTATATATTATATTATTATATATCTTTGTCGCCCAATCTTTTTCGCGCAACGCGTATTACACACTATTGAGTAGTGCTTGTTGCTGCTGAAAAAAAAGCCTAATAACTCGCGTCACCTTGTCCTGTGCTCGGCACATCTCATCTTCAACCCCATGTAATTGTTGTAAAAAAACATCTATTAGCTTATACACAAACGAAACCATATATATACTATATACTCCCTCAGTTCCTAAATGTTAGTCGCCACGATTTACATGTCGATAACTTTGACTTAATTTATAGAAAATACGTGCAATATTTCTATCTCTAAATAAATTTATTAAAAACCTAGATTCAAATATCTATCCAATGATACTAATTATATATCATAAATATTAATATTTTTTAATATATATTTAGTCAAAGTCATTTCTCGAAAAACGAAAGCGATAAATATTTAGGGACCGAGGAAGTATGCCCGTAGTATATGATAACCTGTCATTATCGAGCTAGTCATCAACAACGTACAAGGAATTGGACTGCTGAGAGAGCACGTTCATCAGAGAATGAATCTCTAGCTCACTCGCCAGACGAAGCATGCAGTCAGTAGTCCGTACATGTTATTATTGTATATTATTAGTTTCAGATTCAGAGATGTCGACGGGCCTGTTCAGCAGGACTGAAAAATACTGTTCCGACTAATTATTGTGAGAAAAAAATACTGTTCTGACAAGACATGAATAATGATTTCGTGAGGCGGCAGCCACCAGCCACTGCTCTCTTGTTGCGTGCTCTCTTCTCATCACGCCACCTGTACGTTCACATCTTTTATATATTTATATATTATATATACCAAAGATGGTGCAATAACGGCTCTAGCTGAAAGTCTGAATACTATATGCGCTTTGTTTTCCATTTGCATTGTCAGCTGTATTCAGTTGCTTCTACTACGTTCAAACTGACAGTGACGAGACGACGTTAGAACAAGTATAAACCAAAGATGGTTGCAATAACGGCGCTGAATACTACTATATGTCTATATGCGCTTTGTTTTCCATTTGCATTGGCAGCTGTATTTGTTATCAGTTGCTTCTACTACGTTGAAACTGACAGTGACGACGAGCATGTTTGTTTGACTGTGGCTTGTCATAAACGATCGTAAATTTTTAGCTGAAACAGTATTTTTCTCTCACACAAACCAGCCAGCAGTACTTCTTCACAAACCAGCAACGAAATAAACCAGCCAACCGAACAGGCTGGATGTTAGAACAAGTATAATAAGAGGCTGCATAACAGGCTACAAGTAATCATGCCGAGGTCAAAAAAGAGAGAACAGAGAAGAGAGGTGGACTATAAGTACACAGCTAGCCTATACACAAACTCCAACAAATTTTGTGAGAGAAAAAACAGACGATTTGACTAGATATATATAAGAGTATATAAATATTTATGGTGCATACGTGTATATACTTTCATAACAAATTTATTTGGAGATACAAAATTTGCTAATATTTTCTACAACGGTAATGCTTGGTTTAGGGCGTCTGTCCGGACGGACGGACCAACCCTCGCGCGCGCATGACGACCAAGAAAAAAAGCGGTGCATTGTAGTCAGGTGGGTCCTGCACCAGTCCTTTTTGTGGGGCAACGCATGAGAGCGTTTGCGGCCACTCGTTTGGCGTGGGGTGCATGCGGCGCGGGGTACGCATGGGAGCTCGTGCGGCCACTAGTTCGGGGCAGCGCATGGGATCTCGTGCGGCCACTCGTTCGGCGTGCGGCGTGGGGCAGCACGCATGGGAGCACATGCGGCCTCGCTCACGCGTGGCGTGCATGCGGCGCGTGGGGGCCTGTGTATGCGCTGTGACTAGATAGAAGGACCGAGAGAGAGAAGGAGAACGGGCCCGCATACACCGTGGCATTGAGCTCCGAATGTTTCATGCGTTTAGATGTATATTTCATATGTTTCATCTGGATGTAGCATGTGTTTTATCCGGACGTTGTATGTGTTTCATCTAGATGTTGCAATGGCTATACACGTATGTTGCAAGTGTATGTTTCAGATGTTTCATTTGTTTTAGATGTATGTTGCAAGTGTTTTATCTGAATGTTGCATATGTTGCAGTGGCTATATACATATGTTGCAAGCGTAGTATGTTGCAAATGTTTCACCTGTTTCAGACGTATGTTGCAGAAGTGTTTCATGTTGCAACATTAGCAGGCACAGGAAGCGGGCGCATGCGGAGGCGGTCCCCACGGCCGCAGTGGTCCCCACGTGTGCGGCGAGCGAAACAGACGTGGGTGGTCCCTACCTACATGCGCATCAGCAGGCACGAGGCGGGCATCAGAGGGCACGAGGCGCACAACTGCATGCGTAGGCAAACCAGCATGCGGGGGTGGGTGTGCAGGCGCAGCTGTTGCATGCGGGGACAGATGTGCAGGCGCAACATGCGGGGACAGACGTGCATGCGAGGCAGGCTTAGCAGCATGTGTGACAGGCGAGACGGGCGCCGCAGGCGTGGACGGGGCTAGTGTCTGAACGTCCGGGAACATTTTCAAATTTAACCATGCATCATCAGTTAATTACGTGAGGGTGTGAAATAAAGTACGTCCTCGAGGTGCATATATATTTCACTGCCAGTCGTCTAGGCGATTTTAGAAGCACACACGGTTGCCTCTCTCCACGCATCTTTGCCTTTTTTGCGCCTGTTCGCTTGCTTATAAACGATCGTAAATTTCCAGCCGGGAATAGTATTTTTCTCTCATACCAAATCAACCAGCAGTAAATAATCCACGATACGATACGGCCTCCCGAACATGCTGTTGAATAGCGCCGCAAATTCTTCCATACTTCAAATTAATATAAGCAACATGCATAGCCTAGTTGAAGCAGGAACCTACCAAGCTGGAATTTTTGGTTTTGATATGCAACAATAATAGAATCTTTGTTTTGTCTTTTTCGCCCCACTGTTAATTTACATTCAGCCTGTTCACTGGTTGGTTTCTGGGCTAATAAGCCTGACCGGTGCTGGTTTGTTGTGAGAGAAAAATACTATTAGCTGGCTGATAAACTCTGGCTGAAACCAACAAGCGAACAAGCTAATTATCACAGCCTATTGCATGATACATACCTTTCGTTACTATCTACGTTTACACTATCCATGATCCATGCACTAGTAGAGAAACGGGTTGTACTCCCGGTTCTCAACCCCCTTCAGTCTCGATTTTGGAACCAAGAGCACGAATGCAGGACTAAAGGGCTCCTCCTTTAGTCCCGGTTTCGCGCCCGGGACTAAAGGTAACAACCGGGACTAAAGAGGCCTCCCGGTCTGGCCACGTGGGCCGGCCCTTTAGTCCCGGTTGGTATTACTCAACCGGAACTAAAGTTTTTTTTTCTATTTCTATTTTCTTTTTTTTTGTTTCTATGTCTATTTTCTTTTTTTTTTCTATTTTCAATTGATGATTTGTTTTGGTTTTCGAATACACATTCTACACTGCTACCGGACTAAAGGTTTTCTTTTTTTTGTTTCTATTTTCAAGGTTTTCCAATACGCATTCTACACGGTTAGAATATACGTTCAAACATTTTGTATAAACTACAGTACGAAGGACCTTTAGTCAAGAATGCAGCGGTACAATCCTATAGAACAGATCCTGTTCAAGTTCGTGCTGCATGGCTTGAGAGCTGAGTTTTTAAGTTAGCTTTCACTCTTCTGAGCAAGCGAGGTGGTGCTAATAGGTGGGACTGGCCAGCAATTCCAGCATATTGCGTACTGGACCGCTCCATTCTGGTATATGCTCTCTCCTATGTTTGGACTTCAAGCCGAGCCGGCCCATCGAGGCTGCATTAGCTTTACCTCTGTTGATGCCTCACCTGCTCGATCAGCTGATTTGTAGTCCCGGTTGTTGATGCCTCACCTGCATCAAAAACCAAAACGCTGGAATTGCTGGCCACAGAGCAATTAACAGCTCAATCGGTTGATGATTTGTCTGGGTTGCTCTTAATCAAATGTTAGTCCCGGTTGTAGTCCCGGTTGCTCTTTAGTCAATATGGTGGATTTGCCTCGGTTGCTCTTAATCAACCGGGACTAAATTTCCTTTCAACCAATTGTAGTCCCGGTTGCTCTTAGTCTGTTCATGCCTCTGTAGATGATTTGTAGTTGACACTCCACAGAGCTCAATCGGTTGGAGACCTTTAGTCTCAGTTGGAGACAGCAACCGGGACTAAAGATCCCTTTCTAGTTCCGGACGAAGCCTCCATAAAAGCTCTAGTTTGGTTTTGGTTAATTGATGAAACCCTAAGTGCTAACCTAGTTCATCAAGATGATTATGAGATAGATAGCACTACTCCAAGTGATGAAGCAATGATGAAGATCATGACAATGGTCATAGCAAGGTGATGATCAAATGCTTGAACTTGGAAAAGAAGAAAGAGAAAAACAAAAGGCTCAAGGCAAAGGTATAAAATGTAGGAGCCATTTTGTTTTAGTGATCAAGACACTTAGTGAGTGTGATCACATTTATGATAGATAGCCGTACTATTAAGAGGAGTGTAACTCGTATCGAAATGCGGTTATCAAAGTGCCACTAGATGCTCTAACTCATTGTATATGCATTTAGGATCTAGTGGAGTGCTAACACCCTTGAAAATATTTGTGAAAATATGCTAACACATGTGCACAAGGTGTTTGCAGGGTTGAAATGGGTTTGGGTCCCTCTCTCCCTCCCGCCGAGCTTGCTCGGCGGGATTCGGCGCTTTTGGAAAAATGAAATGTCTATTTTCTATTGCGCCGGATGCAAAATTCTTGGTGGTTGGCACATTTGAGCAAGGGTGAAGAAGTTAGAGTTGAAATGGAGTTGATCGAAATGATGCTGGCGTCGGTCTACTGACCGGACGCTGGGTCACTCAGCGACCGGACGCTGAAAGGCTGCGTCCGGTCGAGCTGTCAGACGGCACAGTGGGTAGGGTTGAGCACCGGACGCTGGTCTGCGTCCGATCAAGGTGGACCGGACGCGTCCGGTCGAAAAAACATGCCTCGAGGAGCTTACTGGAAACGACCGGACGCTGGGGCTTCAGCGTTCGGTCAGTTTTGACCGCAGCGTCCGGTCAGCTTCGTAGCCATTGAAATCTGACGAACAGCGTTTGAAGCTGGTGACGCGTGGCGTCCATCGGGCGACCGAACGCTGAGGGCCAGCGTCCGATCGGTATGACCGGAGCGTCCGGTCAGAGCGTGTTTTGCCCAGTGAAGGGGTACAACGGCTCTATTTGATGGGGGCTCTATTTATAGCCCCATGGCCGGCTCAAGGGAGCTCTCTTGCACATTTTCATTGACATAGCAACCTTGTGAGCTTAGCCAAAGCCCTCCCACTTATCTCCATCATTGATCCATCATCATTGTGAGATTGGGAGAGAATCCAAGTGCATTGCTTGAGTGATTGCATCTAGTGGCACTTGGTATTCGTGTTGCGCTGCGGATTTTACTTGTTTCTCTTGGTGGTTGCCACCACCTAGACGGTTGGAGCAGCGGTGAAGGATCGGCACGAGTTGGTGATTGTTCGTGGCCGCCTTCGGTGATTGTGAGGGGAGTTGTACCTTCCCCGGCGGAGCGCCGAAATGTAACTCTAGTAAATTGCTTGTGTCATTGAGTTACCTCACTTGTGGGTCGATTCTTGCGGTGTCCAATCGTGTGGATGAGGTTTGTGAAACACCTCTTAGCCGCCGAACCACCAAGTGTTGGTCGACACAACGGGGACTAGCGTGTTGGCAAGCACGTGAACCTCGGAAGAAAAATCGGTTGTCTCTTGTCATTTGCATTCTCCCGGTGATTGGCTATATATTCATCGTGTAATTGGTTCACTCCACGACCCGGCGGTATAATTGTCTCACTTACTCATTTACATTTCCGCAAACTAGATATAGCAAGCTCTTTAGTGTAATTAGAATTAAGAGCTTGCCTTGTGCTTTAAACATATCTAGTGGAGCTCTTTAGTGTAGCATTTGTGAGAGCTCTTAGTGAGTAGTGGTCAAGTAGATTGTGTGCCAATAGATCATTGCAACTAGAATTGTTGGATAGGTGGCTTGCAACCCTTGTAGAGCTAGAGCAAATTTGCATTTCGCTATTTGTCTTACTAATCAAATTGCTCTAGTTGATTTGTAGTTTTTAAATAGGCTATTCACCCCCCTCTAGCCATATTAGGACCTTTCACTCCAGCCGGGAGTAGACTTTTACTCCCGGTTGGAGAGACCAACCGGGAATAAAAGTTAACCTTTAGTCCCGGTTGGTAGCTCCAACCGGGACTAAAGGTCCCCTACAGCAAAAGCCTGCCGCAGTAGCCGTTGGGCAGGGACCTTTAGTCCCGGTTGGAGCTACCAACCGGTACTAAAGGTTTCTCTAGTTCCGAACGTGAAAAATACCGGAACTAAAGCCAAATTTCGAAGTGGATCAAAGATCGTTTCTCTACTAGTGATGATGTGGCCCTGTACGTATGAAACCATATGAAACACATAGAAATTTTGTGGAAAATCTGTGTCCTCGTGTTCATACCAAATATGCCTAGTTTTTTTTATATTTATCATAGGATAGGAAGCCAAAACGTACAAGCTAGCGTGCGGTGGTGGTGTTTGATCGATATACAACTAGGCAACACTATGTGAGAATAACACTTCATTGTCGGTTTAAAACATCTGAAAGGTCCTTGTTTGGTTTTGGTAATTCAGTGACAACCTAGGTGAACTAATTGTGTTTATGTGAGATACACAGGTAATTAGTCCATAGGTACATGTGTGTGAGCAACATATGCCATGAAGGTGAAAATGGCTTAGAGATGTTGCAAAGCTCACACATGTGATGATGAAGGAGCTTAACGCACATGAGACATGACATTGAGTCATGTGATCAAGGTGGAGAAGATCAAGACAAGACTTGGCTTGATGGACCGGTTGCAAGCGTGAAGGGCAAGTCAAAGGCTTTGGAGTGATGGACCGCGTGGCGGTGAAGCTTGAGCAAAGACTTGGCGCCGATGGACGATAGCAACGGTGAAGAGCAAGTAGAGTCAAGATCGATGAACTAATATGATCATGTGATGATATGAAGTGGATCATATCATTGTTGATCGTGTTGGTGCATGTGTTGCATAGACATTGAAGGAGATGGAATGGAATGCGCAAGGCAAAGGTATAATCTAGGGCATTTCATTTCACCGGTCATAGGTGTGTAGAGAAGTTTATGACCGGGTTTAGGATAGATGGCCGTACTATCAAGAGAGGCAAACTTGTTTGCATATCGGTCATCTAGTGCCACTCGAGTGATCTAACTTTGCATTGTCGCTAGGATCGAGTGGCGTGGCAAGTTGAGTGGCTAACATCCTTTGGGAAATGATTGTGAAAATGCTAACACACATACACATAGTGGTGTACTCTTGGTGGTGTTGGCACATTTACAAAGGAGGTGGTGTTTGCAGGGGTGAGATGGGTTTGGGTCCCTCTCGGGAAAATAGAATGCCTATTTTCTATTGCGCCGGATGCAAGTTCTTATGGTTAGCACATTGGAGCAAGGGTGAAGAAGTTAGAAGTGAAAACGAGTTGGTCGCGAAGACGCTGGCGTCAGTCAACTGACCGGACGCTGGGTCTGAAAGCACCGGACGCTGGTAGCATGCGTCCGGTCGAGCTGGTCGGTCGGCAAAGTGCCAAGGGTATTGCACCGGACGCTGGTCTGTGTCCGGTCAAGGTGGACCGGACGCGTCCGGTCGAGAAAATACGCCTCGGGGAGCTTACTGGAAACGACCGGACGCTGGGGCTTCATCGTCCGGTCAGTTGAAGCTGCTGCGTCTGGTCAGGTCAAGTGACCGTTGGAATCAGGACACGTGGCCATCTGCGGGCGACCGGACGCTGAGGTCCAGCGTCCGGTCAACACGACCGGAGCGTCCGGTCGGCCCGACCGTTGCCCAGTGAAGGGGTAATGGCTAGTTTAGCCCTTGGGGCTATAAATAGAAGTGGCCCTCGGCCATGGCTGGTGCTGAGCACCTCAAGGGACTTAGTGTCCATGCTTGTGAGTGCTTGGGAGCCCTCCAACACACATACTTGATAGCGATCATCCGATTGTGTGAGTGAGCGATTCTAGTGCGATTGCATTGTGAGGTTGCATCGAGTGGCACTAGGTGATCGAGTTGCGAGCCGATGGTGCTTGTTACTCTTGGAGGTTGCCACCTCCTAGATGGCTTGGTGGTGGTCTCCGTCGAAGCCCGCAAGAAGCTTGTGCGGCGCTCCGGAGAAGTGCTTGTGAGGGGTACTTGTGCTCGCCCCGCGGGAGTCGCGAAGAGCAACTTTAGTAAAGCATGTCATTGAGCTACCCTCACTCAAGGGGTAGGTTCTTGCGGTGCCCAACGTGCGGGCTTAGCGGGTGATGCTAATTAGCCGCCGAACCACCAAGTGAGCGGTCGACACAATGGGGACTAGCGTGTTGGCAAACACGTGAACCTCGGGAGAAAAATCATCGTGTCAACCTTGTTCTTCCCGTTGGTTTGCATCCCCATTACACAAGCTTGCAATTACTTTTATATATCTTAAGCTTGTGTAGTTACTTTTGTAATTAGTTAGCTTGTGTAGCTTACTAGTTACCTTCTTGCTTGTGTAGCATAGAAGTAGCTCCCTTGCGTGGCTAATTTGGTTTTAGTAACCTTGTTAGTCACATTGCTTAGTTTGTGTAGCTAAGTATTTGCGCTCTCTAATTAGGCATTGGTTGCCTTGTTATTGAGCTTTGCTAGTGAGCTTAGTTGGCTTTGTGCTTTTGCTTACTAGCATGTGTAGGAGCTCCCTTGTTGCTTAAAGTACTAGTGGCATAGGTTTGTGTGACCTTGCTCCTAGAATTGATTAGGAGAGCTCTAGATAGCCCGGCACCTTAGTTGCATAATTAGTATCTGTGCAAGGTGCTAGTGAGCATATATAGAGGGGTGTAGTCTTGGCTAGACCGATTGTTTTAATTCTGCATTTATATCGGTTAGCCGACACGATTAATTTTAGAAAAGACTATTCACCCCCCTCTAGTCCGCCATCTCGACCCTTTCAACATCCCATCACTGTCGGATTTTGAACCGGCACAACCATACCGGTAGTGATGAGAGTCAGCTATCACTGGCGGTTCCTACAAACCGGCAGTGTTCTTTAACTTCACTGTCGGTTCTTTACACAACCAATAGAGTTTAGTTTCACCAACACTGCCGGTTTTTGAGACCATCCGATAGAGTTCAGTTCCACCAACACTGTCGGTTTGTTTTTAACCGGCAGTGTTGTCGTAACCAACACTACCGGCTTTGTTACAAGAACCGGCAGTGATGGCTAAGCTAACGCTGCCGGTTTATGGCTCAAGCCGGTAGTGCCATTTTGGCCATCACTGCCGGTTTGTTGCTAACCGGCAGTGATGGTTACGACAACATTGCTGGTTTGTTGCTAACCGGCAGTGATGGTTACGACAACACTACCGGTTTGTTGCTAACCGACAGTGATGGCCCGTTCACATTTTATTGTTTTATAATTTATTTTAATTTTTTTTCATGAAATCGGGTTTCGCTTTATATACGCTACGTAGATGATAGGTCCATCAATATTAAACATTATAAATGTTACGGTTACAGTTCAAATATTCTTATCAAGATCTCGATCCCTCAAAATAAAAAAGAAATTATTCGATAAGATGAAGCATGTTTTTCGGACTTCTTACAATAATCTAGCGAGCCGCTCTGGGCCATACTGGTTCTTAAACTTCACGGATTGTGCAATCGAAAATACTCCATCTTTTTCCAATACCTCGGCTAAGATGAATTTTGCCAGCTCCGATTGTAGTGCGACGATCTCCATGTCTAACAGCTCTTTCGTGGTTATATTTCTTACGCTGTCGTTCAAAAAAGATGATATCCAAAGAGGAATCCGTAAATCATTTTGTTGAATTATTAACAGACATAAATGAAATGTGGATTATACACACCAACTTATCTGCTTCTTTCGATTTTCCGCTGATGTAGCGAAGCATTGCCTACATTACATAAAACCCGCATTCATTGTTTTCCGCAGTGATGTCCAAATCTGTAGCAGTGGAATAACCTTCTAGTCCTTTTCTTCCTTCGTTTAACAATGTTAAACGTTATTATCCCCACATAAAATACATGTAGACACACCTTTCTCAGTGACATGCACGTCAAAGTTTATTTAGTACAATCATTTGATCTGATCTTGTCCAAAAAGTGCTGAAATCGCGCATGAAATAAAGCAGAAACGACGTCACCTGCTTGCACAAGTGGCAGTGGTTAGCAGCATTATTATCTGTCGATCTTTCGTTCCAAGAAAAAAAAAGCTACACCGACCGACTTATCAATTGTCGTGTGTGCATTCCTATGTAATGTTTGAGTGGACAACCAATTGAGCTGCTTTTGATCTTACAAATTTGCTTTACAAGTGAAGTGGTCGTCTATAGATATGTCACTACTGATCGAGTGACACATCAGAACTTGGCTGACGTAAGCTAGGGAAAGCTAGTAACATATACTACACGTTTGGTTATATATATATATATATATGGAGAATATATTGAGTAGCTAGCTATAGAATAAATTATTTTGTAGCCACCTTCATTTACAATATTTTTTATACTTAATTTACGATAAAGAGAATACATATTTACAATAATTATGTTACTATAACACATGGGGATATTTACCGTAACATTATAGTAAATCACTTAGTAAGAAGTTACTATAATCATGTAAATTAGCATAATAATTATCGTAACTCAAAGTGGCTACAGAATAAGTTATTCTATAGCCAATTGTAGAGTAGTAGTTCTCTCTCTCTTTATATATATATATATATATATATATATATATATATATATATATATATATATATATATATATATATATATATATATATATATATGTATGGTTCGTGAGCGAGTTGGATATGGATACCCTGACAGGGGAGTATTGGAGATATCCATGCCACCAAAAAATTGTCTGACAAGCTCATATATTTTTTCTAATCTTTGTTATTAGTAAATAATTAAGGATTATTAGTATGTTACATGAATGCTTAGTAATTATGATGGCAAGATTAATTTTGATAAGTGCTAATATGTTAATTAATGCATTTTTGTATGCCAATTAGGATAATAGTGATGCTAATTGACATATTTTATCTGTAACTAGCGATTACCATGACAAAATTAGTGTTAGTATATGTGTTTATTTCATGTATAATTAGTTGCTATTTAAATAATATAAATATAATTAGTCAAGTATTACCATCTCATCCACTCTAATCCATCTGACCAAACAGAAAAATGGCTCGTTCCATTCATCGAACCAAACAGGCAGTATAGATATCTATATTCCAAAATTCATGGATGGTCATATCCTATCTACCAATCCTTGTCTTCAAACCAAACACATATGTCCGTCAACTTGAAAACATAGAGTAGTATGTGGTTAGGACGCTGCGATTTGGTCACTCAATCTATAGCATATATATTAAAATCATGGAAGCTTTAATTTCTGATCATAGGTGGTGGAGTTCCTATATGCATACACATATATGCATGTGATCACATATGGGCCATGCATATGGCCTTTTTCTCCAGCAATTTAACAGTGGGAATTGTCGGTTGCTGATTGAGATAGCTGGCCTATGATACACGACGACAAAGCGGCATGCTGATAAGCTATTCCAATTCATTCCAACACGCAGCCCAGTCACTAGCTTAGCTCTTGTCTGCACATCTCTGTCCATGCTTGTCAGACTTCCACCACCGGCGAGCCTTTATGCTCCAGCTCAAATCGGGTAGCTGAATTCTCCATGCTCTCTTCTCCTTTAGATTATTCATGGATCAGCAGCAACCGGCTAAGTCATGGTATAATTTTTTGCATTGACCACAAGTCTGAGCAGTGGGATGTGATTGAATTAGTTACTCTCGGTTAGATGAGAGATAAAGATAACAAATAAAGGTACGGGCCTCTGACACATATATATTAGTGGGATATGCGATTGGGTTAGTTATTAGTCATGATTGTGGTGAGTAGTCTCTGTCCATCCTTTCATGCATCGACACTGGTTTTGCTTGATCGATGAAGTGGTGTCACAGGAGTTTTTTATATATGGAATGAGGTGATGTGTGAGGAAGAGTTTTTTTTATTGAAGAAGCATTTTATTAACTTTTGTATCGAGTTGGATACAACCACCTTGATATAATTTTCGACCTCTGCATTAAAGCACAAGGCCTATAAAAAGTTATTTTCTCGACAGATACAAATACTCCAGTGACTATCAATCCGAAAACTAGAGCGCCACCCATGTGCCTGGGTAAAAACTTCCTCAACCAGACACTCCACCTGTTGCCATGCCACTATGACCAAATCCCGTGAATACAGCTTCCGGAAAATAACCCAAGTACACAACTAGTGAATAATCAAGTAGATAACCTGCAAAGGAACATTGCTTTTTTTTTATCAAAGACCATATTGAAAGGATCAAGATGTCCAAGAGGGGAAGGTGAATTGGGCTAATTCTAAATTTCTTGCAATAATTAAGCCCTACACTTAGCCTATTTCGCCTCCTTGTGCCTACAAGTGTTTCTATTGTTCTACCGCACAAAAGTTTTGCACCCTAGGTTCCAATCCTATTCTAGCATGGCAATTCTAAGAATGTAAAGACATGAATTGAATTGCTCAAATATAAATGCTCAAAGTAAAGAGATGGAGAGTAACGCGGCGATGTTTTTCTGAGATATCGGAGAGTCGTCACTCTCCACTAGTCCTCGTTGGAATACCCGCACAAGGGTGTAGCTCTCCCTTGATCCGTGCAAGGATCAAATGCTCTCTACGGGCTGATTCTTCGACACTCCGTCACGGTGAATCACCCACAACCGCTCACACCATGACTTGGGTCATCCACAAGCTCCGCCGAATGATCATCAAGCTTCCAATCACTACCGAGCCATCTAGGTGATGGTGATCACCAAGAGTAACAAGCACAAACTCTCACTTGACCAAGATAAGCCTAATAAGAAAGGTGGATGCACACTTGCTACTCCCTATGCACTAATGAGGTCCTTAATCTTAGATTCTCAAATCTTAATCACCCCATTAGCCTCTTGCTCTACCTTGCACTCCAAAGGTGTTTCTCAGCTGAACAAATGGAAAAGAGAACTGAATTGGACGAGTAGGAGATGTATTTATACTCCCCCATTTAAGACATGACCGTTACCGTCCAACTCAGCAAAATTCGAAGTAACCGGACGCGCAGGTCATGGTGACCTGATGTGTCCGATCAGTTCTCCGCTGCTATAGTGCACAGTGCTGTCAGAGACGACCGTTAGAGCGTCTGGACGCACAGCAGTGTCCGATCCTCCTCGACCTGACGCGTCAGGTCCTCAAATTTCTTCTATAGATGCTCTCTGATGTCGACCGAACACGACAACGCGTGAGTCCGTTCACTTCCTTTCCTGCGTCCAATCCTTCATCAACACAGGGACCCCGCTGCTACTGTTGCAAGTAGCTGCGCATCAGGTTCCTTTTTTCGTCAGCATCCGGTCGATGCCTGAGGTTCTGCTGCGCGCGCCAACACTGACCGAACTTAGCACATTAGCGTCCGGTCACTGCTTCTCCTGCGTCCGATCAATGAAACAACACTCCATTCACTTCCAAATCAAGCACCTTTATGAATGAGTTTGACTTCAATCAATCTTTGGGCTGTACCTGAGCTATCTAGTGCTAAGTTTGACGAGTGTGCACCACACCTAAACCATTAGACTCACCTAGGTCAACCTAATAGTTCATACCCCCCTTAATAGTACGACCAAAGGAAAAACAAAGTCCTAAACTACTTTAAGTGTCTCTCCAACGCCAAACGACACTTACAACTAGTTCGTCCTTAACCTTGTCGTCCATCCTTTGAAAACCAAAACAATTTCCATCGACAGGGGCATGAATACCATAATTGCCCAATTAATCATCATTACCATGACCTAACTCAAATTGCCTCTGCAAAACACACGTTAGTCACAGTAATTTTGTGTCATCATTAATCACCGAAACTCAACTAGGGGCCTAGATGCTTTCAATGTCCCCTTTTTGGTGATTGATGACAACACTACCTCGAGTATGTGTATAATTGATGGGTGAGGTTTTCAATATGCTTGGTTCATATAAGCATTTGACAACAAGAACAACGGGGTTAGGCATGCTTATATGACCCAAATCAACACAATGTACTCATAAGATATGAAATAAGCACGAGTACACAAAGTAAATGAGCAAAAGCAAGTGACATGACATAAATATATTAAAGTAGAGAGCACACATGTCACATAAGTCTCACAATCACACATATATCATAGTGCATGAAAGTAAACATGATATGCATGAATTAGCACGCAAAAGAATGAGTCCATCTCACACGCTCCCCCTAAGTCTAACATACTCACTCCCTCTCCCCCTTTGGCATCAAGCACCAAAACCTAAGGGTTGAACGGTGGGATAGGAGCAGATGAGTCGACCGCTAAGGTACGGTGAGAGATCTAAAACTGAGCTGCATCATCCTCTGACCCTGAACTCTGAGCGGTCGAACCCACTAGAGCTGGAAGTGTGGGTGAAGCGATCTGGGTCTACTCGGTGGACTCGGTAGGTGGGTCGGCCGGCTGTGACTCAGAAGCTAAGATGGTGGCCTGACCCGGTGGCTCAGAAGCTGTCTCTGTAGGAGCCACTACTATCGCCGAGGCCTCAAGGGTAGGAGTTACTATTAGAGGTGGCTCAGACGAAGCAACCGAAGATGGGATTGTCTCGGTGGTCCCTGTGACCGGAGCGGCTGTGGTAGGTGCAAGCACTCTAAACTCTAGAGGTGTAGGCTGCTCGATAAGCTCACTGAAAGTCACACCCAAACTCTAGGAGACTGGGTGTCCGTCACTAGCACAGACTCTGACTGAGTAGGAGTGAAGCCCATAACTATAGGAGTGAAACACTGAGCCTACTCTGTCCCTGGTGAAGCGAACCACTGAGACACTTGCTCGAAAGGTGAGGCAAACTATGCAGTTGGTTGACCCTGACTCTGAAGCCCACTGGGTTGTATAGCTGGAGTCACTAGGGTGCTAGTAACAGTCGGACCAAGCTACAACGTGGCCTAGTAAGGAGCAATCCCTATAACTATAAGGACATGCTGCATGAAACCAAGGAGCTGCCGCTGAGTGTCTAGCTGCTGCTGCTGAATGGCCTACTGCTGCTGCTGGAACTGATCCTGATATGCTTGCATCTGAGCAATAGCAGCTACAGTAGCCTGTGCCTATCGTGCCTGATCCTGTTGCATCCTCTCAAGTATGGTAATCAAAGCAGGGCTCAGTCTGAGGTGGCTAGGGTGGAGCTGAGCTAGAGCCACTAGCCTCTCTATCGTGAGCCCGTGGGGGCATCCGTGGAATCGGCTGGTAGTCCTCATCTGAGCTATCAGTCAGGTCACTCTCAACCATGTCCTCCTGCTGTGCCTCAAGCTGCTCTAGCTCTACCTCTGCAATGGCCCTGATGGCCTCGTCCTGCTCAGCTACAGTCTCTGGCACCTCTGGTCTATGGCTCGGCTACCTAGGAGTCCTCCCACGACTGTGACATAACAACTGGCTCATGTCGTACTTCGAAAACTCTGTGGTAGCACCACTCCATTCAACCACTGTCTCTGGGGACATATGTGAGACTGCCTTCCAAATGAGAAAAGTAATCCAATGAGCATAAGGCAGCTGACGATGACCCTTAAACCCCTCTGCTAAGGTGTCCTCCATCTCTAAGAGTATCACATTCCAAATATCAAACACTGTCTAAGAGATCAAGTGATGGACTAACCATAGTTGAATACGTGTCAATCCCTCTCGGTAGTCACCCCTCGAAAGCAAAGTCCTCATCATGACCGAGTCAAGGATACGAGCTGTAGGTGCAAGGTCACGTGGTGTGCGGCTCGATCCCTCTCCAAACGGCTCAGTGAAGCAAGCTCTGACTAAGTCTGTGGGTGGTACCCATCCGTTGTGAGGACGTCTCGGTGGCTCTGTCTCTCCATAGCAGATCTCGTGAATCCGAATAGAAGACTCCAGAATCCTTAGTATCTCTGTAGCCCTCGAGCTCTGTAGCCTGTAGTCACGGCCTCTGAAAGCAAAGTGAATGTACCTATGTCCCGGGTCAATCCACAAGGAAGCATAGAACTCTCTAGCCTATGACAGAACATACCGACCAGTCCATCCTAAGAGATCTACCAGACCTGGCAAGTAGCTGAGGTGGGGATGGATCTGCTCTCCTGCAACTGCAACTATAGCCTCTAAGGAGCACACTCTCTGAGACCTGAATGCCACACCACTATGGAGGTAGGCATTGTAGAAATCCTCTTGCAACACTGTGTAGAACTACTCTGAAGCTCTCATCCCTCTGAGGTGGGAACCACTGCTCAGACTCAACAAGGCGTAGCTGCTGAACCTGCCTCGTTGTGGCTGCCCTCAAGTCTAAGTAGACCACTGGCGGCGGACCCTGTGGTCTGGGAGGTGGACGAGAACCACGTCTCTGTGTCTCGGGCCTTGGTGACACCTGAGTGCGAGTACGGCTGGAACGTCGAAGCCATGGCTGCTCTGTCTACTCGGCATGCTCCTCTGACTGTGAACTAGGCTCCTCTGCCGCTGACTACTCTGTCCCCTCAGTGACTAGCTCTAGGCCCTCAAGGTGAAACTGGGCCTCACCAATGTGAACACCACTGCCTCTGCCACCTCTCTTAGCACGCTCTGCAGCTGCTGCTACTGCTACGACCCTCTCTGCCTCTATGTCAACGCGCTTGCACTTCTTCTTGGTTGTCAACTTCTTGGGACCTTTATCCTTTTCCTTTGCTATCAGACGAGGTGGGCGCCTCTCATCATCGCTTGGACCACCCCCGACGTTCTTGCAACGAGCCATACTGACACTGCAAAAACCAACTGCCACTGAACAATGTCAAACAATCAAGAGCTCCCCCTGACTCAAAGAATCACTATCACTAACGAGGTCAACTGCCCATTGTCTGCATACTGACAATAGAACCATTGTCGCTGAAAACCACTAACAGCTGACACTCGCTGAGGCTCGGCCTCAATCCATACTTGCGAGCTTAGCCCCGAGTTTATCTGTCACTTCCCAACTGACAAGCACTGACTTGCTGCCCAAACTCGCTGCACGATAGAATATAGAAGGGTATATAAGCATCACATATGCACTAGAGAAGCGAGAGCCCTATTGGAAGCAAGCATTACTTAGATAAGAGAAAGGTTTACTACCTTAGATTATGATGGTCCCTGTGAAAAGGTAAGGTAGTGACAACGTAGGGGCACCAATGAATCACGGCAAGGTACTGCAAAAGGATAAGTCAAGGAATGTTCAGTACCTAAGGGCTGCAGTGAATGGAACAAACAGCCGAACATATGGTGGGCAGGGGCAAAACTCACCCAGAAAAGTGAAGCAGCCGACCCTAAAAGGTTGTCGAGAAGGATTCCTGGGTGCAAAGAAACACAGCAAGGCATCGACAACAACACTACAAAAGAATTGGTAGAGAATAGAACCAGAAACATGATTCTGGACTGGTTCAAACATTACGTTGAGCACCTAGCGTGCAGAGGAGAGCCATACCAGGGGAAAGGCACTACCGGCCAAGGAATTTGCCGGAGCGGCTACTCTCGAGGACGAGCAAGGTCAGGGCAGGAGCGCCGGAGAGAGTGGTAACGACGGCGAGCCGGTGCGGAGAAGAAATCCAGCGGCGGTGGCGAGCCGAGCACGGGCACGACGAGCAGCGTCGCGGTACGGCGAGTGGGGCGCGAGCGCACGCGTGGCAGGGCGCGTAGGAGCGGTGGCACTTAGAACTAGTCCGTCCTTAACCTTGTCGTCCATCCTTTGAAAACCGAAACGATTTCCATCGACAGGGGCATGAATACCTTGCCCAATTAATCATCATTACCATGATCTAACTCAAATTGCCTCTACAAAACACACATTAGTCATAGTAATTTTGTGTCATCATTAATCACCGAAACCTAACTAGGGACCTAGATGCTTTCACATATCATTTCGACAGATCCATAAAGACCAACCTGTTGTCGCTGCTCCTAGCAGGAGTAGTGTTCTTAGGTATGTTCCAATTCCCTGTAACCAACTACCAAACATCTGTGGTACACTATGGGGTTGAGAAAGTCCTGATGGCACCAACTTTATAATAGAACAAACTATTTTTGCAAATGGACATTCAAAAAGTAAGTGTTTAATCATCTCATCCTTGTCACAGAAAGCAACATGTCTTACTACATCGCCAATTGTGCTTAGCTAAATTAATTATCCTTTGTTATTATTACACCCTGTAAATACTACTAAAGGAAGATTTTAATTTTTAAAGGTGCTATCAATTTTCATAGCCGCTTGTTAATAATGTTTGGGACATCACAGTGGATCATATCAAGATAAAGAGATTTAACCGAGAACTGTCCATGTTTGATTAAGTTTCAGGGAAATTCATCTTGCTCATGAGTAAGGATGACAATGCTGTTATAAATACGTGGAAGCAATTGTTGATACTTCGACGCCTTCCATTGAAGATAATGTCATTTCTCGCACCCCAAACCATCCAGCACATGAGAATTACTGCATTAAGGAAGAAGTACGTCCGAGTGGAGATGTGTCTTCATCAGTAAAATCACCTCTGGGAAGGAGCACTGCACTGGAAGGTTTAGTACGTCCAATCAAGTTCCAGCAGTCCTTTGCAAATTAAGTTACACTTGAGGAATAGATGATCCCTAGTTTCTTCTACTCCTTCCTAACAGAGAACACAGTTGTAGGATTCTAGAAACATGTCCTTTAATATTTTATTAGTGTGTTCGTTTGCACCCGGTAATAACTTGTTACCTGGATCAAGGGTTATCCATGTATGATTCAGAAAGGTAGTTAATTACGTACAGGCAAGACGACGTTGCGGAGAAATTTGTCCCTAGCTACCTCGGACGACGCGGTGTGCACTGGCATCAGTGCCGGTCATAGGATTTTAAGGGCCCTCTGCCGTCTCGTCGCAACGCCCCTCTTGACCATGTATAAAATCTTATAATATGTAGACGCTAATTTTATTTGTAAAACGAAAGCAAATTAAATAACATATTTTTAATTTAACATGTCTGATAATTATCGAGGAACAATGTAGATTAAGCAATATATTTGTAGATGTATGATAATTATCGAGAAGCAATGTAGATTAAAAAAACAATATATTTGTTTTCTTTTCTCACCCATGATAAATGTTTCTTAGGTAACATTCTAAAATTCTAACACATAAATTAGAAAAAAAATATGACTATATGGGTACAAAGTAATAGAAGCGCACTACTAGAGAATAGACTTTAGAACGATGTCCCAATTTGACATTAGCCTCGGCATTTTTTGCCGCCGGGACTAAAGGACCCTTTAGTCCCGATTCGTAATACCAACCGGGACTAAAGGTCCCTGCCCAACGGTCGTCCGCGTGGCAGGGACCTTTAGTCCCGGCTGGTATTACCAACCGGGACTAAAGGTAAGGTAAACCTTTAGTCCCGGTTGGTAATACCAGTCGGGACTAAAGGTTTTAGTCCCGGTTTGGGTGATATCCCGGGAATAAATATTAATCTTTAGTCCCGGTTTGGCCACCTAACCGGGACTAATTATGCGGGCCTATACAACGGCTCATTTCTTCCTCCCCGAACCCGAGCCATTCCATTCAAACTCACTGTCTCTGTTCTTCAGCTTGCTGTTGTTCTTGCTATCTCCCCCTCCATTAGTGTTGCTCTTCGATTTTGGAGGTAACAAACTTAATCCTCTTATGTTTTATTAGTAGCTTATCTCATTTTGCGATGTAGATGCATGTGTAACTTTATATGTTGGACTTTATTATGATTTTATATGTTATTTTTAGCTCAAAATCACATGATGATTTGCATATATGTTTGGATAAACAAAAGTTAAATTAGTTCATCAAAATCACGCCTCGCTCGTCCTCATTTGAGCACGCGCCATCCTCGCCCCCATGACTTACGTGATCTTAGAATTAATTTTTCCATGAAATGAAAAACTTAGAAAATAATTAGAAAATTGTAGAAAATCCGTACTAGTTGAACTTGCGGACCGTGATCATCTCGGCGAGCATTTTCTCTGCCGAGCGGTAACGGACGTCAAGGAGGAGCTTTGATTCTACGAGAGAGAGCGGCAATGGTCGTGGAAGACCGTGTTCCCTTCCTCGTAGAATCGGAGCTCTTCCTTGGCCAAGTACGGTGCCGTCCGGTGGAGAAATGCTCGCCGAGATGATCACGTAAACAAGGTCAACTAGTACGGATGGTTATTTATTGAAACATGTTTTTGAGCTATGTGATTTCTATGTCATTTTTAGCTCAAAATCACATGATGATTTACAATAGTAAAATCACTTGATAGTTTGGTATTTTACTATTATACATAGTACATATTTCATGGTTTAGTTAGATAAATAAATAATTTTAGTTTTGTTTAAATATATTATTTTAGAAAATGTGAAATTTACATGGTTTACAAAAAATAAGTATAGAAAGTAGATGACAACTGGTACCGGATCCTCGGCCTCTCGTTCGGTTGCGAAACGACTGAGGCCAGAACTCCCTCTCATTATCTGCGGCAAGTGTAAGCAGAAGATTGTGATGGAGTACCGAGTCAAGAGACAGAGACCCAACAAGGGTCGTGTTTTCTACAAGTGCCCGGATCGCGATGTGAGTTTCTTACGCATTTGATTATTATGGCTAATTGACCCGCTTTTCTTGAATATTTTTGACTAAATATTTTTTGGCTTTAATTTCAGTGGGAGGGCAATGGATGCGATGGTTGGTACTGGGAGGAAGATTATGCTACATACATGCGAAATTAATTTCTGCTGGCGATGAGGCGATGAGCCAAAGGGAGAAGCTTATTGATATTCAACGGAAGAATGATTTGTCTGCTTTTAGTTAAATCGATCATCACGAAATAATTATGTTATTGAAGTGCATTGTAGTTTTAGTTTGTTTAGTGATAGTTGGGATTGCTTACGTTGTAGCCAGGCTTAGTTAATTAATCAACCGTGTGTGTGTCATATATGTTGTGTAATAAAATACTTAATTATGTTCAAGGTTTTCATAATTTGTCGTGTAATACAGATTATGTCACGTCATTGGATGTACAATGCCGATCGCCGCTCCCAAGACTTTATTGAGGGCTTGCACTATTTCTTAGGTGTGGCCGAGGCAAATAAGCGGGATGGTTTCATGTCTTTGTCCCATGTGCCCTATGTAAGAATTTAAAGGAATATTCAAGCTCAATGAGTCTTCATTCACATTTGCTTAAGTCGGGTTTCATGTCAAACTATATATGTTGGAGTAAGCATGGAGAAAGCGGGGTCATGATGGAAGAAGGTGAAGGAGAAGATTTAGACATTGATGACATTATTGCTCAATATGGTGCCTTTGATGATACTACAATGGGGGAGATGAAGAAGAGGTA
Source organism: Miscanthus lutarioriparius (assembly GCA_904845875.1). Taxonomy (NCBI): domain Eukaryota; kingdom Viridiplantae; phylum Streptophyta; class Magnoliopsida; order Poales; family Poaceae; genus Miscanthus; species Miscanthus lutarioriparius. The sequence goes on from CAJGYO010000018.1 coordinate 7,130,265, forward strand.
GCGGTAGAAGATGATCTCGGTGATGCTCTTGGCGATGCCATTCGTGATGCACAACAAGAATGCGAAAGTGAAAAGAGAAAGTTAAGTTCGAGCGCATGCTTGAGGATCATAGGAAGTTGCTATACCCGACGGTAGAAGAGGGGCAAAAAAAAGCTGGGTAGAACACTTGGAATTGCTACGATGGAAGGCAAAGAATGGTGTATCCGATAAGGCATTTGGGAATTTATTGAACCTCATAAAGAAGATGCTTCCTCCGCCAAATGAATTGCCCACCACTACGTCATGAAGCAAAAAAGGTTGTGCGCCCTTTGGGATTAAAAATCCGAAGATACATGCATGTCCTAATGATCGCATCCTCTACCATGGCAATGAATACGAGAATTTGGATGAATGCCCGGTATGTAAAGCATCGCGGTATAAGATCGGTAAGCGCGATGATCCCGGTGACGTCGAGGGTGAACAACGTCCTAGAAAGAAAAAAATCCTGCCAAGGTTATGTGGTATGCTCCTATAATACCACGCTTAAAATGTTTGTTCGTAAATAAAGACCATGCAAAGTTGTTGTGGTGGTATAAAGAAGACCGTAAGATAGACAATATCTTTGACACCCAAATGATGGGTCCCAATGGAGAGCGATAGAGCGGAATTTCCGAGTTTGCAAATGAGGCTAAAACTTAAGGTTCGCCTTAAAATACAGATGGTATGAATCCTTTTGGAGAGCGAGCACTAGTCATAGCACTTGGCCGATTACTCTATGTATCTACAACCTTCCTCCATGGTTATGCATGAAGCGGAAGTTCATTATGATGCCGATCCTCATCCAAGGTCCGAGGCAACTTTGGCAACGATATTGATGTCTATCTGAAGCCATTAGTTGAAGAACTTCTAGTTTTATGGAACAAATCGTGTGCGTATGCCGGATGAGTACAAACAAGAACACTTTGACCTACGAGCAATGTTGTTCGTAACAATCAATGATTGGCCTGCTTTAAGTAATCTTTCGGTCAGACAAACAAAGGATATAATGCATGCACACATTGTTTTGATGACCTTGACAGTATATATTTGAAAAGATGTCGAAAGGTCGTGTACCTTGGCCATCATCGATTTCTTCCTTTGAATCACCAAGTAAGAAAGAAAGGGAAGCATTTTAAAGGTAAGCCAGACCACCGGAAGAAGCCTCATAACCGAACCGGGGAAGATGTACTCGCAATGGTCAAGGACGTGAAAGTAGTATTTGGAAAGGGACAAAGCAGTGAATCTGTTCCCAAAGATGCTAAGGGACACGCACCCATGTGGAAGAAGAAGTCCATCTTTTGGGAGCTACCCTATTGGCAAGTTCTAGAGGTCCGCAACGCAATCGATGTGATGCACCTGACAAAGAATATTTGTGTGAACCTGTTAGGATTCATGGGTGTGTACGGAAAGCCAAAGGATTCACTTGAAGCACGCCAAGACTTGCAGGGCATGAAAGAACGAGACAACCTTCATCCAGAGAAGACAGATGATGGATGTCATTACTTAAGTCCTGCTAGCTACACGCTTAGCAAAGAAGAGAGGGACAACATGTTCGAATGTCTAAGCAGCATCAAGGTCCCATCGGGATTCTCCTCCAATATAAAGGGTATAATAAATGTGCCAGATAAGAAATTCCTAAACTTAAAGTCCCACGACTGCCATGTGCTTATGACGCAATTGCTTCCAGTTGCTTTAAGAGGAATTCTACCTCCACATGTACGTCTAGCCACCGTGAAGCTATGTGCATTCCTTAATGCAATTTCTCAGAAGAAAATCAATCCAGTGGAACTAGCTACTCTACAGAATGATGTGGTTCAATGTCTTGTCAGCTTTGAGTTGGTGTTCCCTCCATCCTTCTTTAATATCATGACACACATCCTAGTTCATTTGGTGAAGGAGATTAGTATTCTTGGACCTGTGTTCTTACATAACATGTTTCCCTTCGAGAGGTTTATGGGAGTCTTGAAGAAATATGTGAAAGTCCGTTCTAAGCCTGAAGGAAGCATCGCCTGTATTAGAACATAGGAGGTCATTGAGTTCTGTGTTGACTTTATTCCCGACCTTGCCCGATTGGCGTTCTGAATCACGACACGAGGGGAGACTCGATGGTAAAGGAACTTTAGGAAGAAAACATATATCGGCATGGAAGACGATTATTTCAATAAAGCACACTACACAGTTCTTCAGAACTCGTCATTGGTGCATCCGTACATCGAGATACATAAGGAGTTCTTACGATCCAAGTTTCCAGGGAAGACTAAGCTTTTATTAGGCGTCAGCACATGGAAAGTTTCAGTGGTTGGTTGCGAAAAGAATGTCAAGGCGATGACAATATTGATGAGCAATGTAACAATTGTAGATCTTGCTGAGATGATCAAACTTGGTATTCAGAGTTTTTTCATCTGAGGTCATTTAGTGTCTCATTTGAGCAAGTTTGACCAAGTCAAATTTGGTCAAATGAAAAAACAACACTTTGACTCTAGTATTATGAACTCTAAATGACTTCCAATTGAAAAGTTTTGAATACCAAGTTTGTTAAACTCAAAAAGATCTACAATTGTTGTTTTGGTCAACTTTCCATATGAGAAAGTTTGGATGGTTCAAATTTGTGATTTTTAAATTTCGACGCCTACAAACTAGTTTTCGGAACCCTAGATTGTCTCAAATTGAAAAGTTGTGAATACCAAGTTTGTTCATCTCATCAATATATACAATCCTTATATAGGCCATTTTTTCATTTGAGAAAGCTTGAGCAAAATGTAGTTCAAATGAGATTCAAGAAGTTGTGACTAGTGTTTGATAAAAATTTCTCAAATGGGAAAATGAGCTATGTAACAATTGTAGATCTTGCTGAGATGATCAAACTTGGTATTCAGAGTTTTTTCATCTGAGGTCATTTAGTGTCTCATTTGAGCAAGTTTGACCAAGTCAAATTTGGTTAAATGAAAAAACAACACTTTGACTCTAGTATTATGAACTCTAAATGACTTCAAATTGAAAAGTTTTGAATACCAAGTTCGTTAAAATCAAAAAGATCTACAATTGTTGTTTTGGTCAACTTTCCATATGAGAAAGTTTGGATGGTTCAAATTTGTGATTTTTTTTTAATTTCGACGCCTTCCTACAAACTAGTTTTCTAACCCTAGATTGTCTCAAATTGAAAAGTTTTGAATACCAAGTTTGTTCAGCTCATCAATATCTACAATCCTTATATAGGCCATTTTTTCATTTGAGAAAGTTATAGAATAAAAAATACTATATTTTCTTTATTTTTATAGGTTCAACAAAAATTTTCTGTCAATTTTGGTCAAAAACCGAGGAAAAAATTGAAACATTGATGTTACAATAATGTGATAATAAATTTCCTATCGAATAATATTAGTTTTATTAATTTTAAGTTACAAATATATTTTTGCATTAACAAAGTACTTAGTATTAGTAACATTTATATTCTATATTCATAAAAGAAATTAAAAACTTTAGGTTACAAAACTTTTCTATTTACAATAAATAATTAGTTAATCAATAGTATTTTTTAAAATAAATATTGCAAAGTATTGAAGTTGCTATGGAATTAATTGATTAACCTAGTATTAAACAAAATCAAAATCCGAGGCCTTTCCAATTAGGGTGGCGGGTGGCCAAAAAAATTTTCAGCCTTGATCCCGGCCGAAGCCAAGAATCGGGACTAAAGGGTGGGAGGCAATTTGATGCCCATTAAAAATACCTTTAGTCCCGGTAAATAACACCAACCGGGACTAAAAGCCTTTAGTCCCGGCTTATAAGGTGTTACCAGCCGGGACTAAAGGGTCCCGGCCTATATATATCGACTTGTTCTGTTCATCTTCGATCTCGCGCGTCGTCTCTCCGATCCCGTCTCCGCCGCCGCACCCGAGCTCGTCCTCGTCGTCGCCGAGCCCCGCCTCGTCGTCGATCCCGGCCTCGTCTGCCGTCGTCGAGCCCCGCTCGGCGGCCGTCGAGCTTCGCTCATACGCCTTGACCTCGTCTGCCGTGTCGTCGAGCCCCTTCCGCCCATACTCGTCGAGCTCTCGCCACTTGGCCTGGCCTCGTGATCTCGTCTGCCCGTCGTCGAGCCCTCCTTGCCTGACCTCGTCTGCCGTCGTCGAGCCCTTGCCTCGACCTCGTCGTCGAACTTCATGCCTTGCTTGACCCTCATTGCCGTCGTCGATTATAATGTTGGATTTTTAATTGTTTTTAGATAATACTAATAAATAATATTTAGTAGTTTAGTTAGTTTTTTAGATAGTTTTTGATATATGTTAGTTAGAGTTTTTAGTTAGTTAGATTTATTAGATAATTGATATATGTTACTTAGATTTTTTAGTTAGTTAGATTTATTAGATAATTGATATATGTTAGTTAGATTGTTAGTTGATATATGTTAGTTTTTTAGATAATTTTTTAGTTAGTTAGAATTTTTAAAATGTATTATCTATTACTAGTTTATCTAATTTCATGTTAGATTTATTTAATTGGATTTAGTAATTATATATTCTATCTCTCTCTATATATATATAGAGAGAGATTCTATATGTGTATACATATGTACTTAATTATTTCTATATGTATATATACATGTACTTATTTCCATAAGTTGAGAGAGACAGAAAATTGTATCTAGAGAGACATTCTATGTGTTATCACATGCATATCTAGAGATATAGACATATGCACTTATTTCTATGTGTTGAGAGAGAGAAAATATATTGTATCATTCTATGGGTATATATGTACATGTACTTATTTCCATGTTTTTGGATCGAAAGTGTTTTTGATTCGATCCCAAAGCCTATACCTTATTATTGTTTATCCTTATGAAATATTATGTGTTATTATATTTAATTGGATTTAGTAATTCTATATGTGTTATCACATGTACTTATGTTATGTACTATAGTAATTCTATCTATATGTTATCTTGAAGATACAAATGGCTGCTCCGGATGATAACTTGAGTGATGACATAATGGCGGATATTATCAACGCCGGCACCAATGTGGATGTAGATGACACGAGTCAGTACTTTGCTGATTATGAGGATATCCTAAATATGTCGGTGGTTGAAGATCAACAAATTATCGCGCAAGAAAATACTGGCGAGGTATATTCGATTATCTATCATCCCTTATAGATGCATGCGTACGTATATTTGTTGTTAATCGTTGTGTTTCTACTCATGTAGCCGATCTCTGGATCTACATCAACCACCGACAAAAGTAGGAGAGTCCAAGGACCAAAAAAGCCATTAGAGGGCCGTTTCATAATATCAGAATTCGACACCGACACCGGCAAACCATTAGGACCACATGCTCAGACATATGTCAATCAATGTGGGTTCATTATAAGGGATAGGATCCCAGTTAGTGCTCGTGAATGGAAGCAGAAGATATCCGCTCCTAATGTTAGTTTTGTATCTGATCGTGACAAGAACCTAGCTTGGAGAGATATCACTCAGCATTTCACATTACAAGCAGATGATGCTTTGAAGGAGCTAGTGAGGGATTGGACAATGAAGAAGATGGCAACATTGTTCCAGAGTTGGAAGAAGACATTGTATAAAAGTTTATCTTGAAGAATGCTACGTCGGATTTCAATGCTAAGGCGTTTGTCAAGTTGGAGTCCCATTGGGATGCCTTCGTAGAATACAAGACATCTCAAGAGAGTGAGGAACGTGTGATGAGGAATCAGCAGAATGCCCGACGTAAATAATACCATCATCGCATGGGATCAGTGGTTATAGGAGTGCTATTCCCAGTGGCGAAACTAGAAGCGTAGATTATTACTGCCAAGGGAATCATACGTGAAACAATAGAGAAGAACTGGCCTCAACGCGAAGAATTGGTTCTACGCTCATGGGGAAGCCTAGACCCGATACATCGGCAAGCTAATTTTCGCCAAAAATTGAGAGAGCAACATAGAGACTAGCTCGTGCTAGGGAAGAAACCGATAGTGGTGTTTTCAAGCCCAGAGAGAGAAGGATGAATTGACATATGCCCTAGAGAATCCCGAACACGGTGGTCGAATAAGAGGCTATGGGGCGGTTCCGTGGCTACACGCATTCCCGTAAGACAAGGATACCTCTGAAGCCGCTAGAGAAAGAAGGATGAGGAGGTAGAAATCGAATCCGTGCATTGGAGCAATTTGTTGATGAGTCACGACAAGCATTGCTTGAATCACGTGAACGAGAAAAAAATCTCTTGAGGCAAGAATGCGGGAGGAGATCAAGAGGCAAGTGCAGCTAGAAATGAGTCAAATGCAATCGCAATCAACACCGGGAGTCACCATTAGCCCCGTTGGTCAGATGAAAAGCAGTTGTGCTTCTACGGAGCTGCCAGTTATTCAAGACGACGCTAGGTTGCGCTTCCCTGTTGATGACATTACCGAGCCTCTAACAACATGTGAGCTACACATTCCAGATGGTAATAATGCATCAATCATGGTGGTACATGCCGGGTTGTATCTCCAATAGACCGAACGAAGACACCAAGAATCCATGGGTCGATTATTCAACTTTGGATATGCTAGCGTCTCGATCGATAGAGTGCTCAAAGGTTACAACAATGTTCCTCTTGACATTGAAGGCGGTGATGGGGAGAAGACACTAGGAGAAGCGGAGAAGACATTTATTCAATGGCGCAAACGCTTTATCATCATTCCTGGGGCGCCACCGCTTCCCCTACCTCACCCTAGGTACGAATCAAAGTGAATGAAATATTATTTTCCATTAATTTTCTATTGGCTTCAAAAATAATTGACACACAACTTGTTTTTGTAGTAGGGTCTCCTCCCAGCCTAGCCTAATCATTCATTCCCCATCTCATCACAGCGTCGCGGGGGGCGAGATGACTTTATCCCCACGACGATCGCCAACTCCTACACCGGCCCCATCGCCTCCACAACGATCTCCAACTCCTACACCGGCCCCACCGCCTCCACAATGATCTCCAACGCCTCCACGCCGGTCTCCACCAACACAGGCCTCATCGCCTCCACGCCGGTCTCCAACACCGCCCCACCCTCCACAAAGGACTTTTACAAAAGACGTCTAAGGTCCCGTGACAAAGAAGACCCCGAGAAAAAGAGTTATTTCTCAAGAAATACTTCCTGAAAAGACTGATGAGCAAATAGCAGCCGAAGAAGACAAAAAAGTGAAAGATTTTTTATAGATATCAAAAACAAGAGTGAAGCGAAGCTTAAGGAGAAGCCGTACTTTTACATACCACGAGATGTGTTGAGGCAGAAGGTCGATGCTCACAAGAAAAAGATGATTGAACTTCGTAAGCCTTCGCCACTATCAGACTATGACCGCTCCCTCGTGAAGTCACATGATGCGAGATAAGAAAAGGAAAAGAGCATCGGGGAAGGATGTCCCACACTCGGACAATGAAGCAACCAATGCAAAATCTTGTTGTTGCTAATGAATATGGTTCCAACATAGAAGTTTATCGACCGCACAACTCGAGAAGTGTCGGTTCAAGCCCTTAATGCTTTTTTTGAAGATACTTGGTTTAACCTTGGATCAATTGACGGCAAAGCTCCAATCCGTAACACGGAAGTTGATACCGGAAGACTTATAAATATGGCAAAAGTCCGTACAACCCTGCGGCTCTGAATGAATTGGGTACATAAATGTACTTGCTCAATAAGTGGTACATGCAAAGTGTGTGGCGGGGGTGAGCAAAGGATCTTTGTCGATTTAGAGACCATCATTACTTCCGTGGTGATGACATCTTACATATTAGTTTCAAGAATTGCATCAACTATACCATTGGACGCCTCGGACAAATCAATCATTAGCTCCTTTTGTTTGTAAGTGATTCTTACTTTTATTTAATAAACTCACTTCCATGCGTACGTGTATATAATTATCCTCACATGTAACTTATATTTATATACAGATTCTAGACGTCAGAGCTCCAAAGAATACAAGACACCAGTGTTGGCTTCATTGATCCTTATATCGTATTCAAAACCGGTATTATTATCAAGGAGTGGTGGGTATCTGAAGCACAGGAGAATATCATGATGTTCTTCGTGAAGCAGCACGACAAGACAACAATACTTTTCCCGTACAACTTTGAGTAAGTGTTAATAATAATGTAGTCTACACATTTTATGTAATATCAATACAACTTATATGCATGTACGTGTGTGTATAAACCAATGCAGTTTTCATTGGATACTCATTGTCATTGAGTTAAACTCAAGTCGGTTAGTAATCTTTGACTCGTTGAGAAAAGAGCGGGCACTATACCAAGATATGATAGATATTATCCAGGGGTAATTTCGATCTCTCGCGCACAACTATTATTGAATAGACTTTGCCATAATTTATTAACGATCGTACATTATTGGTCGCACAGGGTTTGGAAAGAGTTTATTCGGCAACATCGCAAGGATTGCAAGGCACCACTTAATGTAGTTGAAATATCAGTAAGTTGTACTATATACACTTCCCCACGTGTTTAATTACTATATCGTACTTCAATTTACGTGTGAGATGATGAGAATAATCTTCTTCTCGTACAGTGGTGTTTGCGGCAGCCACCAGGTAATAACTTGTGTGGATACTACGTTTGTGAATTTATCACAAGACACATAAGAAGAACTCCTAAAGATGTCCTCGAAGTACGTATATATCAATTTTTATTTATTTTTAAATGAATATATATATATATTAATACTTTTCCTTTTATTTCAAATGCAAGACCTGAATGGTTGAAACGAAGGGTCATGTAAAAAGACCATATGAAAAAGCGTTCAAGAGTCAATAGCGATTTCTTCTAGAAAAAGTGCTAAATCCCAACGCAGAGTTCTACTTTGATCCTAAGGAATAAATGATATAAATTAAATGTTTATTGATATCGTTATTTTTTAGAGAACAAGATTATGAAAGTGTTGTATATATATATATATATATATATATATATATATAATATATAGGTTCATACTTTATTCAATATAATAATGCTCGAGATGAGAATTAGATGTAATTATATGCGTGCGTGTATTTATATTAGCAAAGTAGAATACATACATAAAAAAACATATTATATATTAAACAAATACGTGTAACTAAACTGAAAACAAATTAAACAAAAAAAAGAAAAGAAAAGGAACCTTTAGTCCCGATTGGGGTTACCAACCGGGACTAAAGGGTGCTTGACCACGCTTGCTTTCGGTTGGAGGGCCTTTAGTCCCGGTTGGTAACACCAACAACCGGGACTAAAGGTCATCTTCTTCTTGACTTCGATGACCCGGACTAAAGGTGGCACCTTTAGTCCCGGGATTGTTGTCCCAGTGCGGTAACCGGGACTAAAGGCCGTTACCGCCCGGGACAACAAGTCCATTCTGTAGTAGTCGGATCGACGCGGTGTGCACTGGCATCAGTGCCGGTCATAGGATTTTAAGGGCCCTCTGCCGTCTCGTCGCAACGGGCCCTCTTGACCATGTATAAAATCTTATAATATATAGACGCTAATTTTACTTGTAAAACGAAAGTAAATTCAATAACATATTTTTAATTTAACATGTCTGATAATTATCGAGGAACAATGTAGATTAAACAATATATTTGTAGATGTATGATAATTATCGAGAAGCAATGTAGATTAAAAAAACAATATATTCGTTTTCTTTTCTCACCCATGATAAATGTTTCTTAGGTAACATTCTAAAATTCTAACACCTAAATTAGAAAAAAATATGACTATATGGGTACAAAGTAATAGAAGTCTGGAATACTATACAAATAATTAATTTGGATTAAAAATAAAAAAGAAAAAAATACCTTGGGCCTAAACAACTGATCGGTGATCGCAATTCATAAGAAGCCAAGAATCAAGATGTCATCGTCGTGGAGCCCTGCCTGGTCGTCGTCCTCGTGCGCCGTGTCCATGTCTCCGATAGTCTAGCTCTTCGCGGCGGCGCGGCTCGCCAGCTCCGCGTGTGTAAGGCGCACGTCGCGAACTTACGATCAGAGTGTGCTGTATGCAGCGTGACTCCTTGCCTCCTCTCTACTCGAGGGCCGTGGGGAAAGAAAACTAGGAAAGAAATATCGATGTTGTCTTTTTGGATCGCCTGGCCAGTTCTATATCTCTCTTCTCATTAGTTTGCTAATACCTAATGGACTATAGGACCTGTGGGTTTGTATACCTGGGCTTGGGCCCCTTCTCCGCTTGGGCCCTCGGCCGTCGCACCTCGTGCCCTACCCCTAGGGCCGGCACTGACTGGCATGTGCGTTTCAGCGCACACGAGACGCTTGCAAAGCATGCATGAGCACGGGCGGCACACGGCACTCGCCTCAAAGAAAACCGGAGAGAAAAGACTAACATTTATACAATAAAATTAGTATAGTTAAATACAGCATAAAATTTTATTGGTTGTATAAAATTGATCAAATTAAAAAGAAGTACTTAGGATAATTATAGAAGCTGATTTATTTAGAGAGACTAGTAGTATAGTTAGTGAGAGTGTTCTTGACGACTGAACGACCTAGTAGGACAAGGAGTGATTGTCCGGTCCAAGACCAAGTCCAACACGCACGAGCACGACCATGCACATGCACGTCGATCTCCTGCAGTTGCGATGTGCACTACTATTGCGTGGGTGTCAGAAAACAACACCTTATCGGCATCTCCATCTCCATCTACTTTAATTTCGACGTACGTGATTTTATGTAAACGCCGCGTGTGCAAATAAACTTGCTTCCATGGCCGCATTGTGGAGTGGTAACAACGACGTAAAAATATAGGGATTTGCTATATATGGCGCCTGAATTCTCTCTTCTTCTCGGGTAACATAGGACAACCATGGGATTACTAGTGCATGTCTTCATCTTACCTGGATCATCCTGCTCCTTGGGTCAGTTGAGGCATGCAGAGCAGCCGCCTGATTCAGGCGCCTATAGTTTAGGAAGTGTGAAAAAATATAATATACTTTCTCTATCTATATATACATACAAGTGCTTAATATTTCCCTTTCTATTCAACAAAAGTTTTTCAATTAAGAACACTATATCAGAAAAGATGATTAGTGGCGCGTCTAGAGGGTCATTAGTGACGCAAAAAAATTGCGCCACTTACATTGCCTTTGATGTGTGAAAAGATCAATGATGCATAAAAATGTGTCGCTGATGTCAAGATATCAGCGACGCGTACCGAAGATACCAGTGACTCGTGTTAACTAAACGCGTCATTGATAGCACATAATCAGTCTCTTGTTAACACGATGCATCTCAAATATGAATCTTATCAGTGACACCATTGTAGCAAGGGCTGGATCTAGAGTTTACCTCTATCCACACGTCACTGATTTGAAGCTAAGTTTTTCATTCTGGTTTTGGCTTTGAGGGAAGTGCATGGAATCGATTCAGTTGGAATAAGATGATAGGAGCTATTGAATCGACGTTAGTGGCAAAATGATGATTGATAAGGAGTATCCTAAACGTAAGGCCAATGGCTTAGCATGCTTCATTGAACACTTAACATGATGATAGTTCCCTCTTTTGTGAATGACTAATTCTTCTCCCGGGTCTGAGTATGAGATAACAACCGCCTTAAATGAGCATCATATATAGGGTGTTGAATAACTATAAAAATATAGAATTTAACCATTCAAGTGTCGGGAATTTGGATGATTAGAGTAGATAAGTAGTACATATTCATTAGAGTTCTTATTTTTTCGTATGTCTTATGTTTTGATCTTAATTTAGGTCTTAGAATATATATATATATATATATATATATATATATATATATATATATATATATATATATATATATATATATATATGTTACTTATACACACACATTTATAGTCTTAAGAGTCCAATTGTATCGAGTTCGCCCTAGAGGTTCCTCCAAAACCTAGAGCCGGCCTTGCTAGTATCTTGCTTTTCACATCCTCTTGTCACCACATCATCCGTGAATCTGATATCAACCAGTAATTTGACGGGCGTTGAGGATGTGCATACATGCCCTAAACTGAATGCGAGACGTTAGGTGGCAATCTATGTGCGCACATGGCCTAGCTATTTTATATACATCTATTCTTCTCATGATTTTGTTCTTTTTCTGTTGAGGGCCGTCTCAACCCATACTTTCCCATGGGTAGTTGGCCTCTTTGGGACCTGTACAGGTCAACAGTCAAGATTGTCAGTATTAGATGTTGAAAAAAAACTTTTTTCTTAGATTCAAATGATAATTAGGTGCCATGCCACGCCATGCATGACAGTTGCATACTATATAGAAATGACACAGACGTCCACGCACACCCGAAGGAGTAATAATACATAAGAGTTCCTGCAAACACACGCCGACTCTTTTGTCACCGCGCATGTCAATAGATTCGACACACAAACTGACAAACATCATCTGAAGGTATCCTAGCACACTTGTAAACGAAATGGATGCACGGGAGGTCGATCTACTCAAAAGATGCGCAAGCGCATGCTTTATTACTAGTCAGGGCATTTTTGGAATAAGTAATTTTTTCCATGTGTTTTTTAGTGAAATTGAACTGACTCCTATGAAATTATTGTGCAAATCCTGTGAAATTTCTGCTTTCCAAACAGACATTAAACGTGATATATCATTATGCATGTATTGTATCTTTACTATAATTTACTTTTAAACAAAGAGACATACGAGTATGTACGTACTCATGTTTAAGCTTAGTTGTTTGAGCTGCACTTCTTTTATTTTAGTTCAAAAGTTGGCTTTCTGGCTTCTAGATTCTGTCTGCTGGCTTTTTGCTATAAACTTTTGTAATAAACTTTAGTTCCTCAGCACACCACAAGCTAGAAAAGCTTCTCCCAACATATTTTTTAACTTTTATTTTATCTTCTCAGAAACCAACTTTTTAGTTTTTCAAAAGCTAGCTATATAGCTGTCTTGTTTCAGCTTTTGACTTACGGTTGATAGAAGCCGGTAAAAAGCTAAAACAAATAGGCCCTTGGTCTTGGACTTAGGATCTCAATTAGACACTCTCATAACTAACCAAAGTTAAGCTAAGTTCTTGCGAGTACGCTATTACCATGATTTTTTTTCACAACAAAGAGCGGTCCTATTTATTACCTAGTTTAGCCATGAGGCCCACTACAAAACTGATTTTCACAGGCAACTTTAATTCTATTATTTACAAAGAAGCGGACTAAAAGTGTTTCCATCTTAGAAAAATACCAAGCAATTTTCAAAGACAGCCGGTCCATTTACAAGGACATCCTAAAAAAATAACCATCTCTAAAAATTCTTTTTCAGAGACCAGTCTCTTAATAGCACCTTTGTAAATAGATCCATTTATAGAGGCTGCCCTCTTAGAAAATCCTCAGGCCCATAAACCAACAACCCAAACCCTAAGTCACCTACGGCCCCACCACTCGCTTTTCAGTTGCCACCCTCACCTGCCCTCTCCCTCTCAATTAGAATCTCAGCCTCCGACCTCTCTCTTCCTCACCACCCCGTCCCTCTCTCTCTCTCTCTCTCTCTCTCTCTCTCTCTCTCTCTGCATCCTCGGCATTGGAGAATTGAGATTTTTGCCCTAGGGCCAGTGGATTGATGTCGTTTGCCGTGACCGAGAGGAGGCGGGACACAGGTAGAACTGAGGCAGAGAGGCGGGAAGGCACACTAGGATGAGGGAAGCAGAGGTAGATATGAGGCAGAGGGGCGGTGGAATTGAGTTCACATACACATGATGTAGTTCCGCATCAACAGCTCTACAACTTCCTAGCTCTGACCCAGGTAAGAGGATATAGGTGCTTACGTTTGTGGAGGTCTCCGCGACCTTCTGATCTGGTCACCACCTCCATCCCTCTCATATCTATGTTTTTGGCTTCAATTATCGTGGAGAACTCAACGCTCGGGGACGAGGGCAAAGTCAAGTTAAGCATCATCGAGAGCTTGAACGACTTCGACGAGCTCTTTGGCGGTGAGGTCAACCGCAATGAGTTCAAGGTGCATGTAGAGCTACCTTCTCTCCCCTATCTTCCTGTGTCACATGGTGCGGCCTGATGTGGCGGCGATGGTGGATTGACGACAAGGCAGGCATGGAAGCCCTCTGGCGGATTGACAAGGCGGACGTAGAGGCCCTTCGACGGTGGATTCAAGCAGAGGCAATGACCTTCATGGGAGGTGGCCAGATCCATGGCCAGCACGACAGGCTCGACAACGAGCATGGAATCAAGCCCACAACAAGTAGTGGGTTGCTTTTTTAATTTTTTTATTTGGCAGGAACTAATAGATTGCATGTGTAAACTGTGATTAACAGAGACTATTGTATTAAGGTGGATACAACTTATGTCCCTACAAATTAGTTTTGTTTATCTCAATTTTATTGATGTGATAGTGGATGTTTGGGATGGAATGGTCCAATGTCAGAATGTCCCATTTAAATGATGGATGAAGTCGCTTCTACCTAAAATACAAGGGACGAAGCCATCCCTCTCTCTCTAGCATGTGAGCGAAGCTGTTCCATTTCTCGTATATTGGGACTATCGCATCCCTAACAATAGGGATCCGATAACCCTAACTCATCATATCTTGTCCTCAAACCACTAAATTCATGTGTGAAGCAATTTATACAAAATGCAGCGTCTCATTTCTGTTCCTTAATCCTTCAAAAAGGTAATTTACTATGAGTACATATATGACGAAACATGAATGTTGTTTTTTAGTTTTGGATAGAGTAAAGTTTATGGCCGGTACTTGAACTTGTGTGGGTATGATATCCCGGTCCCCGAACTCAGAAAGTGTGCCATTCCGGTCCTTAAACTCTGTTTGGGTCTCATATTCATCGGAACGGGTATGGACCCCACATGTCAGCTCTATCTCCTATCTCTCACCTCTCTCATCCTCATGGCCATGGCTAGCTCGTCCCCATGTGCCTGTGGCAGCGGCAGCGCCAGTGTGGCTGCTGCTAGTGCTGGGACGCAGCAGCAGGCACCGCATCCAGCACTAGGACCGTCGTGAAAGACGGCAGCGACGCCGAGGTTGACGACGAGCCACCCCTCGACGGCGGGGACGGCATGCTGTTGCGGCTCAGCAATCACGTGTGCTTGTACGTAGAAGATCAGAGAGCCTGAGCCACGCACATAGTCTCTCTCTTCGATCAATCTCTCTCTCTCTCTCATGCGTGCATGTACGCCAAAGATCAGAGATCGTGCGCGTGCCTGTGCACGGCCGCAACCGCTGCTCACCTGCATGGCGCGGCTGTTCGCGCGTGTGTGCCTGTGCGTGGCGGCGGCGGCTCTCCTGCGCTCCTATGTGGCAACGGCGGTGGCTGCACGCCTGCATGGCCGTGGCGCCTGTACACAGCGGCAGCGTCTCGCCCACACCCCTGTGCAGCGGAGATGGCGGCGGCTCGTCCAGACACCTGTGCGCCGGTAGCGGTGGCAGCCATGAGGAAGAAGATGATTATTTTTCAAAGTAGTCCCTTATGAAGTTTGTAAGTATTTGTGTAATTTATGTGTCTGGGCAATTTATTTTATAACCCCCTCTAATATTTTAATTTAAGCAATTAAGTCTTATCTCTGCTCGCGGGCACAAATCCATACCCCTTTTGGATGAATATGAGACCAAAATAGAGTTTATGGACTGGAATGATATACTTTCTAAGTTCAGGGACCGGGATGACACACCCGCACAAGTTCGAGGACTGGCCATGAACTTTGTAAGTAAAATGGATCAACACAACTAAATTAGACTAATGTGTTTGCTAATGTCTATTTTATAGTTCAATAGGATGCAACGCAGACTTGGACCAACTTTGAAACATGAAGAAATTGATCAACACTTAAGAGAAGACATTGGAGGAGGTGTTGACAACTTAGAAGAGAAGCAAGGAGTCCAAGATGCGAAGATGACGAAGCCCCGACGAAGAAACGTGAAGAAACAGCAAGAGGTGGCACCGCCCTGGTCACCGCCCTAGGCATGGCGGTGCACCACCGGGGGTGGCGGTGCCACCAAATAGAGGGCTGCTGTAGCTAGGAAAAAGGTGGGCACCGGATAGCACTGTGTGCACCGCCCTAGTCACCGCCATGGGGTGGCGGTGCCACCGTCCTATTTTTTCATAGAGCAGCGACTTGGGGACTTGGGCACCGCCCCTAGGGTGGTGGTGCACCACCCTGTGCATAGTGCCCCAACAGCTGGTTTGTCAGGGAAGCAACGGCTAGTCCATGTGGCGGTCATCACCCTGTCCGATGCCGGGCACAATCCTGTCCGGTGACCATGCAGAGAAGCGGATCTCGGCCACAATGGCTAGTTTCAACTTGGGGGCTATAAATACTTGCCCCAACCGGCCATTTGGAGTGGGTGGGAGCTGAGGGAAGATATGAAGGTGTTGCTATACCTCATTTGTGCTCTCCACTTGCATAGATCTTAAAGATCACTTGGTGATTAGCGTAGGTGCTTTCGCGAAGTGCTTAGATTAGTTAGACCACGCTCTTATACGCTTGCTCTAGGCTTAGGTCTAGTTGCTAGTGAGGTTTGCATACCTCTCATTCAAAGGTGCTTGCGCGCACCATGCTTGTACTTACGGAGCTTGTAGTTTTGCGAGACCACACCAACCGTGCTTGTGGTGTGGCTACCACCGTGTACCAAAGGGAATAAGGCCCGCGGCGGTTCGGCCAGAAGCTTGATAGTGAAGACGACGAGGAGCGGTCCGAGAGAGGCTTGCCGAAAGGCACACCAGAGACCCACTTGCGCGTGGGGAAGGCCCGAGGCTATCCACGGAGTTACCCTACCGGGAGCTTGGCCCTTGCGAGGGGCTCCAACAAGGACTAAGGGGAAGCTTGAGCGCTTCTCGATACCTCGATAAAAATACTGTCGCACCCGATTTTGCATAGCAAAACCAAGTACTCATATATGTGCGCCTAGGATGTCCAAACACACACATATATCACAAATTGCAATAGTATCAAAGTAAAGTACTTATTACATCGCATATCTCATCATAAAGTTAATACAAAGTTTGCTCAATGGCAATATTATTACAATCACAGCGGAATAACTAGCCCAATCTGCCACAGGGACTCCAACTGGTGAATGTCTCCCTAGTAGTCCTAGACATCCTCCGGGAATTCTTCATATCCATTATCTGTTACCCATCTAGGATTTTCATTGGATGTAAAGCAAGTGTAAGCTCACCATGCTTAGCAAGTATATCAAAGGGATCTATGAGGCTCAAAACGCTTGACACTGTTTGACTGCGGTTCTCAATTTTAGTTGATCAAGTTTTAGCATCCTGTATCACTACATTAGTGAACAATCCCAATTCCCAAGTGATATTAAAGTATAGTCATGTTTATCTCAATTCCCAACCATCCACCACCCACAGTAACCACTAATTTTGAAGGATCCAGACCACTCGTATCTGTGAGCACGGCTGTTATAATAGGTCAAATATTTCTGTAGAAATTGTACATCTTTACCCACCGAAGTCGTGATTCCCAATGCCGGGGATTGCAAAGCCCACTACACCTCTACGTAGGAAGTGTGGCAGGGTTTCACTATGTAACCCTTAGCTAGTCGCACTAACAAGTCGTAGCTTCTAAGGAGTGGCACACATGGGCAACGCAGCGCGGTACACACATCCTAGCAGAAAAAGGAAAGATACCATGTTACCCTTACTGGAAGCTACAGACGAGCTAGTACAATCTAGTTAACAGGTTAAAGTCAGAGCCATATGACACTCGGGGTTGTACGGAAGCTCCTGGGTTGCCGCTTTAGGGTTAAGTCCTTCTGGAGAGGCACTAGAGTACTCAACCCCGTACTCTAGCCCCCTATCTATTGCTAAAAAGCTTCATGTTATCATATTGCATAATGTCTTTAGTCATGTTTAACTATTATTCTATGTTCAGCGCTGCAGCATCTATCCAAAATGCATACTGTCGACAAAAGATGTTCGGTAGTCCTCCGAGGGGTATCCCATGATGGTAGTTTTGTCGGTGGGGGTGCACATAATCAGGAACCGGATGGTGACACAAGGCGCGAAGACAGCTATTTAGACAGGTTCGGGCCGTCTGATCGACGTAATACCCTATGTCCTGTGTCTTTGGTGTATTGTATTGAATATGAGATGTATCGATCTGTCCACTAGGGGACCCCTACCTCTCCTTATATACTCTAGAGGGGTAGGGTTACATGGAAAGTATCCTATTTGGTACTATACAATAGCTTGCGATGCACGCCGAGCAGCGCCGTGCATGCCTTGATCTTATGGGCCGGGCCACCTCTGATGGTGCGGCGCATGTCTTGTCTTGTGGATACCAGGGGCCATAACCCCACAGTTAGTCCCCGAGCCTGACAGTAGGTGACATAGTCACATGGTGCCAGGGTCAGAAAGTAGAAGACTAGCCGAGCAGGTAGCCAGTTCCCGGGCGTAGCCTCAAGATGAGAAAAGCGCACATTCACCGCAAGGTGAAGTGTGCCCACTTAGTCCCTGAGCCTGCTGGAAGATGAAGAATGAATCTTGTAGCAGGGTCAAAGAAAAAGAAGTCTAAAAGCTTGCCGATGTCGTATGACATGCGCGTATCAAGACCCTAGACATGCTGCCCAAGATCAGCACCCTGATCCGAACAGCATGGAGCAGCTTGATAGCACACCAATGAGACGTAGCAAGATCCGAGTAGCAAGGGAGTCCCCGGTGTCACTGGCGATGTCCGAGCACCGAAGAGCGAGGAGTCCACGGCGTCACTGGCGATGTCCGAGCACCGAGGAGCGAGGAGTCCCCGGCGATATTCGAGCACCGAGGAGTCCCCGGTGTCGATGGCGATGTCCAAGCACCGAAGAGCGAGGAGTCCTCGGCGTCGCTGGCGATGTCCGAACACCGAGGAGTCCCTGACGTCTCTGGCGATGTCCAAGCACCAAAGAGCGAGGAGTCCCTGGCGTTGCTTGCGATGTCCGAGCACCGAAGTACGAGTAGCCCCCGGTGTCGCTAGCGATGTCTGAGCACCGAGGAGCGAGGAGTCCCTGGCGTCGCTAGCGATGTCTGAGCACCGAGGAGCGAGGAGTCCCTGGCGTCGCTAGCGATGTCCGAGCACCGAGGAGCCCCTGGCATCGCTGGCGATGTCCGAGCATCGAGGAGCAAGGAGTCCTCGACGTCGCTGGCGAAGTCTGAGCACCGAGGAGCGAGGAGCTCCCGACGTCGCTGGTGATGTCCGAGTATCGAGGAGGCCCCAGCATCGCTGGCGATGTCTGAGCACCGAGCGCCGAGGAGTCCCCGGCGTTGCTGGCGATGTTCGAGCACCGAAGAGCGAGGAGTCCCCGGTGTCACTAGCGATGTTCGAGCACCAAAGTGTGAGGAGCCCCCGGCGTCGCTGGCGATGTCTGAGCACCAAGGAGCGAGGAGTCCCCGGCGTCGCTAGCGATGTCCGAGCACCGAGGAGCGAGGAGCCCCAGCGTCGCTGGTGATGTCCAAGTACCGAGGAGTCCCCAGCGTCGCTGGTGATGTCCGAGCACCGAGGAGCGAGGTGTCCCCAGCGTCGCTGGCGATGTTCGAGCACAGAGGAGCGAGGTGTCCCCGGCGTCGCTGGCGACGTCTGAGCACCGAAGAGCAAGGAGCCCCCGACGTCGTTGGCGATGTCCGAGCACTGAGGAGCGAGGAGTCGCCGGCATCGCTAGTGATGTCCGAGCACCGAGGAGCGAGGAGCCCCCGGTGTCGCTGGCGATGTTCGAGCACCGAGGAACGAGGAGTCCTCGGCGTCGCTGGCGAAGTTCGAGCACCGAGGAGCGAGGAGCCCCCAGCGTCGCTGGCGATGTCCGAGTACCGAGGAGTCCCCAGTGTCGCTGGCGATGTCCGAGCACCGAGGAGTGAGGGGTCCCCGGTGTCACTGGCGATGTCCGAGCACCGAGGAGTGAGGAGTCCTCGGCGTCGTTGGCAATGTCTGAGCACCGAAGAGCGAGGAGTCCCCGACGTTACTGGCGATGTCCGAGCACTGAAGAGCGAGAGTCTCCGACGTCGCTGGCGATGTCCGAGCACCGAGGAGTCCCTGGCGTCACTAGCGATGTCCGCAAGGTGAAGTGTGCCCACTTAGTCTTTGAGCACGAAGAATTCGAGCGCTGAGGAGTACCTGGCGTAGCTGATGACGAAGCACGAGCGACGAACAGTCCGATCAACTGGCCGGCGGCGAAGTGAGCATTGAGTAGAAGCGACAGGCGAACAGTCCGATCAACTGGTCGGTGCGACGAAGTCGATGAACCTAGCGGTCCGACCAGTTGATCGGTGGAAAAGTCCGAGCACTAGGTGATCCGATCACCTGGACGATGATCCTGCAATACAAACATGTAGAACGGGTAATACATGATGTAAAAATATATGAACTCCAGAGAAAAATCAGCAATGGCGATGAAATAGCATATGTAGCTCGGTGATCAGTTGGTGTGAAGATGTAATTATATTTAATATAAACCGCCCGACTAGTTAGTGTATAGCTGAGTCTCCAGCCCTAGCTAGCCCATAGTCCATAACATCGAGCGCGGAGCCCGTGCACGTGTAGGAGGAACAGGCGTCACTAAGGAGCCGCTGCCGACCACCCATAACGCAGAGGGCAGACGCTCATGCACGTGTAGGGAGGAGCCGGAGACAGGGCCGTCTCTGGAGGCATCCGAGCATTTACATGACTAGTCGGGGGTTCAGAAAATCATTTGGAGAGCAAATATGGAGAAAATAGTTTGGAGAAACATTATGGCGATATACGAAGATTGGAGAATATTTAGGAAAATATTAAAGCGTGACTTAGCTTTAGACAGAACGTCTGGTCGACGGCGTATGGCCTTATCTGGTCAGCGTTGACAGTGAGCACCTGGCGGGCGATGAGTTGTTGGTGAAGATGATCTTGGAGGTGGCTCTGAGATCGGGTCTGCTGTCGCAGAGGCTGGTGTAGCCAGCGATGAATCATCGTCGTGACCGACATGGGTCTCCATGAGATTGATGACAAGAATGCATTGTTGATTTGAGGTCCATCTGGCTCGCCATGGGATCAAGCGCACACCCCTATCTGGCGCGCCAACTGTCGACAAAAGATACTCGGTAGTCCTCCGAGGGGTTATCCCACGAAGGTAGATTTGTCGGTGGGGGTGCGCGTAATCAGGAATTGGATGGTGACACAAGACGCAGAGACAATGATTTAGACAGGTTCAGGCCATCTGATCGACATAATACCCTACATCCTGTATCTTTGGTGTACTGTATTGAATATGAGATGTATCGATCTGTCCACTAGGGGACCCCTGCCTCTCCTTATATACTCTTGAGGGGCAGGGTTATAAGGAAAGTATCCTATTTGGTACTATACAATAGCTTGCGGTGCACGCCAAGCAGCGCCGTGCACGCCTTGATCTTATGGGCTGGGCCACCTCTGATAGTGCGGCCCATGTCTTGTCTTGTGGATACCGGGGGCCATACCCCCACACATACCCAAACCCAAGGTAACAAGGATATGTGGTACAAGTATTCATCTAGGTAAAGTCCTTAAAGGTATATCAAATTAGACACATGCATGAATATGAATAGTAATTGTTCATAGGTACAAGGGGCGTTTGGTACACTTACCTTAAACACCATTCCTTCGGTAAGCTTTAATCTTCAACGTTCTGCTTCTTCTTCTGGATCACCACGTATATCTCACCGACTGGACGTAATCGTAGAACACCACACAAACATCTATACATATACATGCATAGCATACAATTGCATCTATATCAGAATAGTACACCAATCATAGAAAAATAAGTAAAAGAGTTTGAAATACGATTCTACGCATCGATACGAACACATAGTCGCGAGAGGCACGCTAATCGGATCTACGGTTGAAACGATACAATTACCGAGAGATTTGCTTTATATGTGGAAAAGAAAACCATATGCTTTATTTATTTTAACTATATAAATTCATATAAGATATTTTATAAATAATATAGATTGAATTAAGTCAATTTTAGATTTGAATTGTAAAACTAAAGTAAAACAAATCATATTTTATTTTTAAAATCCAGTTGCATAACCATTAATCAAGATATGATTTAAACCATGATTTTTCTGAAATAATGATATAGTAAACACTATTACTAATGCGTAGATGTCGACGACATGAAACTAACGCAACTGGAATGAACCAAAACGGAGCTAAAACGATTAAACGGCAGGGATTAAAAGAAGCGGTGGTAATTTCGTAAATATCATCATCTTCTACCTTGCTTCATCTCAGTCTGTACGTGGCCATGGTTGTCTGCTGCTGTGCTGCTCCATGCAGGGAAGGGAGGGGGATCAGCCTCGGCATGCCGGCAGTCGGCGGCGCAGCAGCGGCGCTGGGGCCCACGGCGGCAGCGCACTGGGCCCTCCCGTAGGGTCATGGTGGCCAGCGCAGGGCCTGCACGGCCGAGCCCACACAGGACGGCGGCGGCGCCTGCTGTACGCACGTGGGACGCGCGAAGGGGCAGGGCACGGCTCCAAGGCTGCCGTGGGGTCAGGCGCCGGGCTCTAGACCCGGGCTGCAGCCATAGGTGACGCAGCGGAGGGCCAGGATAGCCGGAACGAAGGAGCTTTGTGGTCGCCAATGGAGTTTCGTCAGGAAAACTCGCCGGAAAACAAAGAAACAATGGGGAAACATCAACCGATGATGGATTGATGCAAGTAAAGACACTACGGCATAGAGAACGACGAGATCTACCTTGTGGTGGTGGTGGTGGTTGACGCCGGAACGCGAAGGCTTGACCAGAAAAGCTCGCCGAAGAGTTCGCTGGAAACCTAGTTTTTCCGAACTTCGGCGTCTGATCTACGGGACTACGAGTGGCGGCTCGCGAAAGCGGTCGTACTTTCGAGGGCTACGCCGGCATATATATATATATATATATATACACACAGGTTCGGAGATTTTGGAAATCCAAGATATTTTAGGAAATAATTGATTTTCGAATTAAAATAATTACAGAAAATCAGGAATTACTATTTAGGCTTCGAAAAATATCTCTGAGCTCCAAAAATACTAGAAAATTTTCTAGGGATAGATGGAAGAAAAAGGAACACAACCAAAGTGGTTTTAGCTCCCGAGAAAGACTTTTGGATTTTGAAAACAAAGCATCTTATCTAACTTTTGTTTTTGCAAGTTTTTAAATTCTTTTTAAACCACTACTTGAAAACAATATTTTGAAGATGGAGATTTGAATTTATTTTCCAAACCACTCATCACAAAAGTACCAATGTAATGGCTTGTATGTGTAAACATGTTGCTACCTTATGTTGGATTTTAATTTAAAGAAAATTTTCTTTTACCTATGTTTTTATGAGCACAAAACAATTAACAGAAATCATTTTACTCTTTTTGGAAAGTAGCTAATTTTAGGATGTTACAATTCTACCCCCGTTAAGATGAATCTCGTCCTCGAGATTCGAAAGACGTCGACTAAGAGATGAGAATACTCCGTCCTTGGATTCTTCTTTACTTTCTCGTGCAGTTCCATCGTCTTGATAAAGATCCACTTTACTTTACATACCTGTTGCCCTTACTCCAAGTAATTTGCCTAACTAATTCCAAAATTTTGACAGGTACCTTGAACAACTCTTAGGTAACCCTAATCACTAAGCTATAATTCTCTTTCCTCATATGTTCACCTTCCAACAGAGCTTTCTTATCTTCTTAGTCCAAAAGAGAATCTACCCCAATCTTCAAAACATTAATAATTTCAGTTAAGTTGTTCGAGCTGGGAATACAACTCTTAATCCTTGGTGCCACCCGAACCTTCTTAACACAATTCTCCGTTGCTAAGAGCATTGGCCATGACTTCGCTTCTCGAAGTGATAGCACTTTTCCAAGTCATAATCGATCTTATTCCAACGAGGTTATCACAAGCTCAAGACCAACTTGGTGAAGATGTCCTATATATTCTTGTGATCCTCCTAGATGTCACTTTTACTTTCAAGAAGATAGTACTTCCATGCTTCGCAATGGATAACTCCAGATAACATGTTAGGTAGTTCAACTCAAGCTTCCTTAGTTGACTTACAAGCCACTACTTTTCTTCTCGTATAAGGACACATCCCACACCTTGATAAGGTGCATCATAGTGAATATAAAGCTCTTGTCCTGATCTGACAAAGCTAATACTTAGGTTTTACGTCAACCTCTTCTTGGATTCTTTCAAACACTTACCTGAGGTTTCTTAATCCAAACTAATTTAAAAGCTTCTCCAATAGCTCTACTAAAATCTTGATGATCTTGGATAAACCTTTTTTGAACTTTTAACCAAACCTCATTAAAACTCTGAGTTCCTCTTGCATCTTTGGGTACCACCATGCTTCCGCTGCGCAAACTAGAACATATGATACCTTATCTTATAAATTCTTCCACTTGGCTACCCCTCTTAAGAAAAGATAAACCAGGGGACACAAGATGGGTAGCTTGCACCTTCTTTAGATGAGCTTACTAGTATCAAGATGTTCTGTTATCCCAATGATACTCTTGTATACATGCAAGGACAAGAAATCTAAGTTTCCTTGCGAGCAGAAAAACAACAGTGTGGTAAGACAGCTGTAACTCCCATTCTGTTAATCCAATGAATTTGTAGCTTATACTGTTATAAATCTTATAAAATTCTCCACAACTTCCTTATAGAACACTTTTCCAAATTCTACAGTTCACTTGGTCGAAAACATTGCACAACAGAAACTGTTCTAGGTTCCATACAACACAGATGCATCGCCTTATGATTTTCGTATCTCCATAACTAAAAAAGCTATCAGGCTGATTCTTGCAGGAAAAGAAAGATCTTAAAGTCTACTTTGACCCAAAATTTTCTTAGAAATTTTGGTTGCACATAGGTTGGATACGTAGGCCATAGAAGACAGACTGCTCTGAAAGACCGAAAGGAGGAGACAAGAGAAAAAGAACCCAACTATTTATTTCCTTATCCCTTATACTTTAAACCTTTAATGAAATTGTGACCATAACCCACAAATTCATTGCACTCATTACAAAGAACCAACGCCACTATGATCGTGCCATCCCACAACCACTGGTATGGTGTTGTTTAGTACTATTGTTCACTATTATCGCTAACTTGCTTCGTTGATTTTATTCAAGTAATTTATGTTTGTAATTATGCAGCTGCTAATTCGGTTGATCCCACATTGGCACATGAGAAAAGTGGGGAAAGTCGACAAAACTCATGGTTTTGAGAACATACACGTCTAATAGTTATGAATGGTTACAAAACGAAATATTATGAACAAAACACAGAAAGTGTCATTTTTATAACAATAATATAACACATGTTCAATTTTCATTATGTCATCACACAAGTGTATATACAACATCTCCGTGTAGAGTCTGATAAACCATTTAAAAATACCTAGGAACAGCAACAAATATGGCATTAGTGAGATATTATTTGTACAATATAAATTGAATGGAAAAAATGCATTGTATGCATTAGTAATGTTCTGTTACCTCGCCTATGGCGTTAGAACCTCCTTAAATACAATATTCTTCGTGAAAGTTCCATCCGCTATTGGGGTCTTCTTATCCTTATCTTTTTTATTTGACTCATTCTTATTTTTTCCCCTCAGACATTCTTTTTAGCATTTTTCTTCTCTATCTTTTTGGCCTCGTCCTCTTGTACCTCCGCATCAGGCGGGAGGGCAAGGATCTTAATATTGGTTCTTGACGTGGCTCTAGACATCGCAACGTACAACTGACCGAGAGAGAACACCGGTGTGGGTATGTCGACAGAATATGCTCGGCAGTCCACCGAGGGGTATCCCGCGATGGTAGATTTATCGGTGGAGGTGCGCGTAATCAGGAACCGGATGGTGACACAAGGCGCAGAGACAGCGATTTAGACAGGTTTGGGCCGTCTGATCGATGTAATACCCTACGTCCTGTGTCTTTAGTGTATTGTATTGATCTGGACGACCAAGTAGCTTGATCTATCTTGTCCGCTAGAGGACCCCTGCCTCTCCTTCTATACTCTAAAGGGGCAGGGTTACAAGGAAAGTATCCTATTTGGTACTAAACAATATCTTGCGGTGCACGCCGAGTAGCGCCGTGCACGGCTTGATCTTGTGGGTTGGGCCACCTCCGATGGTGCGGCCCATGTCTTGTCTTGTGGATACCGGGGGCCATACCCCCACAGGGTAGGTACACACCCACGTTCGGGATAGTTTGGCCTTGTGACTTGTTGACCGTCGTGGCAAAGCTCAGCCTGATAGGAAACTACTTCCTCTTAAACTAGAACGGGAACATCTCATCATCAGATAGGCATAGCGGTATTCGAGGAAGGAATACCCGCTTCCCAGTATGCTGCCCCACCATGATTTCAGCGTCGATTGTATTTCTTCGAAACCCTCGCACCACCAGCCTTGTACTGTTGCATAGCCTATTGGCAGGGTCAATATTCCTAAGTAATATGACAGGACACCCGAGCTTGAGCTTCAAGACGTGGGGGGCAGCCTGTTGGGGGTCAAACTGTTAAGGAACTCCGATGGATAGTAGTTATGTGGATCATCTACCGCGGAGTCAAAACTGTGATACACCGTCTCGCCGCCCTGGAACATATCAGTCATTTTCATATTGATCATGTCAACCCAATCGTTACGTGTAGATAAAATCGCTCTGGTGGTGATGTAGTCTTTGTCCGCCATGTTTGCATTTAGATCTAGAAAGATGATGTCAATCAATGTATGAAGATCTTTCTTGGCATCTCTAGAGTACGGGACACATATCTTGTCTGGGATACGTATATTGCCATCTCTGTTAACCTCTTCCGTTCCACCACCAATGCGCAATAGATAATCTACAAACCACATGTCACTCTGAGCCCTCATGTTGCGGACAAGCTTTAGGTGGCGCATGAATTCCCAAAGATACGACCTTCGTAGAGAAGCACCGACTATTTGAGCTCTGGATCCTTTCCGCACAACAGGGAAGACCTGTCTAAAATCCCCACCAAGGACAACAGTCTTTCCACCAAACAGTAGGTTTGACCAGCCTATTATATCCCGTAGGCTGTTGTCATAGATGCCTCGTCCCAAATTTTGAGAGCTGCTTGCTGCAGCAACTTGGTTGTACCACTCTGTTTTGTGAAGCTATAGCAACCGCCCTCTTGAAGAGTGATGGGTATCTTGAAACACGAGTGGGCCGTCCTCCCGCCTGGCATTATGGCTGTTGTGACTCCAAATGTAGCTGTAGCCATGGCAAGCTTGTCCTGGCTATGTTGTTTTGCGAGAAGTGCCCTATACAAAAATGTCTTTCCTGTCCCGCCAGGTCCATCCACAAAGAACAACCCACCTTAATTGCTGCAAACAGCGGCCATTATCTCATCATAGGCAGACCTTTGCTCGGCGTTGAGTGAGTCACATAATAGCACATCTTTAGGATTTTGCTCGACGCTAGCTTCCTCAAATATCTCACGAGGAATATGGCTGGCATCGTCGTATGAGTGATCAATATCTGGAAGAGGAAATGACCTTATGCCCTTCCCCATAGACTACAGCGTGTTTCTAGTGTCTATCAAAACCATTTATTGTACTAGGTCCAGGGATGGATGATTGCGGCTGTAGTCCTCTGACATTGCATCGTAGTGTTTTTTCCACAACCCCATCACATCATGCGGCTCGCAGAATACCAATATTGTTGCAAATAGCCTCCGCAAAGAGGAAGGCATCTAGAATAAAGTAGCTTTAGTTAGACATTCATCCAGTGCATTGTCTTCTTTGATTAGACCCCTCCTTTCTACAGCTTCACGGGACGAAGGTAGTAGCACGCCATCAACCATCCTCAGATGTTTGTATGATGTAGCACCAGCAACATTGTTCAAGAGAACACGAAGAAAGTAACGTTCTCCCTCAGCAGGATGAGCCAAGATGACTCTTCCAACTTGAAAAAACAGAATTTTTTCTTTTCTGCTAGAATTTACCATCAGACTGCCAGGTAAAATGCTCTGGGAAGTCCCGATACAAGATTCCGCCGGCTTCCTCATGATGCCTGTTTGCATTGAAGTATGCTGTCAGCATTGACTCTTCTACACCTGGCCTATTAATGATCCGTTCGACCTTATCCTATTTATGAAATGCCACCATGTGCATGTCGGGTAGATGAAGCTGTAGCTGCTGTACTGGTGGATGGTTCTTGCTTAAGTCAAAGTCATATATCCTCCATAGTGCTTCTGGAGGCATCACCCACTGGGCATCTCTATACTGCTTGATCTCATCAATGTTCCCTTTCTCGTCTGCTTTGTCGGTCTCCCTCATCACCACCGATGACCTATCATGTCCCTTGTATATGTATTTGAATAGATACTTTACTGATTTAATGCTCCCATAGGCCTCAACATTGATATGGCAGTTGAAGGTACGTAGCAGGCAAGGGTTGTAAGGCACGACCCATTGATTGCCTAGGTAATGGCCTCGAACTTTTAGCGTGCGGCCATCATTGTGTCGCTGATAGATGGGGTACAAATCCTTTCCCTGTGATATTGCCTCACAGAATGGGCGCGGGTAACGGTTCTTGCATGACCCACGACCCACCGTGCACGGACAATATGGATTTAGTGTCCCGTAGGGACCATGCATCATATGCTTCGTCACCATCTTGTAGAGGTCAAGGTACTACTTCTTGTTTGGTAGCTCTGCACTGATAATCATGTCATATTGCTCGGGACATGTGAGCTTGTACTTCCGTTCCATTATCAGCAAGAAGTGTGCATGCGGCAAGCCCCTCTTCTAGAACTCCACTACATATACGTAGGCCTTCACCTTCCCAAGTATGTCTTTCTCCATCAACATTTTCCTCATCGCCTCTAACTTTGTTCTAAAGACCCGTGTGACGAGATCTGGGCGGTCCTATGGTGTCTGGCCTAGATAAAGTTTATTCTTGATCTCATCCCAGTTAGAGTTGGACGTCATTGTGAGGAAGATATCATGGTTTACCATACTTTTGCACCAGAGCCATTGCATCCATGTATCGGAGCCTCATATCACGGGGTCCTCCGATGAATGACGAAGACATGACAGTACGCCTTCTGACATTCTCAGCAAATCCTTCACCTGAATGCATGCTGTCCACCAGGCCTTGGTAGGTCAGCCCTCAAAGTATCCTGATTGTTCCTCATGTAGTCTAAATGCGAGCTCTCAATCTTGATGTAGGTGTCGACGGCGAACTACTAGAAAAGACGCTGGCCATAGAGTATTGGATTAAATATCCCTGGCCGCATCTGGAACTTGAAGCAGTAGTAGTCGCGTACGGAGACACATGTATTCGAAATAGGTTCTATAGGGAGACATTGTTCGAATTAGTATCATGCGTTAACAGAAAAGAGTTTATATTGCATTATTGAAAAGAGTTCAAGTTACCTCCATCATCATCGTCACCATTCTTAGCATGCCTTTTGCGGATTGCTCAAGCTCGATCAACTTGAGCCATAGTCACACCCACTTTTGGAATGCAGTTGTGCCACCCGACCTCACCCATTGGAAAGAACACCGGGTATGACAATGGGTCATAACATGCATTATATGAGCAGATGACATGTATAGACCGATCCTTCCCTTGCAGGAGAACACTATGCTCGAATTGGCCATGACGCTCACTCCCCTCAACCCAGATGGTGGCCACCTCTGATGTCAATGGCACGTTATATGTTCTCTGGTCAAGCCGCTGGTCAAGGTTCAACTCAACCCGGTAATCCTCAAGGTTTTCAACGTGTCCCATACTCCTTAGTTGCTGAGAGTAGGGATTCTCAATAAAGATACTAACCAATTGCTCTATAACTTCTCTGTCTTTTTGGGTGCATTGCTCACGGCACTTGCTCATCTGATGCTCGAGGGACGGATCGTCATCATAAAAATAAAGCTCGAGGTGTCTCTTTTCGACACCATCCTCTTTACCAAATGATCATATGTTATGGTAAATCTAGCTATGGGCACGGAATGTGTAGACACCGCAGATTCGCATGTTAGTGGTCACACGATCTAGGTGGCAGTATAGAGAAGTGAAAGAGAAGTGGCCATTGAAATATCTAATGTTTGCACGAAAGTGCCTAGCATCAGTGTCCGAGCTTGACCACAACCTCATGAGCTCTCATGGTGTCTCAGGAGTTGAAAGATGAATCTTTCCACCCTGACAATAGAATCCGGGCGGTTCACCCTCGAATTTCTTTGCGTTGCAGTGCTCGTAGTTTGGCACCGACAGTAGCATGTGTGACTCTGACAGGACATTAGCGTAAACCCTATCATATGGATCCAGGCATTAGGCTCACTGTTCTCTTCCTCATCCATGTCGAGAATGTGCTCACCGTCGGTTCCCTCCTCGTCGTCTTCTGACAAAATGTTGATGTGTTATGCGTTGAAAGAAAGTTTATGAAAGAATGTTTTGACTATTACACGATGTACCTTGTCCGGCAAAAAAGTACGCCTCATCCTCTTCGTCGTCCTCCTCAAATATGACACCCACATCATAGTCTGTGCAACACGGCCACATATATGATGAGAGAAACATAATGGCATACAAAAAAACAAAAAAGGATAAATTTAATAAAGAAAATACCATCCTCGACCAAAGAGTCTGGCGTATGAGCTTGTGCACCGTTTGGAGGCATTGAAGAGGTACCGTCAACTACAGACGGTTGTGTATGTGTACCTGTGCAATTATTAGGTGGTGGAACTAGAGTTTCCTGGGTGACACCACCTATAGTAACAAAAGGTATGAGTTTTTAGAATAGAAGAGCGAAGGTGAAAGTACCGACAATATATACTGATCAAGGCTAATTATCATTGTAAACCACACTCGGTTGAGTTGGGTCGTTCGAATCATTGCACTTTCCATCCGCACACCCTCTAGCACTTCTTCCAATGTTTGCTTCAAAAGCTCAATTGCGATGGGATAGAAGGGCATTTCTCTCTCCAGTGATCACTCGTTGCCTATGTATGGTCTGTGTCGCAGCCACTTCAGGGGTCTAGACTTTTGGATTTTGAACTACAGTCGGCACGACGTTAACAGGCGTGCCCCTCAATTCGTATATTTCCATCTCGTGTGAAGGCGCTTCATGCGATTGAGGTGAAGAAGGGAAAATAAACTGAGGGTTAAAGTGAGGGCTCTCCAAGGCTATTGAGTCTGGATGAAAATTGTTTGCTCGGTGTTCTCTCACCATCCTATTGTATTTTTTCTTGCTCTCTTTTCGTTTCAACTCCTTCTCTTGTGGAGTCATTTGCAGTTTTCTTGTAGCATTTTTCTATGCATACAAGCCACGCCGTCTCTTATTTAAAAGCGCCTTTTGTTCAGGAGACATTGCAGCCCTTCGTGTTCTATCTAGCTCACGCTTACGCTCTTTTGGACACGTGATAATATTGTCGATGGAACTGGATGCATTTACAGCACCTATATATAATAGAAAAGTATGGTCTCAAATAAAATACATAAGGGCACATATTGAAAGAACATTAATTTATTATTACATTGTCATGAACCACAATTGGGTTTCCCACTACACTTTTTCTTCTCAAATAGATAACATTAATGAAAAAAACAATGTACCTGGGTTTAGATCAGGTGATGCATCAATCATGCCAATCATGGCACTTCGATCTATACATTTATCAGAGTATTCATCTACATATATATAATAACATGATATTAACCTTGGCCTCAGCATCATACAAATACAAGAAAAAATAATTAGTATTTAGGAAAAAAACCAAATTGGTATATGTGTTATCTTTATCAATCTTCATGGGATTGTATGAGTTGTTTCGATATAGCCAATCACTATCTTCATAGACATCAGTGCTTTCCGTGGTCGAATCAACTCCAACTAGTACCACATGGCATTCACTATATATTAAATAAACTAAAAATGGCAACAATGAATTCAGAAAAGCAAAAACAGATTTACCTGCTTTTTCGGATGATATCGTTTACGACGCTTTCTATTTTTTTATTTCTTTCTTCCTAAGTCATTGCCGCCAATCATGCCTTTTCCCTTTCCCTTTTTAGCTTGATGGCATCCGTGTTTTTCTTTGTCTGATGATACTTTTCCCTAAGTTTTTTTATTTTTTTTGTCCCTTTCTTCTTGAGTCATTGATGCATGTCGTGCTTTTTCTCTTTCTCTTTTACGCTGCGCATGTTCATCTATTTGCGCTTGTGAATTTGATGCTGTATGGTAACCTGTTTGAAAAAATAAGTTGACAAATATTTGCTTAATTACCATAAATAATACAAGTGAATGCGTATATGGACATGAGTATAAACAATTACCTCCATTGATGATGTTTGTCAAGTCTTCAAATGGTGGACGACCTTCATTATTTTGCATATGTTCCATTGTGATTTCACTGAACACAAAATTAACCAATAAATTCGTATTATCAAACTTGTCCATTAGAGAGTTGATAAAAAGTTTCATTGACGCTAGAAAGAGTGAAATACTCCCTCTGTCTAAAAAATGTACTTTGACTAAGTTTGTATTAGAAAATACTGATATTCATGATACAAAATAAGTACCATTAGAGACACACATGCTAAAACTATTTACTATCTGAATGGATGCCGCCTCCTATCGTGACACACATGCTAAAACTATTTACTATCTGAATGGATGCCGCCTCCTATCGTGCCCATTCAGGATCCTATTGACAACCTGAATGGTCAATTGTTTTTAGATCCTAATATCAATTGCTAATTATGTAACACCTTAACTGGTATATGACCATGCGCGCAATGAATCAATTCTTTAAAAAAATGTTCAGTACAAAAAACAGGTAGGTCGTCTGAACATATGGTAAGGGAAAGTCTTTTTCTATGGCAATCAGTACAAAGTTGGTTATCAAGTATGTCAGTGTGTTCCTCTAGGTTTGTGCGTGTTCATTTCCTTCTGAGCTGGATCTCTTGATTCGTTTGGCAAAAAAAATATGTTAATTCATGTTCGATGCTTCTATTTTTGAGGTGCGCATTTTCATTTATAAGGTGAAAACCATTATTGGTAGCATGCAGGTTCAGAGCTGCTGCAAGAATGACAACAGGTAGGTTTGCAAAGCAATGGATTCAAATTCGAAAAGATCTTAACAAACACAAACACTCACTGTATCAAGAATTTCATAAGCATCTAAGCTAAAGTGTATTTATTCCAAGAAGTTTTCACATGGCTTCCACGAAATATGGGAGTTAGTCTTTCTTCATCAGCCATCTTAAGTAAGAAAAAAATATTTTTTTCTTCTCATGAGACTAATTTGATAACAACACTCCTCAAATTGTATATATTAAAATATTGCCCTCGATTATACTACAAGCAACAAGCAATACTAAGATGATTAAAAAACATCAGTTCAACAGGTCATGGAGCTCGAGCAAGCACCTTACATCTTTTGATAAATGAAAGCCTAACAATAACTGAATTATTTTTTGTATCTTTTCATCTCAGGTCTGATTGTGAATGGCTAATTAGAAAAGAAAAACACAAGAATTCCCAAGTGCACTGAATTGCTGGTTGCAGATATGATGAATCTTCACAGCACCCAAACTGGAGAATGCATGGATAGTCATGATAGCATACACTAAACCTGACAGTGCAGCTATCTAAAATTGATATGAATCGTCGCAGCAACCAAACTGGAGAATCGATGAATACCCATGATGGCATACACCAAGTAATAAAAGCAGGAGTAAACTCCCGTTTTGTCATTCAGATTCCTGATGGAGAAGGGTTAGAGGGTGGGTTTACACAGTAATAAACTTCAAGTAGGACGTTCCACAAGTATTTAGATTTACATATTTTTTGTTTTTTAATATTAGGTGACCATAAAATTTTCAGCAAAACTGACAATTAGAAAGGCTGGTTTGACAAAATAACAAAGCATACCCACAGGCTTAGCATTCTTGTAACCCGTAGCTAGGCATGGAAAATTGATTGTTAGAAAACTATAAATATCTTCATGGCAGTCAACTTGAACAAATGCTAACCTTAGTAGATTTAACCAAGGAGCCAGTAACGAAATAAATTTTGACAATGATGAAATGGTATTCTGATGTCCATAATATTTATCGGACTCTTTTAGCAATTGTTCAATCTACATACAACTCAAAGAGCATCCCATGAGTGATGTACAAAAACAGTCCATATTATGGAGAAACAATTAGCAGTGTAAAAATGGCAGAGAAAGAGCAGCATGGATATATTATATAAAAGCATAGTAGGTTTGATTTTGAATCCCACACCGACTTTTAGTTTTCTCATTTCCCCCTTGAGTATATATTCCATGCTAAAATTCAGAGGGTAATTGTGCAATCAGATGGAACATGCAACATGAGACTGATTAATCTCCGAAGACCCTTTATGGTACTACTTGCTAAAAATCACATGTGCTAAAAATTCTCGACGTAGGTCCTTCTCCTTCTCGACGCAGGTCCATCTACGAGGACACAGCCACCAAGGTTTGCTAGCATAGAGACACATTTTGTCGAACATGTTGCCCGCGTTATATTCTCCACTTAGGTGTCCGCTTTTTCGCATAGAAGGGAGAGTAGGGAAGGGGTGGGCATACCCTGGTTGACCACCTGCGCCGCCGGGATGCCGCGCATGGACGCGTGTGCCGCCTCCAACACCGGGATGCCGTGGCACCTCACGGTGGTTGGCTTTGGTGGCGCTGACGAGCTGGAAGGTGAGCCCGGTGTCCTGGCCGAGGATATGGTGGATGCTGTCGAGGAGCGACGC
Organism: Miscanthus lutarioriparius; assembly: GCA_904845875.1. NCBI lineage: Eukaryota > Viridiplantae > Streptophyta > Magnoliopsida > Poales > Poaceae > Miscanthus > Miscanthus lutarioriparius. The sequence goes on from CAJGYO010000018.1 coordinate 7,164,995, forward strand.
TTGGAAGTGGCCCAAGCTGAGCGCGTCCTTCTTCACCAGCACCACGGTGCCCCCGATCCGGCCCTCCAGCACCATGGACGCCACGCCGCCTCACGATGATCGAAGGCGTGCAGCACGGCCAAGCAGGGAGTCACGGAGGGGAGGGGAGCGATGTCGCGATCGCAAGGGGAGCGACGAGCAGGGAGGAGACCGAGGCAGATGGAACACGTGAGCGTAAAATCAAATGAAAGGAGGAAAAAGTTGTCCCTTTTGCAAATGTAAAGAGATGAAGTAATTAAATGTAGGCAGATTTGACAATGTTCTCAAAAATGCAAAGAGATTCCTTTTATCTTAATTCTCTTTCCTTCTATGTTAATTCTCTTTTCTTTTGCTCGTTGCCTTGTATGCTGGTGCATGCAAACATGCAATATGTATATGGATAGCACAATAATTTTCTACTTTCTATTTTGCCGTGATTCCTCTATCACATGACAGGCAATATTCAATCAAGGAGATGTCATGGGATCGCAGACGTGGACAGACGGACGAACCAAAACAAATGTCGTACAAAAAAATGTCAACACTTTGTTCTTTTTAGTTGTAGGAGATTGAGCCTAGATTTGTAATTTGATGGTCACAAAATATAAGGCACGCACGTATTTTAAATTTCAAACTTTGTAATCTTTAATGATTATCTTTTTTTTGTGATTTCACATAACAACGTAGACACAACGCACGTATACTCATCCATATGAATGCACGGACGTAAACTCTACTCCTACGAGGATATACGGAGTGCAAAATAAAGTAGTTGTATTGAATTTGTATTTAGAAATGTTCTCACCTTTTCATCTCATCGTCCCGTCTGCTGCTTCTTCGGCTTGATCGACCTTTCATCTTTGAAACGATCGATTCTCTTAATCTCAAAGAAACATAAAGTTCGGACAGGACGTGACGGGGCCAGTGTATACAGTACTAGTAAGCTGTTGCTCTCCACGTGCGCACCATTATTTGGGAATTGGGAGCTGCCGGATTCACTCTGGCTGCTGCATGGCCGGCCGCTGGACGTGTCGTCTTACTCGATCAGACGATCATCCATGATATCCTTGTCGGCTTTGTCGTCGTCGCTGACACTGCACGATCGACGACGAGTCGACGATGTCCCAGCTGGCTCACCTGACCTAACACTACGTATACGACTCCTACGTTGTACTGTCTTCGTCTTTCTTTCCTGGACCGGCGGCCAGGGACCCGGCCAGGGCATGCATGCATATGCATGTAATAATAATAAACATGCATATATGGTCGCCATCGTCTTAATTAGCTAACCGCCTGCCACGCTACGCTACTACCTGATTTATAGTTAGTTTACTGTTCACTCATTTAGCAGTTGAGAAGAATCATGGATGGATCATAACGTGTGCTTCACTGATTTTATTCCATGTGGTCTCTTGTGTACTGTGTCGTTCCAAATTATAAGTCACTTCGACTTTTTTTTTATCGAATTTGTTATGTATCTAGCATACAAAAGTGACTATTTGGCGAAGGAAGTACTAGCGTAGCTTTCTTGTGGGGCCACGTGGATCATCACTATTGTAGCCTTGTGTAGTCTTGTTTGGCACTAGCAGAAATGACAATGGGTCAGCTAAGATAAAAAGATTCCCTTCACGACCATTGTCTAACGAGTAGTAACATTTTGTACCCATAACTATATCTGTCGAGTATGATAACCGTGAGTACCTGCGCGCCCGCAAGTTAGATTATCACTAAAATAGATACAATCATTTGTATTTTAAGCACTAATGGATGAAGCGACTTATCACACCTCTATTCATGGGTAGAATCTTATACCCGTACCTGTAACACTGCATGGAATGTTATATACCCATATCCATCGGGTACAATACCCGCACGTGGATAGAATTGCCATCTCTATTTTCAGAGCTCTATATATAGCTCAAAAATCTTGAAATTCTGGAGCTGCAGGTACGTTGATAACATTTTTTATGAATCATATATTTTGTTACACTTTATTAAAATAAATATAAATATTTAAATATTTTAGTTTAGTCTACAAATACAGCTACGACTTAGGGATATCAAATTTGTCTTTGTTAGCTTGATTTCTCCTTCAGAGAAATGCATTTGTGTGTACACCCGTACAAACCTATGCCAAACAAACCACATACAACGTTGCATTACGTAGCATTCTTGTGGATCCACATGTACAGTTGTACAACAATCATATCCCAATGGGCAAGTTTGATAAAAAAAAAGACATAAGACAACCAAATAGTTTCTCTAATGAAAAGAAAAAAAATTCAAATCCAAATTGAAGAGGATTTGAACCTCAATGATGATTAAGATGCACAACTATAACTCATGTGTCCTAATTAGCTAAGAGAAACTCCAGATATTTTCTATAATTAATTAACTTGCTAAACCAATAAGTTTGGCGAGATAACAAAATAAGTAGCAACCTCGATTTATTTTTTCTCTCCAATAGTATTCTATATCAGCTTCCAAAACGATTTTGCATTGGGAACACCTAACTATTTCTAACCAACCAAACCTATTTTGCAAAGCTCCTAGAGTTGCTGTCGCCAAAAACAAATAATGCATCCAACAGTTGCATGCTACATATTTCCTCCATTTTAAATGTCCTATGTCGAACTTCTCTTGTCTTAATCAAATTTATAGAAAAATATACAAACATCTATCTACAACAGCAAACTAGATTTATTAGATACACCATGGAATGAAGGTAGATAAGTTTAATTTAGGATATAGTTTCAATTACGACGGTAACGGTGCCTGGTGCATGCATCCTCCGACAAAAATGGGTGGAGATGGTCCCCATGGACCAACCGTAGACACCCACCGTGGATTTGCGACTTGTGCCCATGGGCATGCTTCAACAAACGAGGACCATGTGCCTGTCTTTGGTTTGTCGCCCGCAAAAGGACCACGTGCTTGTATGCCAGCGTGCCAAAAGAAGGCCAGCCGAACAGTTAATTGTACAATGTATAGGTTTACGGTAAGTAATTTTTGGGTTTAATTAGATTTATAAAAAATAGTGCTATTTGTACTTCCAAACAGTTTGTTGTTAAAAAATATATTTACTAATTAATCTAATAAATATTAACATTTTATAGAATTTGTTAAATTTGAAATTAATTAACTCGTAGAAAGAAAAACTGAGAAACACAACCTGCACTAGGAAGACATGAAACAACGTGACGGAAGCATAGTTTGTTGACAACTGTCAAATCGAACGATCCTCTGCTGCACAAACACTGTGCTCGTACTATGCGCATCAGGAGTTCAGGAGGTCACGAGCTCGGTGTGTGTGAGGCACAAGACATGGAGATCTTGTGAGTGGGTTCTTTCCGTCTGTGTCGGTTAAGGTCCGTCCGTTGTTGAATTGCATGAGGTGAGACTTTGTAGTACTAACCACATACTTCGGTAAGCCTTAACTTGGCTATTCTATTACGAGAATGGCTACTCGCGCACTGGGAGTGGAGAGATGGCGGGAATAGCGTGTATCCACGTGGCAATGGGCTGGATTGGTGGAGTACTGTATTCTCGGGTGGCGCGGACCCGTTCTTGTTTAGAGGATCTGAGGGTATATTGGAATATGTAGGTTGGGGACCTATATATGTCGTGTGGTCTGGAATTACCAGCTGGATTTTTAATCGGTTCGAATCGTCGTTGCTCCTCGGTTATGGAGACTCAACTCACTGTTCATCATCGTAGTATTAACAAATGAAACTTGAGCTGGTTTTGAGAAAGGGTTTGATATGAAGTTCATGATCTCATTACGGATCATGGCAGATTCATATATGGTTCTTATTAAGTTTTAAATGTTGAAATACTGAATTTTTGTTAAAGAGCTTTTACGCAAAAGAACTTTGATTATTGCTAAAGCCATACCTTGAATCCCTGAGCCTGCATTCATAATTCTATCAGTTTTTATTTTTGGTTAAGTCTTGTTGAGTACTTTTGTACTCAGGGTTCGTTGACCCTTGTTGCAGGTGAGGCTCATGAGTAGATCTGTTTTGGATCGTGTTGCATGACTGTTGTTCAGTGCGATGACGATAAGTAGATGTGTGGCTCTTGGGCAGAGCAGCTTATTTGTGTGTTCTGTAATATGTTATAATGCCACTCCACTACTTTGGTATGTATTATTTTCGAACTTAGTTGTATGGTTTGAAACAAATGGTTTGTAAACTATGTTATTGTAAGACTTCTGCTGTTTTTTTACTCTGGTGTATCTATTTGAATAAACTGTTGTGATACTGCAATGACTCTGTAATGTGATCCTGCTCGGAAATCGTGGATGATTCGGGGTTCCCCGAGGACACTCGACAGTCTTCTTAAGTTACCGGGAACGTATGCATAGATGTCAAAGGTCGTTAGACAGTGATAGGTGCATGTGGGTCCTATAATTTAGGAGGTTCTGCCACATGCCTTTGCATATTTGCTGAGGCTACGGCTGCCCTGATGGTGAGGTACACCTGGCATCTGCAAACGCCTGTCGCGGGCCTCCTCGTGCTTCTTCTGCCAGTCCCCGTCCAACCAGGTGTCCACAATATATTCCCAGCAATCGGGGTGGGTGGTGCACCGGCTTGGAATCGCCTACAGGACATCAAGTAGACGACATATCAGAAGATCAAATTAGGCATACTTAATCTAAAAAGAAATGAATATTCATGTTTTGTATTTACCTGTATGTATTGCTCCCTTGTCAGCGTCATCCGTCTTGCCTCCTCTTTGTCGACACGCCTGAGTAGGAACTTGGCGTTGTAGTCTATGTGGGCCTGGAGGCAGGACTCGTAGTGCAAGTCCGTGACACGCCTTTTACAGGAAGCGTAAGCCACCTGATATGCACTTTCCTCCTGCCCCTCCTGGATTCTGAAGAAGTCCTACATAAAGACACGAGGTATCCATTATTTTATTTCAAGAATGTCCAATGAATGCGAGGAATTGAGGAATGTAGTGCAAGAAAGACTTACCCACAACTCCCTAATCACCCGATCTGCCTTGTTTCTACGGGATGCCATTATGATCTGGAGCATCCTGCACGAGGGCATAGTGGTCGAACGTCCAGGCCGGCTCCCAATCCTGATCTCCTTTCCTAACCAGGCCAGGGAAGTGTTCCTTGCATAGAAGTCCCAAGATGCCATTCACATTGCGTGCCGGGGCCGCCTGGTCCACAAACACCCAGTTCTTGCACAAGTGGTCCACAATAGTTATTAGTTGTTATTATGATTTTTCAACATATCAAATGAAGAACATATAAAGTTACTTACTTATCGCCCTCGGGTGCAATCAGTGGGTGCCTCTCAACACGTATCGGTCGCTTCGGGAGCTTTGCGGGACCTCACTGGTAGGGCTTCGATGTACCAGAGGAAGTGGAACCCCCTACCGTCGCCGTCTCCTCATCCTCCATCCGTGGACCCCCGTCCCCATCCACCGTGTGCTGAAGGTCGTCGTCGTGCACAGAGTCACGTGAGGAGTTGCGCCCGTGGTCAGTCAACAGCTCCCGCCTGGGCCTGCCTCTCGGCCTCCTCGGCCTCTCGGACGCCTCCGCCTCCTCAGCCACCGCCATGTCCCTTCGGTTGGCGTAAACCGAGGGGCAGCTCCTCCTAGTGGGCCCCATCACCTACAATTAAAAAGAGTAAACCAGTAAGTACAGATAAACGAGACATACTTAGTAAGAGATGCAAAATAAAGAAAATATAATTACAAAATAACATAGTATTACATATATTTCTAATATTCTTCATGATCGGGATTATCTAGACGATAGGTATCGTCATCACTATCAAGATTGTCCAAATCCTCAACAGCCTCATCCTCATCGTTGTCATTGCCTAGTCGTAGTCCGTCAAGCATTTCCAAGTCCTTCGGATCATGCACCTCATTTGCAGCGTCCTCGTCAACAACTCATTCCTTGTTTGCTTCCGTTTCGATCTCTCCGGTTAAGTCTATCTCAAGCATCCCTGGTAGCCCCTCTTCTTGTTGATAGAACTCTCCGTCATGCGTGTTTGGGTTCAAGTTGTAATCATCAGGGTTTGGGCGAGGTAATCTACCGTGTGGTGGTACCTTGTGCACAATATACCAACCCTGAAGACATGGGTTGGTTTTACAAGCATATGGACAATAATAAACTTATGTGGCTTGTTGAGCCACAATATAAACATCTTCTCCTGGATAGAAGGAATCCTGTCGAGTTTCGACTATCCCAAGTTGATGGGACTTTCTCGATACTGCAGGATCAAACCACTGGCATTTGAATATGATAGGATTAAGTGCTTTGGAACCACGGTAGTCGAGCTCGTATATTTCTTCAACTGTCCCATAATACTCCTCCTGATCAGTGCCGGGCGTAAATACTCCGGTATATACATCACGTTGGATTGGGACTCCTGATCACATGTGGAGATATCTGGGTTTTAGGCATCGTACGTCACAACTTGCTCAGAAACTTCTAAATTTTTTACCACAGCCTCTACATGCGATGACACGACACCTCAACAAGTTTCACGATTTTCGGACTTTGTTTGCATTTTATATAATTAAAAACACTTTTTTAACAAATTGATGGTCATGTTTCGTGAAACAGATGTTCGAAATTTCACGAATGTCCCTGCACATGGCCTCAAAATACACTAAAAAACATGAATACCATTTTTTAAATCGCTAAATTCTAATATTTCATGCACCCGCAGTTCAAATTTACTTTTTCGAGAAAAATTCAAGTAAACATAAAAAATTTAAAAAATATACCAAAAAGTCATAGAAAGTTCCAAATTGGAACATGTGCTTCAAGGTACTGTATAAATGCCATAGAAAAAATTTGAAAACAAAAATAAAAAAAATAAAAATACTTTGCCGAGTGTCGGAATTGGCACTGGGCAAAGGAACCTCTTTGTCGAGTGCCAGACCAGACACTCGGCAAAGACAGCACGTTTGCCGAGTGCTAACGGCCAGCACTTAGCAAAGGATGACGGAGGGGCCACCGGCGTCGCCTGAGGTATTTTGCCGAGGATTATTCTTTGCCGAGTGCCTGACACTCGGTAAAGAGGACGTTTGCCGAGTGTCCCTCTTTGCCGAGTGCTCGGCCTTTGCCGAGTGCTGGCTTTGCCGAGTGCAGCACTCGGCAAACTGTCTCTTTGCCGAGTGCCCGTGTTTCGACACTCGGCAAAGCGCCGAGCACTCGGCAAAGAGCGCGTCTCCCGTAGTGACATCACTTAAACACTCAACACTCCTATATGTGTCTAGGGCTCAAACAAAAAACAAACCTTCATCACGAAAGCTCGCTCCTCTCACTCGAACATGGCCACTATTTGTTTTGAGAGTTACAAGTTGAAAATAATTTGAATAAATCAAAGTTCTTCATCAAATTTCTAGCATGTATTTAATTTGTGAAACCATTTCATAAGAAATAGATCAAAATCTCTACATTTATTGGAGTATTTTTTTGGAAAACACATTCTTAAATAATAACTTGAGTGCCGGCTCGGAAGCCAAATCCGCTTAGCCTTGATCTGAGCCCAACCAGTCTAAGCGCACTTCCTCTTTAAGCTAAGTTTTGGGTTGGTTTGATCCATGGGACATCCACCACCCCACCACCTTAGGCCCCGTTCGGTTCTCTCGGATCGGCCCGGAACGAGGTCCATTCCATGCGGATCGGGCCTGCGCGGAATGAATATCAGCCCAGTGTGGAAGAGGCGGTTAAGGCTGGCCTGGATTCCAATCCGGCCTATTTCGACCATTCGATCCCATCTATAATCCGGAACCGATCCCCACCTATGACCCTCTGGAATGGATCCATCTGGAATCCTAGTTCAGGAATGAAAAGAGGGTCGGATTCAAACATGAGCTGCCGAACGAGGCCTTACTCACTTCCTTTCCTCTCTCTTTCTTCTCTTCCCTAAAAAGCCAGCAACGAGTGGGTCTCACCTATTGGTAATTGAAGGAAGAGGAGCACATGTTCATTTGCGCCAAACCTATAGGGGTGAGGCAGTGCTCGATCAGCTTCATGTATCTCAAGGTGGAAAATAAGGAAGGGAAAAGGGCAAAGCGGCTGATCGAGGTTTGGGGTGGTGATAGGTTTAGGCTGAATTTTTTTGTTTTTTTGGCCCCTTTTTGAAAGTTTTTCACAAATATGCCCCTAAAGGTGTGCTTTCAAAAACTAGACCCTCACCTCGGTGCCATGAGAATTAGCGCCAAGGTTACACATATCGGCGCCAATTACACTGGCGCTTAGGTCTTGGGCTGACGTCGGTGTCGACGCAGACGTGGCAGCGACATGGCAGCCAGCTCGGCGCCACAGATCTTGGCGCCGAGCATGGCGCCGAAGTCCAAGATTTGTGGCGCTGTGGTAGCATTTAAAATCGGCACCCACCTTTCCTGGCCGAGGATTCTTCCTTTTCTTCCTCCTCTCTCTCGCGGAGAGCGGCGGCGCAGGAGCGGCACAGTGCGGGGCGTGCCGCAGCGGTGGGGCAGCGTCGCCGGCAAGCGGACTCGGGAGAGAGAGAAAGAGAGAGTGGGAGAGAAAGAGGAAGGAAGAGAGAAAGAAAGGGAGGGCCCATAGGTATGACAGGTACAGCGCCAAAGATCTAGGCGCCGAGTTCAGCACCAAGATCCACAGTGCCAAGCTCGGCGCCAAGATCTGTGGCGCCGAGCCCGCTGCCAGGTCACCACCACGTCTTCGGCCACGCCGACGCCAGTCCTAGACCTAGGCGCCAGAGTAATTGACGCCGAGATGTATAACATCGGTGCCAATTATTATGTCAAGGTGATGGTCTATTTTTTGAAAGCATACCTCCAGAGGCGTATTTGTGAAAAACTTTTAAAAAAAGGGCCAAAAAACAAAAAAAAAATCAGTTGGTTTAGGCAGGGCTTAAAAATATATTTTATACGTACTCTAAAATGAATTCGTTTTTTTTATAAAAAAAATGAATTCAAATTTGGTTTGAATTCATTGTGTATTTCAAAGAGCAAATTAAATTTAAATAAGAACCAAACACTCATGCAAATAAAAATGGTATCTGCCAAATTAGTTTGGAACAGGGTGAGGTGTCGGTTTTGTTTAGAGGGTTGACTTTTGCTTCATCGTGAAATCAAGCACCAACTAACAAGATTTAGATACTTGATATATTTGCACATAAATCCTAATTCTAAATTGTGGTGTGTTAGTATCCTCACCCGGTCACCCCTGACAGGAATCTTGTCTTCGAGATTCAGGGTCCTACTCTTAAAAATGTGAGGTTACTCCTCCCTCAATTCTTCTTCTTTCTACTTGATTTAGTCCAATGGACTTGTATATAGACAATGGAACAAATAGTCATGATTATTATTGATGTGTGAAAATGTTGTCATCGATTAGATGGTGGCTGTATATACATGATATAGTCAGGATATTCTATGATTATTAGAAATATACAAAAACTTGACTTCTCTTACGGCACTCCCGGAAATTGGGTGTTTGCCGAGTGCTAAAATATTTGCCGAGTGTATTCTATCGGGCACTCGGTAAAGAAGCTCTTTGCCGAGTGTTGTAACAAAAACACTCGGCAAAATAATTGCACTCGGCAAAAGAGGAAAAAAACACTCGGCAAAGTTTGGCACTTGGCAAACGAGAAAGAAAACACTCGACAAAAGATAGGCACTCGGCAAAGATAAGTTTACCGAGTGCCGTGATCTGACACTCGGCAAACTTAGATGATAGCTACAGTGCCGCTTAGTCTCATAGACTCAGAATCATGTTCATCCACAGTAAACCATCCCTGGTCGTCCAATCCTTTCTTCCTGCGTTGGATGCCCGCCACGCTCCCGTGCGGCCGCTGCGCCCCGCCTACTTCCTTCGCTCGGCCTTATCCTTTCCCCAGACCCATCGACGGCCTTATCCCTTCCCCAGACCCACTGACGCCCACCAAAAAATCCCCGCCGCAGCGGGAGGCGCTAGGCGCGTCCGTCCCCACGCGCTACAGGCGGACGGCCCGGCGCCACTCTCTGGCTGTGCGACGTAGCGCGGTCGCGCGGACGCGCGCCGGCGGTGCCCGCCTCCCGGCGCGGCGTGGTGCGGGCGACCCTCGCCGGAGGCCCCCGCAGCGCCTGGCCCCCCTCACGTCGCCCGACGCCTCTTCGTCGGCCGTCCACTCCGCCTTTACCTCTGTCTTTCCCTCTCCTGACGCGTCCATGCTCCCGGCCACGGAACTCCACCCTAGGTTCAAGAACGGCAGGGGAGCGGAACAGGAGCACCCTTTGGTGCACGCGACCTCAAATGCATCGGATCAGTTGGTGTGCCCAAGAATTGTGAGTCCAACCTTCTCTGTCTTTGCCTCTCTAGACGGGTTTGATTCGATTCGATCTATCTGTCTCAAACAGGACCTCCGATGGTGCGGACCATTTGGTGTTGGCCTACAACTGCGACTCCAACCTTCACTCTTTACCTCCGATGTAGCGTGGACTTGCCTACCTGCAGAGGCGAGGCCGGCATGGTCCCCAATGACAAGGTGCGTGGCCGGTGCCCACTTGGTTGCCATGGGAGTTGGGGAAGAAGCTGTCATGGAGAAGAAGACTGGTGGCGGCGGCGGCGGGGCGAGCAGCGGGCGGGCGGCGGTGGGTTTTTTTATATTTTTTGAAATATTTTTTGCCGAGTGTCGGATTTAGCACTCGGCAACGTCTTTGCCGAGTGCTCGACAAAAAACACTCGGCAAAGACAGCTTTGTCGAGTCTGTGTTTGCCAAGTGCCGTTTGCCGAGGGCAACACTCGGCAAAGTCTTTACCGAGTGTTTTTTTGTCTTCGCCGTGTGTTGTGGGCACACGGCAAACCTGTGCATTCCGGTAGTGCGGAAATTCAGGAATGTTTCAATCACTTCCTCAAAATATGGTGAATGAATTCGTTAGTTCCTGGAAGTTTACAAATCTACCATATAAAGTCCTAACATTAGACCAAATGAAATGAACCGGCCTATGTTAAGTTTGAGGTACAACAATAGAGCTCCTTTTTGGGGTGTGTGTTGGAGGATTGAGGTTCAAATAAAAACGAAAAAAAGATCAAAGAACAAATTGTTGTGAGATTCTCTCACGATATCTTTTGAATAAGTGGAAAATTCATGGCCGGTCCTCAAACTTGACATGAGATGTCATCTAGGTCCATGTACTATCAAAATGTTATTTTTAGGTCCTTAAACTTGGTTCCCGGTTTCATCTGCGTCCAAAACAGGTCGTCTTAATCCACCCTACACGCTGACGTGGCACGCTAACTATGCATCTGACGTGTGGGACCCTCAGGTTAGGTCCACCTCATCTTCTCCTTCCTCGCTTAGCGCATGCTCCGTCTTTCTCGCTCTCTCTCCGTTGACCTGAAGCCTGACACGCCGGCATGCCACTACCCTAGCCCCCAGGGTTGCGTGCCTAGGCTTCGCCGCCATCCCACCGGGTCTAGACCCCTGGCCACGCCGCCGCCAAGAGGCCTAGTGAGCATGTTGGCTAGTAGACTAGTACATTGCTAGAATGCTAGTACATACTGTACGAACTCGTCTGCTCGTACTAGAAGTGGCATTTAGGTGTACATTGCTAGAGTGCATGTACACAAGGCACACAATTTTCCACGCGAAAACTCGTACTTTATGGCTTTAGGGGATGGAGCTCATGACCTTGCGCCACCCCCAAGAGGCCTAGTGAGCATGTTGGCTAGTAGACTAGTACATTGCTAGAATGCTAGTACATACTTAGTCTATTCGTTGGTTGGTTTCTGGGCTGATAAGTCCGGCTGCTGCTGGTTTGTTATGAGAGGAAAACACTGTTGGCTGACTGATAAGCCTGGGTGAAACGAACAAGCAAACAGGCTAACTATACGAACTCGTCTACTCGTGCAAGTAGCACGTAGGTGTACATTGCTAGAATGCATGTACACACGGCACACAATTTTCCACACGAAACCTCGGACTTTGTGGCTGTAGGGGATCGAGCTCGTGACCTTACGCCTCGCGTGTTACTCTTCTAGCCACTTTGGGCCTGATCGGCTAAACTACTTTTCAGCCAAGTCAATCTATTTTAGTTTATTTTCCCTCACAGAACACTATTGAATCAGTCAAAACCAGCCGACTTATATACCAGCCGAACAGGCTCTTTATCCTAGACTGACTTGTGTTAATATGAGATATTTTCTTCTCGTATTACATTTATCCGATTTAAATGACTGTTTGGGCTACTGCATCTGTATGTACACATCGAGTGTTCTACGAAGGACCAGTAGTCATCACACCATATACAAATAATGCAAGGTCAGCTTGGCCATAACGCACGGCGGCACGAATTTATAATATGAGATAAGTACCATTGAATTGCTTATGAAATATATTTTTGTAATAAATCTAGTTAAAGATATAAACATTAATAATGTTTATTATATCAAAGTTAAGCAAGTTTGACTTATAAATCTCGTGACTACAGCAGGTGCATGCACTATTGGACTGTCCGGTCCATCTATCGCGTCTGTCTGTCCTCGAGCGCTGTGTAAACTGCCTCATGCATGGGCGCGTGTGAAACGTGGTGCATCATGCATGTGAGTGGTGGTGGTGTGTGTACACATGCATGTCTGCGTGTGCGGTACGTTGTATAAAGTTGTTTTTTTATAACAACCTTGTATAAAGTTGTAAGAATGCAGAAATAGTGCAAGGCGAACCCCTCACTCAATCTCGGCCTGAAATTCCAAAAGCCATTCCATTTGTCACTCAGATCACCATGCTACAGGGAAATGTGTGTACGGGGACGGGGGAACCGTTGTCCTCTAGTAGCTACTAATTAAAATTTATAGGGTAGATCTAAACGAATCCAGGAATTAGATCATCTAATTATTAGTTGGATACTAGCTAAAGATCTACTCCATTAGTCCCAAAATAAGTGCACATCTCACACAATAAAGAGTCAACTCATCCCAAGTTTAACTAAATTTATATAAAAAATAGTGTTACCATTTTCATCTCTAATTAGGTTTACAATAAATATATATAGTATGATTAATTTAATGATGTGCATTTTGTATCATAAAACCTAATACTTCTCCGTATATATTTGATCAAACTTAGTATCGATGACTCAAGTGCGAGATGTGCACTTATTTTTGAAATGGAGGAGTATTTGGATCACATGACTAATAAACTTTAGCCGCACAAAGTTTACGGTAAGTAATTTTTTGGTTTAATTAGATTTATAAAAAATAGTGCTATTTATATTTCCAAACAGTTTGTTATTAAAAAATATATTTACTAATTAATCTAATAAATATTAACATTTTATAGAATTTGTTAAATTTGAAATTAATTAACTCGTAGAAAGAAAAACTGAGAAACACAGCCTGCACTTGGAAGACATGAAACAACGTGACGGAAGCATAGTTTGTTGACAACTGTCAAATCGAACGATCCTCTGCTGCACAAACACTGTGCTCGTACTATGCGCATCAGGAGTTCAGGACGTGGCGTGCATTTGGTATACTCCGTACACTGCATTCAGTACATATGCATGGAGACATGACTCGCACAATGCTGTCTCCGATCGATGCATCGATCATACTGATCTCGATCGATGCATGGATCGCTACTGACAACCTGCGTACCCGCAATTCCGACGGATGAAATAAGGGCGTGTTTAGATCCAAAATCTTTTGGGTTTTGGCTGCTGTAGCACTTTCGTTTGTATTTGACAATTAGTGTCTAATTATAGACTAATTATGTTCGAAAGATTCGTCTCGCGATTTCTCACCCAACTGTGCAATTAGTTTTTTTTCGTCTATATTTAGTACTCCATGTATGTACCGTAAGATTCGATGTGACAGATACTGCGCAAAATTTTTTGGAATCTAAACGGAGCCTAAAAGTCATGCAGATCGATATGGCCTAGGGCCAATATATATATTGATTTTCAATTTACGAAAGATCGATGCAGCCATCTCCTGTGGTGGCCGGCGTGGCATATATTATGCATCATCATGCTGTTTTGTTTGGACTTTCTCTAGTAATGAGTCCTTGTAATGCACGATCCCTTGTGAAGCCAGCAGCGGCGGCTGTTTCTACACTGTGGTTGTGTGAGAGGTATGCCAACCGTAGCGGTGGCAACGACGCTAAAAGCCTAGCTTTACGAGGAGCCCAACAGAAGAGGTTCTTCATTTATTTTTATCCCTCATGATTAATTCATCATGACATACACCTGCTGTTGGATATTCATTTACACATAGCCATTTTTTAAATAATTTTGAATCCCATTATCAATATTCTTTATTTGATGGACAAGAGATACCTTCATGTGAGACCAACTTTTTTGCATCTATTTATGTCTCTTTTATGTTTTTTCAACCATGCTTGCCATTCTTTTATCATATTATTGGATGCTTTTGGACCTATTATTATGTCATCTGCTTCACGGTAGGTATACATATGCTTAATCTTCCGTGGGACTAAACACCTATGCACTAATTTCTCATTTGAATGTCATCTGCTTCAACGCTAAAGGCTAGATGCTTATCGGGGCCTTGTCTATAAATAAGCGAGGTCATTAGGAACTTTTAGCACTCTATGTACTAATTTCCACTGAAATTCTCAAAATCCGTCGGGGTCCGTCGATCCCGATGACAAGCTGTAGCTCCGCCCCTAACTCCTATATACTCATTAAAATATGTTAGTCCTATTGTCATTAATCCACCAAGACCCAGATGCACTTTCACATACAGCTTTGAAACAAATACATGGAAACAACTTTCTCAAAGGTGGTCAAGGATTGAAAAATTGTCTAATGTAGCAAAGCCATTAGTCTGACACTATGACTAGTTTGCTGCCTAAAAACAAATCAGTTGATTTTATTTAAAATGAATGTTTATATGAGACATCACTTAAACACTCAACACTCTTATATGTGTCTAGGGCTCAAACAAAAAACAAACCTTCATCACGAAAGCTCGCTCCTCTCACTCGAACATGGCCACTATTTGTTTTGAGAGTTACAAGTTGAAAATAATTTGAATAAATCAAAGTTCTTCATCAAATTTCTAGCATGTATTTAATTTGTGAAACCATTTCATAAGAAATAGATCAAAATCTCTACATTTATTGGAGTATTTTTTTGGAAAACACATTCTTAAATAATAACTTGAGTGCCGGCTCGGCACCCAAATCCGCTTAGCCTTGATCTGAGCCCAACCAGTCTGAGCGCACTTCCTCTTTAAGCTAAGTTTTGGGTTGGCTTGATCCATCGGACATCCACCACCTTAGGCCTCGTTCGGTTCTCTCAGATCAGCCCAGAACGAGGTCCATTCCACTCGGATCGGGCCTACGCGGAATGAATACCAGCCCAGCGTGGAAGAGGCGGTTAAGGCTGGCCTGGATTCCAATCCAGCCTATTTCGACCATTCGACCCGGAACAGATCCCCACCTATGACCCTCTGGAACAGATCCATCTGGAATCCTAGTTCAGGAATGAAAAGAGGGTCGGATTCAAACATGAGCTGCCAAACGAGGCCTTACTCACTTCCTTTCCTCCTCCTCTCTCTTTCTTCTCTTCCCTATCAAGCCAGCAACGAGTGGGTCTCACCTATCGGTAATAAAAGGAAGAGGAGCACATGTTCATTTGCGCCAAACCTATAGGGGTGAGGCAGTGCTCGATCAGCTTCATGTAGCTCAAGGTGGAAAATAAGGAAGGGAAAAGGGCAAAGAGGCTGATCGAGGTTTGGGGTGGTGATTGGTTTAGGCCGAATTTTTTGTTTTTTTGCCCTTTTTTAAAAAGTTTTTCATAAATATGCCCATAAAGGTATGCTTTCAAAAACTAGACCCTCACCTCGGCGCCATGAGAATTGGCGCCGAGGTTACACATATCGGCACCAATTACACTGGCGCTTAGGTCTTGGGCTGACGTCGGCGTCGACGTAGACGTGGCAGCGACATGGCAGCTAGCTTGGTGCCACAGATCTTGGCGCCGAAGTCCAAGATCTGTGGCTCCGTGGTAGCATTTAAAATCGGCGCCCACCTTTCCTGGACGAGGCTTCTTCCTTTTCTTCCTCCTCTCTCTCGCGGAGAGCGGCGGCGCGGGCGCGGCACAGTGCGGGGCTTGCCGCGGTGGTGGGGCAGCGTCGGCGGCAAGCAGACTCGGGAGAGAGAGAAAGAGAGAGCAGGAGAGAAAGAGGAAGGAATAGAGAAAGGAAGGGAGGGCCCATAGGTATGACAGGTACAGCGCCAAAGATCTAGGCGCCGAGTTCGGCGCCAAGATCCACAGCGCTAGGCTCGGCGCCAAGATCTGTGGCGCTGAGCCTGCTGCCAGGTCACCGCCATGTCTTCGGCCATGCGCCAGAGTAATTGGCGCCGAGACGTGTAACATCGACGCCAATTATTATGGAGTCGAGGTGATGGTCTATTTTTTGAAAGCATGCCTCCAGGGGCGTATTTGTGAAAAACTTTCAAAAAGAGGGCCAAAAAACAAAAAATTCGGTTGGTTTAGGCAGGGCTTCAAGAAATATATTTTTCATAAACATGTTTTATACGTACTCTAAAATGAATTCATTTTTTTATAGGAAAATGAATTCAAATTTGGTTTGAATTCATTGTGTATTTCAAAGAGCAAATTAAATTTAAATAAGAACCAAACACTCATGCAAATAAAAATGGTATCTGCCAAATTAGTTTGGAACAGGGTGAGGTGTCGGTTTTGTTTAGAGGGTTGACTTTTGCTTCAACGTGAAATCAAGCACCAACTAACAAGATTTAGACACTTGATATATTTGCACATAAATCCTAATACTAAATTGTGGTGTGTTACTATCCTCACCCGGTCACCCCTAACAGGAATCTTGTCTTCGAGATTCAGGGTCCTACTCTTAAAAATGTGAGGTTACTCCTCCCTCAAATCTTCTTCTTTCTACTTGATTTAGTCCAATGGACTTGTATCTAGACAATGGAACAAATAGTCATGATTATTATTGATGTGAAAATGGTGTCCTCGATTAGATGGTGGCTGTATATACATGATATAGTCAGGATATTCTATGATTATTAGAAATATACAAAAACATGACTTCTCTTACGGAAATTCAGGAATGTTTCAATCACTTCCTCAAAATATGGTGAATGAATTTGTTAGTTCTTGGAAGTTTACAAATCTACCATATAAAGTCCTAACATTAGACCAAATGAAATGAACCGGCCTATGTTAAGTTCGAGGTACAACAATAGAGCTCCTTTTTGGGGTGTGTGTTGGAGGATTGAGGTTCAAATAAAAACGAAAAAAAGATCAAAGAACAAATTGTTGTGAGATTCTCTCACGATATCTTTTGAATAAGAGGAAAATTCATAGCCGGTCCTCAAACTTGGCATGAGATGTCATCTAGGTCCATGTACTATCAAAATGTTATTTTTAGGTCCTTAAACTTGGTTCCGGGTTTCATCTGCGTCCAAAACAGGCGTCTTAATCCACCCTACACGCTGACGTGGCATGCTAACTATGCATCTGACGTGTGGGACCCTCAGGTTAGGTCCACCTCATCTTCTCCTTCCTCGCTCGGCGCATGCTCCGTCTTTCTCGCTCTCTCTCCGTTGACCTGAAGCCCGACACGCCGGCATGCCACTACCCTAGCCCCCAGGGTTGCGCGCCCAGGCTTCGCTGCCATCCCACCGGGTCAAGACCCCTGGCCGCGCCGGCGCCAAGAGGCCTAGTGAGCATGTTGGCTAGTAGACTAGTACATTGCTAGAATGCTAGTACATACTGTACGAACACGTCTGCTAGTAGCATTTAGGTGTACATTGCTAGAATGCATGTACACAAGGCACACAATTTTCCACGCGAAAGCTCGGACTTTGTGGCTGTAGGGGATGGAGCTCGTGACCTTGCGCCGCCGCCAAGAGACCTAGTGAGCATGTTGGCTAGTAGACTAGTACATTGCTAGAATGCTAGTACATACTGTACGAACACGTCTGCTCGTACTAGAAGTAGCATTTAGATGTACATTGCTAGAATGCATGTACACAAGGCACACAATTTTCCACGCGAAAGCTCGGACTTTGTGGCTGTAGGGGATGGAGCTCGTGACCTTGCGCCACCGCCAAGAGGCCTAGTGAGCATGTTGGCTAGTAGACTAGTACATACTATATGAACTCGTCTGCTCGTACTAGAAGTAGAGCACATAGGTTTACATTGCTAGAATGCATGTACACAAGGCACACAATTTTTCGCACGAAAACTCGGACTTTGTGGCTGTAGGGGATCGAGCTCGTGACCTTACGCCTCGCGTGTTACTCTTCTAGCCACTTTATTCCAGACTAACTTGTGTCAATATGAGATATTTTCTTCTCGTATTACATTTATCCGATTTAAATGAGTGTTTGGACCACTGCATCTGTATGTACACATCGAGTGTTCTACGAAGGACCAGTAGTCATCACACCATATACAAATAATGCAAGGTCAGCTTGGCCATAACGCACGGCGGCACGAATTTATAATATGAGATAAGTACCATTGAATTGCTTATGAAATATATTTTTGTAATAAATCTATCTAGTTAAAGATATAAACATTAATAATGTTTATTATATCAATGTTAAGCAAGTTTGACTTATAAATCTCGTTACTACAGCAGGTGCATGCACTATTGGACTGCTCCGGTCCATCTATCGCGTCTGTCTGTCCTCGAGCGCTGTGTAAACTGCCTCATGCATGGGCGCGTGTGAAACGTGGTGCATCATGCATGTGAGTGGTGGTGGTGTGTGTACACATGCATGTCTGCGTGTGCGGTACGTTGTATAAAGTTGTTTTTTTTTTATAACAACCTTGTATAAAGTTGTAAGAATGCAGAAATAATGCAAGGCGAACCCCTCACTCAATCTCGGCCTGAAATTCCAAAAACCATTCCATTTGTCACTCAGATCACGATGCTACAGGGAAATGTGTGTACGACGGGGGGAACCGTTCTCCTCTAGTAGCTACTAATTAAAATTTATAGGGTAGATCTAAACGAATCCAGGAATTAGATCATCTAATTATTAGTTGGATACTAGCTAAAGATCTACTCCATTAGTCCCAAAATAAGTGCATATCTCACACAATAAAGAGTCGACTCATCCCAAGTTTAACTAAATTTATATAAAAAAATAGTGTTAACATTTGCATCTCTAATTAGGTTTACAATAAATATATATAGTATGATTAATTTAATGATGTGCATTTTGTATCATAAAACCTAATACTTCTCCGTATATATTTGATCAAACTTAGTATCGCTGACTCAAGTGCGAGATGTGCACTTATTTTTGAAATGGAGGAGTATTTGGATCACATGACTAATAAACTTTAGCCGCACAAAGTTTATTCCGAGCATATCTAAACAGATAAACTAAAAATCGACTAACTTTACTTTAGCTTAACTAGTTGTTGGGGGCTGTTTGGTACAACTCAACTTCATTGGTGAAATAGTTTTGTTCGGTTCCATAAAACAGCTTCACTAGCAAAGCTACAGCTGTATTCATAAAATGTTTGGTAAGCAGCTTCTCAGGGAAGATACACTGGCACGGAATAGAACTTTACATGCGGCCAAAATCATTTTCTAGAGGCGAGCTCAGTGTCCGCCTTCGTCATTTCTCCCGTGTTAATGAAAAACTACGGAGGCGGTAATAGTGCCCGGCTACATTAATAAAAACAAAAAAGGCCCGCCTACATTAATAAAAACAAAAAACGGTCCCGAGCCCATTCCAAGCCCGCTTCCAGATCCACTATCACTGCTTATTGTCGTGCAGATCCGACAGCCGCAGACATATCCTAACCCACCGCCGTCGGATCTCAACCCACCGCCGCTGCTCGTCGTCGTGCAGATCCGACAAATCCCGACCAACCACCACCGGATCTCAAAGAGACACCGCCAGATCGACTCCACGTTGTCGTGCGCATTGGCCTCCTCCAGCCTGGACTGAGAGCCCAAAGGAGAAGGGATGTACTGGCTTTGGTGTTCGACTGCATCGAGGAAAGCCACGAGGGAAGAAAACGTTGGATGAATTTAGATAGAATATTGTGCCTTATTTATTTCATATTTTTTCATGTGTAATTTAGAGATGTACCGTGCGTCCATGCTGAGTTTTAATATAATATACTCTCTTCCCTTCGTAAAAAGGCAGAGGAATGATTCTGAATACTTCAATGATTTTGTTGTTCTACCTGACTGGTTGCTCCAGCCAGGGCGCAGCAAAGCCGCGCCTGGTTTTGTAGTGATTCTAAACTATTCCTTTGAAGTTTATATGGGTTGAGCCATTCTAAAGGAATTCTTGTGAAAACTAAATATATGAGCTCTCGTTGTTTTGTTTCCTATTTTTTCCACCACATTGCTTCCAAAGTCACCATCGTCATAAACTTTTCACTACTATAGAAAATATTTTGCACAACGTTTCACTTTGGGGCTTCGAGGCGGTTGGCCTAATTGCCTACCTCGGTTAAGCCAACAACCGCCTCGGTTAATGCTTAATCGAGGCGGGCATTATAAGGTGATCGCCTCGGTTAATATCGATTAATCGAGGCAGTCACCTTAAAATAACCGCCTTAACCGAGGCGGACGTTTAAGGTTGCCCGCCATAGCAAATTATTTACGGAGGCGGTCATTTATAATGTGTCCGCCTCTGAAAATCAGCCGATCTTTCACCCAAAGTGCCCGTGAATCCATCTGTGCTTCTTCACCTAGATCGTTGACGTGGAAGTCTGGACGACCTGATCGAAGGCCACACGAATCATCTTGACCATTCATTTCATTTATGCTTCTTCACAGAGAAGAAATATCTCCTTCCCCCTCTCTCTCACGTACGCCTCTCTCTCTCTCTCTCTCTCTCTCTCTCTCTCTCTCTCTCTCTCTCTCTCTCTCTCTCTCTCTCTCTCTCTCTCTCTCTCTCTCTCTCTCTCTCTTGTGCGACCCGGTGCGCCCGCTTCTCCATCCACTCCGGTCGGCCCTCCACATCCGGCCGGCCCCAAACACCTACAGCGTGGCGGCATCCTCAACCTCTAGCTGGCCCCATCCACCTCCAGCGCGGCGGCGTCCTCAACCTCTAGCCGGCCCCATCCACCTCCAGCGCGGCGGCGCCCTCAACCTCTGGCGGTGCCCTCCGCCTCCACCCGGCGGCGTGAAAGGTCCTAATATGGCTAGAGGGGGGTGAATAGCCTATTTAAAAAATCTACAAGATCACTAGAGCAATTTGATTAGTATGACAAATGGCGTAATGCAATTTTGCTCTAGCTCTACTAGGGTTGCTAGCCACCTATCCAAATAATTCTAGTTGTTATAATCACTAGGCACACACAAGAGTTAAGTTGCTACTCACTAAGATCTCTCAAACTTGCTACACTAAAGAGCTCCACTAGATGAACTTAAGCTACAAAGCAAGCTCTCAATTCTAGCTACACTAAAGAGCTTGCTACAACTAGTTTGCGGGAATGTAAATGAGTAAGTAAGTTGATTATACCGCCGCGTAGAGGAGTGAACCAATCATAAGATGAATACCAATTCAATCACCGGAAGAATACTAAGGGGCAATAGAGAACCGATTTTTCTCCCAAGGTTCACGTGCTTGTTGGCACGCTAGTCCCCATTATGTCGACCAACACTTGATGGTTTGGCGGCTAAGAGGTGTTGCACGAACCTCGTCCACACAATTGGACACCGCAAGAACCTACCCACAAGTGAGGTAACTCAATGACACGAGCAATCCACTAGAGTTACCTTTCGGCTCTCCGTCGAGGAAGGTACAAGACCCCTCACAATCACCGGAGCCGGCCACGAACAATCACCAACTCGTGTCGAAGCTCCTCCGCTGCTCCAAGCCGTCTAAGTGGCGGCAACCACCAAGAGAAATAAAAAATCCGTAGCCACAACGATCCGATCAAGTGCCACTAGATGCAATCACTCAAACAAATGCACTTGGAATCACTCACAATCTCACTATGATGATGAATCGAAGATGGAGATGAGTGGGAGGTGTTTGCTTAGGCTCACAAGGATGTCAAGTATGTCAAAATACCAAGAGAGTTGCCTTGGAGCCGGCCAAACACTATTTATAGACGTCCCCAAATGAATAGAGCTATTAGAGCCAAGGAGGGGCGCCCTACGTATTGACCGGACGCGTCGGTCGGGTTGACCGGATGCCCCCGAGCCAGCGTTTGGTCATGGATCTCGTGCCACGTGTTAGCGCTTTGAATACCGAGCGTCGATCTCCAACGGTCAACTGAACAAGCGCCCTAGGGTTAAGTTATGACCGGACTCACAGATGAAACGACCGGACTCTGGATCACTTGGCGTCAGATCAAGTCCAGAGAGCATCCAGAGCCGGTTTTCTTTGACCGGATGCGTCAGGTTAGAGGCGACCTGACGTGCCCCAGCGTCCAGTCCTCTCACTATTCATACACGCGTGCTCTCGATGTTGACGTCACCATACGTCAGCGTTGACCGGACTCAGCCCCTGCACGCCCGATCGCGCGAAACGCCTCCTCTGTAGAATGTGACCGGACGCGCCAATCCACTCAGCGCCAGCGTCCAGTCGCGCCTTGCCGCCCTCGGCCGACTTTGCACCAACTTTTAAAATTGACCGGACTCGGCCCCCAGCGTCCGGTTAGGACGTGGCCAGTGTCCGTCGCTGTTCAGCTCCTCCTTTTCATTTTCTAAGTCCACAACCACTTCCCCCTTGCTTCCAACTTGCTAACCACAAAGTATAGAACTTGTGTGCACGTGAGTTAGCATTTTTCAAAGCATTTTACAAGGGTCAAAGTTAGCACACTAGGTTTCTAAATGCAATGCATGAGTCATGTGACCTAGTGGCATTCGATAAACCATTTAGCTAAATATTTCCCCTCTTTATAGTACAGTTATCGATCACAAGTCACTCACACCCTCTATGGTGTATTGAGTGCAAAAGAAAAACTTATCATATACCTTTGCCTTGATCATCTCGGTTTTTCTTTCTTCTTTTCCAAGTTGAGCTTGATCATCATCATTTCATGTCCACCTTCAACTCCATGGACCTCATCTTGCTCAATCACTTGGATTGCACCAACCTAGCTCATATCGCAACTCATGACAAAGGTTAGTGATAGGTTTCATCAATTATCCAAAATTAAACTAGGGCTTTCTCGATGGCGCTCAGCCCTACGGCGGCTTGCGAGGATGCGGCGAGCGGGGGCCCGGCGATGGCTCGGCCCTAGCGGTAGCTCGTGAGGGTACGGCGAGCGGAGTCCTGGCCCAGCGGCGGTTCACGAGGGTGCAGCGAGCGTGGGGCCGGTCCTGGCGGTGGCGACGGCTCAACCCCAGCGGTGGCTCGCGACGACGCGACGAGCGAGGGCCCGGCCCCTGTGGTGGCTCGCGAGGGCGTGACCCCAGTGGCTCTTCTCGACGCTAGCAGATCGGGCGAGCGGCGGCTGCGGTGCGTCGATGGGCGAGGGCACGGCCCCAACGGCGCTTCTCGGCGCCAGCAGATCCGGCGAGCGGGAGGCCGTGGGGCGTCGATGGGCTCGGTGGGCCTCATGGGTGGGCTCGCCAAGTTTTTTTTATTTTTTAAAATCCATTAATCGAGGCGGGAATGTTAAGGAAACCGCCTCGATTAATATGCATTAACTGGGGCGGTTGGATTATAATAACGGTCTCGGTTAATCGATTAACCGAGGCGGTTGGGCCAACCACCTCGGTTAAGGCCACGATTAACCGTGACCTTTCGTCCGAGGCGGTTGGCTTGCCCGCCTCGGTTAAGGCTTTTTGCCCGCCACGATTAAAATTCCTGTAGTAGTGTTTCTTTGATCATTTGCATGGTCTTTTCGATCCTATTCATGAGTTTCGTACATCCTTTGTTGTAAACGGGGCCTCATGAGCCTAATTTAAACTAGCAGCCTACTTACATTTCCTCTGTCTCTTCTCTTTTTAAGTGTCGTCTAGAATTTTGTGTTAGTCAAACTTTCTTAATTTTGACTAAATTTATAAAAAAAACATTAATAATATCTATATCTCTAAATAAATATATTATAAAAATATATTCAATGATTAATCTAGTAATACTTATTACCCACCATAAATATTATCCACCATTCTAGATTATAAGACATTTTGACTTTTCTACATGTATAGTTTTTTCTATGTATTTAGATATACACTATTTCTAGATATACATAATAAAAACAATATCTTTAAAAGAGTCAAAGCATCTCTAATTTGAAAAAAAAAGAGAGTGGTAATCTCTTCTATATACACTTGGTTAAAGCTGAGTACGTCCAGACTTCTCAATATATTGATACTAGAAGCATACCCCACATGGTTACCGTAAGAATTATAGATAAATAAATAAATAAAAATAAAATCATATTAAATTACTTATATGAAAGAAAGAAAACTATTATGAATTAATGGTAGTGGATGGCGTTGCATACTAATGACAACAATTAAATGCATGAGATAGTGGATTGCTGAGGTTGATTGTTTGCATGTCGAGATAGAATGGCTAGTGGGATTTAGGATTATAAGAGGGTTAAGAGTATATATATTGATATATGATATAGGTATAGATATATGACACTTAAAAAGCGAAGTGAGGGACCGGCCGGGGAGATGGGGCAAGCGACCGACGGAGCGTACGTCAGCGTTGGATGCGTGCATGGCTCACAAATGTAGCCTGGGCACTGCACACGTGGCCAGATATCGCGAAGGTTGAAGCTGCCCAATGCAACCCCGTAAGGCCGTAACGGAAGATGACCATGGCCATGATCGATAGACGATGCACAGCAGAATAATGCATGTAGGTATATATATGCACCCTCACCATCACCATGCATGCATGAGAGTATAATGTACCTACAGTGGACCAGTGGTGGCGCGTGTACGTACGTAACGTGTACGTGGCGCATGTGAATGCGAATGTACGTACGTAACTGCTGGCGGCATGTAGATGTAGGTGCGTCTATCTATCGCGCGCGTGCACACTTCACACTTGTAACAAGGCGCGGACGACCGGAGGGGCCACGCACGACGATGGTCGACGGAGAGAAAGAAGCCAGCAGCGTGACGGCACCAACGACGCACCATGGATGTCGATGATGATGACGACGAGTCATCTCCGTCTGGACTACTCCTCTATCTTTCTTTCCACCTGCAGCCTTTTTTGGCCGCTTGGCAACTGGCACGGCACGGCGCGTCGTCAGTTCAGATAGAATACATGAGAAGATAACAGGTACGCACGCACGCGTCGGCTGCCGCCATGCCAATATTGACACACGCACGCGTCCGTCTCCCGGCCGGCCTTCTGCTGCCGTCTCCGCAACCCGGCCTGCGCCCGCAACCATCCCGTCGTCGGTCTCACAGGTCTCACACCCGTCGCGCGCGCCCGGCAACCACCGCCCCGGCCCGGTGGCCCCGCGGCTTTTCCGGGCGGGGCGTGCCGCCTGTGCACTGTGCCTCGCGCGTCGGCACCCACCAGTCCACCACACCGCACCAGAGCACCAGTCACAGACTCACAGTGACGGACCGCGCGCGGCCCAGCGTCATGTCTATAAAATACCTGCCCGCACCCCGCGTCCATCTCCCACTCCTTTGCTTTCCCCTCTGCGGCTCTGCCAGTGCCAGGGGTGGGTGCTCGCTCAGACGCGCACTCAGCCAACGGCCAACGCAACCGCCTCGCCAGTCGCCACCAACACCGCCGCCCGCATCAGTCCGTTCCTCCCTCCTGGACTCACCGGCCGCCGCCTGGGCGGGGTAGGCGGGGTAAGTCGCTGCATCCGCCGGCGCCCGGCGGGCTTTCTTCTTTCTTTATACAATCCGGCACGCGCACCGAAAGAAAACCCCGGGCGCGCACGCCAAGATTGCTGGCCTGCCTGCCCGCCTGGCCTCCGCTCACACCACTCGGCTTCTCCTCCTCGTGCCGCCTGCAGGTTTGGCCGCTTCCTCCTCCTCCTCTGTGGCGGGACACGACACAGAGAGGCAAAGGCAGAGCAGCCGGAGGGACAGCGAGCGGAGGCGTAGCCATGGGGGACGCCGCGCCGCCGGCGCCGGGGACCCTGCAGAAGAGCTACTTCGACGTGCTGGGGATCTGCTGCCCCTCCGAGGTGCCCCTCGTCGAGAAGCTGCTGCGCCCGCTGCCCGGCGTGAGCACCGTCACCGTCATCGTCCCCTCCCGCACCGTCATCGTGCTCCACGACGCCGCCGCCACGTCGCCCGCACAAATCGGTATGCGTGCCCTTCCCCCCTTTTTTTGTCTTCTTTTTTCCCACCACCGACCATCGGTCGCCCTTCCCGCTCGAGATGGCCGGCCATTCGTTCCGCGTCGCCACGCGCCGGAGACGAGACGAGACCAGACGGGACCGCGACCGGACTTGGACAACTACTATTACTAGTCCCTGACCGGAGTCCGCCGTCGCCCGCACGACTCCACCTCCAGATACATACGACGTCATTAAAAATCAATCATGGACGCCGCCGGCCCGCCGCCGCCGCCGCCATTCCCGACACGCAATCTTCCGCGTTTCTTTTCCTCTTTCCTCCTCAAATAAAATTACAAAAAACAAAGGATCGGACTCTGTTCATGCTTAATCACCCGGGGAATATGTTTGGCAATGCAGGGAGGGATCACGCAAAGCTCGTTTCTTTGCAAAGCAACACGCAAAATTTGTTTTTCCCCCTTCTTTTCAACGACGAATCCGCTACAAAATTTGCCTTTTTTCCCCGGGACCCACTAGTGCAGTAGTGCTGTAGTAGCAGGGCTTGTGCGTTTTTTTGGGCTGCAATGCTTGTCGTGATCGTGACCGTAGCAGCAATCGTAACATGGCTGCTACTGCTTGCTGCTGCACGATTTTTTTTCGTACCGTTTACCGTGCAGTGGCTGCGAGAACAGTGCAGTTCTTGCATCACCGGTACGAAAACGACAAGAAAAAAATGTCGGTGGCGAACTGAACCCCCTCCTCAGGCTTGAGTCCGCAGAGATCGTACAGATTGTGGTTGCTGTCACGGGGATGCGATAGGCAAGTGGCAACAGATTGCCCACCTGATGTAAAAGGCCGCGGCCGCAGTGAAGAAAAGTCTCTCGGTCTCGAGCGAAGCCGAGAGTTGAAATCGCCAAGACCCTGGTCTCTGCACCACGCGCTGCTCGTGTGTAAATTTCACTCTGAATTCACCCAATCGTCCCCACCATTTTTATATAAAAGAAAATTTACACTATCTCTGAGATAATTAACACTATCTCTGAGATGTACTAATACCAGTTGCATCGAGTTGCCAATTTTTTTTTTTTTGTTGACAACAGGGCTTGCCAATCTCGCCTGCATTTATCGCAATCGTGACATTTCTGAACCTTGGTTGACTTGATCTTTTGTATTTTTTTTTCTTCAGTCAAAGCGTTGAACCAGGCTAGGCTGGAGGCGTCTGTTCGAGCCTACGGCAGTGGCTCCGAGAAGGTAGCCAACAAATGGCCGAGTCCCTACGTTCTTTTCTGCGGGGTTTTCCTGGTCGTGTCGCTCTTCGAGCACTTCTGGCCTCCCCTGAAATGGTTCGCGCTGGTGGCGGCGGCTGCCGGCCTGCCGCCGATCGTTCTGAGGAGCTTTGCAGCTGCCCGGAGGCTCACCCTTGATGTCAACATACTCATGCTGATTGCAGGTAAACAACCCCTCCCCTCCCCTCCTTCTGCTTCACCACAGGTTGACAGGGATGGTTTGTCCTCTGCTTGAATTGCTCTTCATTTAACACCGAGAATTATTCTTGAGTTGCATCACATAACGGTGCTGGGCCTAGTAAATAGGAACTCATTTTCATCATGTCATGATCATCTGTTGCTCATGCATGTAAGCCCCGACAGATACCCGCACTTTGGGGCTAATAATTCTGCACTTAACGTATCTGTCCATGTGGGAGATGGGGTTGTGCAAAAAAAGAGGGGCCATGCAAGTTGTTTTTCCTGGACCAATATGGTGGCTCCATAGTGGGAGGGAGAGCCGAACCGATCCGGCACCCAAAAAAAGTTTTTGTCTCACTTGCCCGACCTTTTTTTTCTCTTCCTAATCGTAAGGCTCTGGAGGGACCTCGGCCTTCCACTGCACTAAAGGGATATGTGATGTGGTGCTAATGTATATACTACATGAACAGAGTGTGCATGCTTTTCTTCAGTATGGTGATGTGATGTGACCCTAACAGGGAATTGTATTCCTTTAGGATGAAGCCACATATCGTTTGAATCGAACTTTCTGGATCGGTTTTGTTTATGGTACCAATATCGCTCTATCCCGGTATATGCATACAACATGTATCAAAGGAATCGCCACAACAGCTTGCGGTCTGTATGTACAGTCACCACCATATTTCTTTGTTGGCACTACCCTCTCACCTAGGATGGTCCATGCTATCTTGCCATCACATAGAACTGTTCCTTGTTATTGTATTTATGACACTTTTTTTTAGGTTCTGCCATGGCATGAATGCCTGGTTTTTTGGTAGATGGATGGAATGCTAGATTGTAGAGTTCTAATGTCTTTTTTGATCTATTTGCAGTTTCTGGGGCGATAGCTCTGAAGGACTACTCTGAGGCTGGGTTCATTGTTTTTCTGTTCACTACAGCTGAATGGCTTGAGACCAGGGCGAGCCACAAGGTCTTTCCATCTCTTTCAGCAGTTTATTTTGCATATAAGAAATAATTATAATAGATGCCGGATCTCTGAGACCACACATGAACCCACTGCACAGAGAAGGATCTAATTCTTCTTGGCTAGTCACGTTTGTGAGCGCATGCTCGGTGATTGGATGCGCACTATCCCCACTGATGGACTGATAAACAAATCTCGGTCTGCCATTTGGGGCATGGCTTGGACAAGAGTCAGGCCCACATTGCTGATTGTACCACCATTTTAAGATGCTGATGAGAGCATGGTGTTGATGCCCACCTGAAAGCTCTCAAAGCCAAGACATAAACTTTATATCTAGTGGACTCAAACATGCACATACACTCATACATGTGTAAAGCAGATTAGGTAACCTTATAACCAACAACCAAAAGCAACATGTTGTAAGAAAAGCAGATAGTAGTTGCATAAACGCTCATATATTTGTAAAATATTTGTTATAGAGGCAATATTTGCATTTTTTTTCTCAGAAAGATCTAATTAAACGATTGTTTGACATGTAGGCGACTGCTGGGATGTCATCGCTGATGAGTATGACACCACAGAAGGCTGTTCTAGCAGAGACTGGGGAAGTGGTCGCAGCTCAGGATGTCAAGGTGAATACAGTAATAGCTGTCAAAGCTGGGGAAGTCGTCCCAATTGATGGTGTGGTTGTGGATGGACGGAGCGAGGTTGATGAAAGTACCCTAACTGGGGAGTCCTTCCCAGTTGCGAAGCAGCCAGACTCCCAGGTCTGGGCCGGCACGCTCAACATAGATGGTAATACATAGTGTTACATTGCAGCTTGAACTGACATATATTCAGGGGCTAGAATAAGCTACTGATCTTGTGGTGATTCTGTATTGGTGCTGTGGCAGGCTATATTGCTGTCAGGACGACAGCTATGGCTGACCACTCTGCAGTGGCTAAAATGGCAAGGCTAGTTGAAGAAGCACAAAACAGTAGATCCAAAACTCAGAGGCTGATTGATACATGTGCCAAGTACTATACGCCCGGTAAGCCAGATATAAGAGACTACTCTTGCTATAGTTTTGCCTTTCTAGATGCTTATTACTGCAAATAGTTACTAGGGAAAAAAGTTATACAATTATGGGTTTTTTTTTGGAATAATCATGCAAGATGGTTTTTCCCCTTACTGTTATCTTGGATTACACCTCCAGCTGTTGTTGTCATGGCTGCGGGGGTAGCAGTGATTCCTGTGGTGATCAGAGCACACAACCTCAAACACTGGTTCCAATTGGCCCTGGTCCTTCTAGTGAGTGCTTGCCCATGTGCTCTAGTGCTGTCGACGCCGGTTGCTACCTTCTGTGCTCTTCTGACGGCTGCGAGGACAGGGCTCCTTATCAAAGGAGGGGACGTCTTTGAAACCTTGGCAAGGATCAAAATTGCTGCTTTTGATAAAACAGGTACAATCACTAGAGGAGAGTTCTGTGTTGAGGAATTCCAGGCAGTTGGCGAATGTTTCCCCATGCAACAACTTCTTTACTGGTGAGTGTTGTGTCCTCTGTAATTTACGCCTTGCACAAGGTTCCTTTGGGTGTATATAAACTCAATTTCATGTCTATTGCAGGGTTTCAAGCATTGAAAGCAGATCAAGCCATCCAATGGCATCTGTGCTAGTTGACTATGCCCAGTCAAAGTCAGTCGAACCCAAATCTGATAATGTTACTGAGTTCCAAATCTACCCCGGCGAGGGGATTTATGGTGAAATCGATGGGGAAGGTGTATATATAGGGAACAAAAGAATTTTGTCAAGGGCCTCATGTGAAACAGGTTGGTTAACACATGAACTTGGTATTTCCAAAAAATTATGTTGCTAGTTATCTAGTGGCCACGGACTTTCTGTTAAATAAGTTCATAAACTTTAGTGAAGTAGTGATACCAATATACCATACATGAAGCCACTTCCACTGTTCCGCAGGACATAGCAAGTTTTTTGTTTCAGGGATATTAATTAACAATCGTCAACTCGAAAAACGTCTGTATTTGTCCTTCATCCATATTGTTGTCTGACTGGATCACTGGAACATGGTTGCATTAGTTATTTGACTAAAAAGAAGGATTTTTGTGTTTTTATCGTGTAATGAAACAAAGCACAGTTTCTTGTAATAAAACAAAGCACAGTTTCTATTGAACTTTTTTTTTGCAGTAAATACTGTCACTTTCATATTTAACCTTTGAATAACTCCATGCCCCTTTCTTTGCTCTAGTTCCTGACATGAAAGATATGAAAGGAGTTACCATCGGATATGTTGCCTGCAAAGGGCAATTGATCGGAGTGTTTACTCTCTCGGATTCCTGCCGAACTGGATCAGCTGAGGCCATCAGGGAACTGAGGTCACTGGGCATCAAGTCAGTGATGCTTACTGGGGATAGTGCTGCAGCAGCTTCATATGCACAGAACCAGGTAAAAAAAAGACATGGTAGTGTTGGTATTGTGCACTTTTATCATTTCTAGACTATATGACAACTAATGCTGTCGCGGCTTCTGTCTTCTGGCAGCTTGGGAACATACTTGATGAGGTTCATTCTGAACTTCTTCCAGAGGACAAAGTGAGAATTGTTGATGAACTCAAAGCAAAACATGGCCCTACTCTGATGATCGGTGATGGCATGAATGATGCCCCAGCACTGGCCAAGGCTGACGTTGGAATCTCGATGGGCGTATCTGGTTCAGCTGTTGCAATGGAGACGAGCCACATAACTCTGATGTCGAATGACATCCGCAGGATCCCAAAGGCTGTCCAGCTGGCACGAAGGACGCACCGGACTATCATCGTGAACATCATCTTCTCGGTGATCACCAAGCTTGCAATCGTTGGACTTGCACTCTCTGGACATCCGCTTATCTGGGCAGCCGTTCTCGCAGATGTTGGCACATGCATGCTGGTGATCATGTACAGCATGTTGCTATTGAGATCAAAGGGCGGTCGGAAGGTGAAGAAATGTTACGCCTCTTCACAGCATGGGTCGCACGCAAAGAAGCACTGTGTTTCCCGCCACTGCTCAGATGGTCCGTGCAAGTCGACAGGCTGTTCCAAAGAGTCGTCTGCTGGTAAGCATGGTTGCCATGATCATGGCCATGCCCACACCCACTGCAAAGAGCCGAGCAACCAGCACCCTACAGAAAAGCATGCTTGTCATGATCACGGCCACAGCCATAACCACTGCAAAGAGCCCAGCAGCCATGTGGTTACAGAAAAGCATGTTTGCCATGACCATGGCAACACCCATAACCGCTGCAAAGAGGCAGGCAACCAGGTGCTTGTGGAGAGCCATGGTTGCCATGATCATGACCATGGCCATAGCCATGACCACACCGGCAAGCAGGATTGCCATGACCATGAGCACAGCCACTGCAAAGAACCCAAGACTCAGCGTGCTGACAGTGAGGGTGCTTGCCATGGCCATGGACATGAACATAGGCACTGCGAAGGGGACAGCCACTCACACGCTACAGGTGAGCATGGCTGCCATGAACATGAGCACAGTCACTGCAAGGAGCACAGCCATTCACATCCTACTGTTGAGCATGCTTGTGAGCATCAGTGCCATGCTGAGCAGCAAACTGTGCACGCTGCAGAAACACACCACTGCCATGACCATGACCATGGACAGCACAAGCATGAGCATGGGGAGATTGAGGAGCCAGAAAAGGACTGCCATGACCACAGCCACCACTGCTGCCATGAGCCTCATGACAAGGACAAGATCGCAGCCAAGCCAGTTGAAGCGGTCACGATTTCAATTGCTGCCCTGGCCAAAGATGAAGGCCACCACCACAGCGAAGAACACAAGGGGGAGCACTGCGGGAAGGCGAAAGACTGCAGCGGCAGCCCAGAGCCCACCGACTGTGCCGCGAGCAAGAACTGCTGCAGCGTGAAAGGTGGAGACACCTGCTCGAGCTCGCAGGCTGCGTGTGCCAGGGAGACCAGCCCGTGCTGCAGGAGCTACATGAAGTGCCCCGGGACGACAGCGGCGGCGACGAGGAGCAGCTGCTGCGGCCACAGCATGCTGAAGCTGCCTGAGATCGTGGTAGAGTAGTAGTCTAGTAGTAGTAGGGTGGGAATTCCACCGAGGAAGAAGGGTGTGCACATATGAGCAAGCAACTGTAAGGTGACTCACCGGCGTCTGATAGACTAAGATCGCCGGTGCAGGGTGTTTGATCTAGTATTATAGTTACTATTATATACTTACTATATAGCCATATAAGTTTGCTGAAGAAAAAATGTAGGATTTTGACTAAGCAGGGGTCTGAAAGGGAGGGCTCTGCTTGGTTTTTCCTGCACTGCTTCTCTGTTTGCATCTTCTGTGACAACTCGAGTAC
This sequence comes from Miscanthus lutarioriparius, assembly GCA_904845875.1. Classification (NCBI taxonomy): domain Eukaryota; kingdom Viridiplantae; phylum Streptophyta; class Magnoliopsida; order Poales; family Poaceae; genus Miscanthus; species Miscanthus lutarioriparius. The sequence goes on from CAJGYO010000018.1 coordinate 7,197,966, forward strand.
TGGTACTGCAATGGAGACTGTCACAAACGAAGAATAATAACTGGTGCCGGCCTGGGCCAACACTTTTATTCAGAAACTATCCATTTAGCTCCCTTTTAAAATAAGATATTTTTTTTCTATTTCCAACGTTTTCTCTTTTAAAATAAATTGATTTATGTGATTGTGGCTAAGAAATTACTGTGTTCTGAAAGGGCCCCTATGGCCTTTTTGGAATAGAAGAATTAAAGACAGAGGAATAAGATAATAAAAAAAACAGAAGGAATGGGAAAAATAGAAGTACGAGAAAAAACACAAGAATAGGTTATGGAATAGGGTATAGATGTTTTAGCGAAACAGAGGAAAAGAAAACATAAAGGAAACACATAAATACTCCCTCTGTCCCTAAATATTTGTCGCTACGGTTTTTGTGCCGGTTAAACTTTCTTAAGTTTGACTAAATTTGTAGAAATTTTTAGCAATATTTGTATCTTCAAATAAATTTATTATAAAAATAGATTCAACGATCTATCTAATGATACTAATTATGTACCCTAATTATTTTCTATATTTTATATAAATTTAGTCAAAGTTGAGTACGCTTGACTTTTCGGAAAACGAGAACGACAAATAAAAAGAGATTGAGGGAGCAAGTGTTTTTTGGAATAAAAAATAAGAACACAGGAATTCTAACGTCAAGAGTTTACACGTCAAAGTTGAGTATGCATGTTGTAAAACATACGGACTCTATCTTAGAAGGAAAGGAAAATGAGGAATCCTAATCTGTTTGTATGTGAACTCTTACCAAACTCTTAGACCTTGGCAGGACTATATATACGTGGGAGCTCTATATTGTAATCATCAATATTGAGACAAATAAAGAATAGTCTCCCTATCTCTTGTGTCTATGTGTTCTACTTTCATCTACTATGTTGATCATGAGAGACGGAGAGGGAAGATTGAAAGCTCTAGTTTGGTTTTGATGAATTGATGAAACCCTAAGTGCTAACCTAGTTTATCAAAGTGATTATGAGATATGTAGCACTACTCAAGTGATGAAGCAAATGAAGATCATGATTTGATGATGGTGATGGCATGGTGATGATCAAATGCTTGTACTTGAAAAAAAAGAAAGAAAAACAAAAAGCTCAAGGCAAAGGTGAAACTTGATATGAGCTTTTTCGTTTTGGTGGTCGAGACACTTAATGAGTGTGATCACATTTAAGTTCGATAGCCGTACTATTAAGATGGGTGAAACTCGTATCGAAATACGGTTATCAAAGTGTCACTAGATGCTCTAACTCATTGCATATACATTTAGGATCTAGTGGAGTGCTAACACCCTTAAAAATGTTAGTGAAAATGTACTAACACACATGCACAAAGACGATACATATTGTGTTTAGCACCTGGGAGTAAGGGTTCAAAACTTCACCGACAGAGTTCGACGGTGCCACCGGCGCCCTGTACAGAAAAGATAGGGTTTCACAGAGTGCACCGGACGCTGGTCACGTGGTGACCGGACTCTGGAGGCAGCATCCGATCAATTATAAAAGAAAGTGGTACTCTCGGCCTGAGACCGGACGTAGGTGACCGAACTATGGCTGAACACTGTTTAGCGTCCCGTCCTGCTGATGTGGCGGCGCACAGTGAAGACCGTGAGTGACCGGACGCTGAGTGAGTCCGGTCGGGCGTCACGACTGGAACCTTACTGGAAGTGACCGAACGCTGGAGTCCTGTGTCCGGTCCTACACTATAGTGCGTCGGGTCACAACTTAAGTGTACTGATGACCGCTGAGATCGTGCGATTAGCATTTGAAGCAGGGGCCACGTGGCGTGCATTGCACGATCGGACGCTGGGGCCTGCGTCCGATCGATCTGACTGACGTGTCCGGTCACCCCGATTTTTTAGGAAACAGAGAGCCAACGGCTCTATTCACGGGGGCTCTCTATTTAAGCCCCATGTCCGGCTCAAGCTAACTCCCTTAGCCATTTGCATTAACATAGCAACCTTGTGAGCTTAGCCAAAGCCCTCCTACTTATCTCCATCATTGATTCATCATCATTGTGAGATTGAGAGAGAATTCAAGTGTATTGCTTAAGTAATTGCATTTAGAGGCACTTGGTGTTCGTGTTTCGCTACCGGATTCGCTTGTTACTCTTGGTGGTTGCCACCACCTAGACGGCTTGGAGCAGCGGAGGAGTATTGGCACGAGTTGATGATTGCTCGTAGCCATCTTCGGTGACTGTGAGGGGACTTGTGCCTTCCCCGACGGAGCGCCGAAAGATAACCCTAGTGGATTGCTCGTGTCATTGAGTTACCTCACTTGTGGGTAGGTTCTTGCGGTGTCTAATTGTGTGGACGAGGTTCGTGCAATATCTCTTAGCCGCTGAACCATCAAGTGTTGGTCGACACAACGGGGACATAACGTGTTGGCAAGCACGTTAACCTCGAGAGAAAATTGGTTGTCTCTTACCCTTTGGTATTCTCTCGATGATTGAATTAGTGTTCATCTTATGATTGGTTCACTCCTCTACGCGGCGGTATAATCATCCTACTCACTCATTTATATTCTTGCAAACTAGTTGTAGCAAGCTCTTTAGTGTACCTCGAATTGAGAGCTTGCTTTGTAGTTTAAGTTAATCTAGTGGAGCTCTTTAATGTAGCAAGTGTGAGAGATTTTAGTGAGTAGTGACTTAGCAAATTGTGTGTCTAATAATTATAGTAACTAGAATTATTGGATAGGTGGCTTGCAACCCTTATAGAGCTGGAGCAAGTTTGCATTTCGCTATTTGTCATACTAATCAAATTGCTCTAGTTAATTTATAGATTTTTAAATAGGCTATTCACCCCCCTCTAGCCATATTAGGACCTTTCATAAGGTTCTAACCGTTGGCAACATGCTTTATAACACCTTATCAGCACGACAAGCTCTACGTCGACATCACCGTTGAAGCTGCCACTGATCTTCGACGTCGACGCTTGTGCCGACATCTCACGGTGACTACTTCGACGACGTTGACATCTCCGACGTTGTTAGTGGAACGGATCTGCTATCTCTACTTGCAGCCAATATAAACTACATCGACATACACCGTCGTCGTTAAGCAGACATAGATATGAATCGAACAAATATAAAAGCTCTTTTGGGAACCAAAAAAAAGTTATACAAAATCCTTTTTCCAGAAAGCACCCAGACAGATGGAGTAATTAGACCGTGCTCAAGTGCCCAAGATGCAAAAACCTCTTCTTGGCTTCGAGGGGGTCAAGCAGAAGCAGCGTTTGCAGACTGCAAAGACCCCTGTGCTCTGCCTGTTCTGCGTTGGTGTTGTCCAGCCAATCTTTCCACTTCAGTCTTGCTTGCTCCCAAGATTCTTCCGTACTTTTCCCCCTCCTCCACCGTCTAGATCTCCCCAACATCTCCGTAACCCAGACGAATCGCGCGCGTGCTCTTGCTTCCTGTCATCCTCCGCGGCCGCCGCGAGCTGCCGGTGGTTCGTCGCCGTCGACCTAGCCTTTCCGCTCCTCTGCACGGCAGCTGCCGGCTTCCTGGTGCGGTGTGGAATCAGTGGAGCTCTGTCTATCCGGACTGACTCGGATCGGCCTCTTCGCTTGTGGGTAAGTGACTCGAGTTTTGCCTTGCCTCTCTGTTGGAGGTTGGAGCTCGCCTGCCTTGTCCTTGGGGACCTTTCTCTCCCGTCTGCGAGCGTTCAAGTTCGAATTTTTCTTGCCCGGTTACCTGTGGGCTCGTGTGCTGCGTGGTGTCCTTGTTATCGAGTCGAGAATCCATCTAGAATCTTTGCCTAGGGTTTTCAGCGCGTCAAGCTAAGTTGCGGCCATGCCATTTTGGAGTTCGTCTGGTGATAATTGGTTGGCGAGGTTTAGGGAGGGTTTTGTGATGTGCTGTGGAAAAATTGATGGGTGGCCGTGTGGACATGTAAGTACTTTAACATTAGACAGTGCAGAGAATTTAACTTAAAATTGATGCATGCCATACGAACCAACAAGCAACAAGGAACCAAAAAAAAAGGTTAAGACAGGATAAATGCATAGAGAGCTTGTGTTTTTTTATTATCCCTAATAACTTGAAGTTCATCTGTGGATAGAAATTGGCAAGTTCCAGGTGAAAACGTCAACTGTCCTGCTTTGTTTTGTAACCCAGAACGACTTGTAGAATCTCCTACTTGTTAACTAGAACATTGGCTTGATTGAAATGTACTCTATAGTTGTTTTTCGTTTTGGGGTAGCAAGTATATATATAGTTTTTTTTTCATTTTTTTTACCTACAGGTATTTCCATAATTATGTATTTTATTTAGTATATGTTTTTATACTCTGTTCTTTAGTATACACATATAGTTTTAAACTTTTGTTTCCAGCCTAGTGCAATATCAAGCAGTTTCTGAACTATTGTGTCTTAGAAATGTTTTAATCTTCTATACATGTCCTTTTGTTATACAATATGGATTGTTGTTCAAGACATGAACTGTTTTGCAACAAAAAAAATGGTACTGTTAGCTGAAAGCCTGAAGCCATTAAACTAAAAGTTTTGTTTTCTCTGTGTTGCCCAGGTTTTTGGATTTTGATCAGTTCTATCAGAGGAGTGCTTATGGATGATTGCATGGCTGTAGCTTGCTAGGCCCTGCTTTCCTGTCTGTACAGATACATCATGGCATCGCGCAGTAGGGCTTCATCTAGAAGGCCTCTCTGGATCGTCGTCTTGGTTGCTTTTGTCTGTCTAGTAGCCCTTGGAGCCTATCTTTATACTCCACGGCATTACACAGCCTGTTATCTGGTACCATCAGAAGCCTGCAATTCTCGGCCTCCTCCAGAACCTGCTAGGGTATACACTGATGATGAGATTGCTGCTCGTGCTATCATGAGAGACATCATTCGGGCACGGCCAGTGCAGTCAAAGAATCCAAAAATTGCTTTCATGTTCTTGACGCCCAGTTTGTTGCCATTTGAGAAGCTATGGGAAAAATTCTTCATGGTATGATTTTTGCAGTATTTGTGAATTCCAGTGAATACATGTCTAGGTAGTAAACGAGTCTTAGCAGAATTGACTAAATGGTTGTCTCACAGCGTGTAACACTAATATCCTCTCCTATTAGTAAAATAAATTGTTTAGCTACTATTTTATTTTGTAAACAAACTCAATTTTTACATACTATCTCATATAAGAACAAGGATATGTCCATAGTCACCTGCGCAGCTGGGTGTGTATGAGTACCAAATCTAACCACTTGGGTGTACTTTCAGGGTCATGAAGACAGATACACCATATACGTGCATGCATCAAGAGATAGACCGGTTCATTCAAGTCCAATATTCGCTGGCAGGGATATTCGAAGTGAAAAGGTATCTAACTAGAATTGGCTTAAACCTGTACTGTCCTCATTGATGCAGAAAATGTTTGCTAACTTTCAATATAATACAGATTGATTTTGAAAAAAAAATATGTTCTGTTTTCTCTCAGAGTGCCATCTCTAATAATTGTAGAACTCCATTCTTTAAACGGATGGATATATTTTGTAGAGTATGACCCAGGATTTATTAATGTTGTTGAAACATCACCTGTACCTATCATGGCCAGTAGTACTTGCCTACAGCAATTGTGTCCAAGATTATTTTGATGCCAAAGTTTTAGTTATAGTTGTTGTAGGATCTAATTTTTCAATTTTCTTGCCAGGTGATCTGGGGCACGATTTCTATGGTTGATGCTGAAAAGAGGCTCTTGGCTCATGCCCTACAAGATCCTGAAAACCAGCATTTTGTCTTGCTTTCTGAGAGGTTAATCATTTTCATTTGTTCTGCTCCCATCTAAATTTCAGTGATAGGTCCGTATCCTAACACTTCATTCTAATTGCAGCTGCGTGCCACTTCATAACTTCGATTATATATATAGTTATCTCATGGAGACAAACGTCAGTTTTGTTGACTGGTAAGTGAACAACTGAACATACTTACATAAAGCAACACATTAACTTTTCCCCTAATCAGAGTTGAAAAGATATTTGATTTAAGATATGCTTTCCTTGAAATTATGTTTTTTAAATAAGAATTTTGCTATTGACATGCCAAATTATCTTTTTCTCAGTTTTGATGATCCTGGTCCACATGGAGCAGGTAGATATTCTGACCATATGCTACCTGAAATTGTGAAGAAAGATTGGAGAAAGGGTGCACAGGTAATAGTTTCATATGATTGATCGCCCTAGAAAGTGGAACTTTATGGTTGTTGCTTCATTTTTTTGTATTTTTTCTCTTCCAATAATCCTCTATCGTCCAAATTCAATCCAAAATCAATTACTTATAACAGCTGTTATGGCTTCTCATAGTTAACTTGAATGCTCTTGTGTGTTCTTCTCTTACAGTGGTTTACAGTAAAACGGCAGCATGCAGTTCTTATTCTCGCTGACACCCTTTACTATGGGAAGTTCAAGCGTTACTGTAAGGTGGTCCCTTGCTCCCCACACCAAAAAAAGACATTCTAAGATACATTGTCTTATTAAAAGCACTGTCAAGTTATTTTTCATGTGTAACAAGCAGACCTTCTAATATGCTCAGACAATAGGTAGAGGATTTCTGGGGAAAAAGGCGAAAACAATTGTGTTTGTTAACCTGTGTCTTTCAGCCTAGATAATATCAAACCATAGCACATACTGCTATTTAGGGTGAACAGGGTGCACAAGAGTATAGTACATGCCATAAATTGCCCCCCTTTTCCTGATATTTATGTCGTTGCTGATGTTGTGATTGCAACTTTACAGCCAGGGAATGAATGGCATAACTGCTATTCAGACGAGCACTACTTGCCAACTCTCTTTAATGTAAGTGTTCAGAAGCTTGTAGATGACGGCCTTTTGTTCTCTTTGAACAGCCAACAACATTTTATTGAGAAAAACTACTGAACAACACTGCATTTGTATTTGTGGCTGCAGATGGTTGATCCGACTGGAATTGCAAATTGGTCAGTGACGCATGTAGATTGGTCTGAAGGGAAATGGCATCCTAAAGTCTATAGGGCTGTGGATACAAGCTTCGAGTTGCTCAAGAACATCTCGGTAAGCTTCGAGCCTTTAGGGGCAAACAATTCATTACCCTTGGCATTTATCTAACGATTTTGCAAACGCCCGCAGTCCATTGATGAGAGCGTCCACGTTAGCAGCAATGCAAGGGTAGAGTAATTCGGTCCTTCGCTTTGCTTGGCTTATTCCCAATCACTGCCAGCTTAAACGAATGAGGTATTCCTTGTTCCCTGGAAGCTCTAACGCGCCATTTGTCTTCATTGTGCAGCATGTAGCGCAGAGGAGGCCGTGCATGTGGAATGGCATGAAGCGGCCCTGCTACCTGTTCGCGCGAAAGTTCTACCCTGAGGCGCTTGACAACCTGATGAACATATTCTCGAACTTCACCATCATCTGAGCAGTGGATCAGAGGCGCCAGCACTCATTTTCTTTCTCCCTCTTGAGCGCTGTTGCCTCAGCACCACCACTGTAACAGGTGAGTAGTGTAAGGCCGTCTACCTGGTGATGGAATCCAGTAGCTGAAGGAAGCAGGAACACAGTTACGCAGAGCACGCAACTCTCTCAGGTCAGAATTCAGATGACGCCACCTGCTGCCGCACTCGTGTCACGCTCAAGTAGATTGCTGATGATGGCTGAGTTTGGTTATTTGCCAGCTCTTGAAACGGCAAGTTTTGCCTGTGTAAACATTGGCTAGGTTGGTGTGAATGTGATGTATGAACTGCTGCTGCTGCTGATGAATTGTGATTAATTTAATAATACGTACGTAACTTAAGCTTGATGTTTTTTTTTTTGAACTTTGGCTGATTCATTACTCATCAGAGACAATTACAAAGACATCATCAGGGATGGTGCTGGAAATTAGCGCCTCCCTTAGATGCATCCATAACCTAAACCCGCCAACACATGGGCAGCCCTTTTACCAGCTCTACCCAAGAAATTACAAATAAACTCACTGAAATTTAAACAAGCTAGAGACCACGGGCTGTTTAGATATGGTTTTTGCAACTGATAAGCTCACATCAAAGCTTTTGGACTGCAGTGCTTTTTTTTAGGGAATTTTGGACTGCAGTGCTAACTTAAGCTTGATTTTATCGATGTTGAAATTGGCCGGAAATTTAACGTGAGGGAAATCGCTGGAGGATCTTTTGGCCCGGGCTGAAGTTCAAGGGCCCACGAGCGCAGGTATGGGCTTATGGTCCAGAGCGACATTTTTGGAATGAAAATTGCGCAGGCGTGATTTTTGTTCAGCGTGCTTGTCTATTTTTATTTGTGTCTACACACACACACACATATATATATATATATATACCAAAACCCTAAACCCTCGTCCAAGAAAAAGGGTAAAAAGTTTTCGGAAAAAACTTTAAACCTCTGCCTTGCGGCGGCGGCGGCGGGTACGAGGTGATCGTCGACTACGCACGTCGTCACCACCATGAGGCCACCGCTACGAGGCAAGCTAGCAGCCAAAGCCAGACCATTCTGGGTTACCGCTCAATTGCTCGATCGGTGCAACAAACTGTCTGACCTAATGTTTCGCTTCCCGGAGGGTACGGCGGGAGGAGAGGATCAGGCAGAGGCCGCAGCTGGAGGGCAGGGGGGAGAGGCGATGGCGGCAGGGACCTCTCTTGGAAGGGGCCAAAGGTGGCCATGGCACCGAGCATCTCCAAGAGTTCCCTAAACCTCCTTCTAGTCCTAAGTTTTTAGAAAGATCCATAAAAAATCCATCTCCAACAACTCCTAATATTTTAGGAGTTGGAAAAAATCCCCCTCATCCGCGTAACTTTACGTGCCGTAGCCTCGGGCGTATCCTTCGACTCCCTGCCGTCGCGCTCAAGTCTTCCACGCTGGGGTCGCTCAACCTCGACCGAGACGAGGAGGAGATGATGAAGTGGCGCGACGACGGCAGAGTTGTCGGAGCGGCGAAGACGCCGCCGCTGCCGCTTAAGCCGCAGCTGATGCGGCGGCAGAAACAGGTGCCAGGGTCACCAGCCAAGACGCAGGTCCGCGAGCCCGAGGTGATCAACGTGTGGGAGCTCATGGACGGCCTCGATGACAAGGACGAGGACGGCGACGCCAACGGCGAGGAGCAGCGGGAGAAGTCGGCCCCAGGATCGCCCGAGTTCAATTCGGACGTCATCGCCGCGTTCCGGAAGGCGCTGGATGAGATACCCCCGCCGCGCTCCGGAGCTACGGTGTGCGCGTCGACGAGCGCGACCTGTCGATGCACTCGGGGTTCAAAGACGAGCTCCACGCCACGCTAGGCTCCACCGCATGAAGCAGGATCCTGCATGTGTTCGCAGACGGCAGGCACCTGGGCGCCGCCGAGGAGGTCCGCTGGATGCACGAGGCTGGCGAGCTGTCGAAGGCGCTCGAGGCCTGTGAGATGGCGCCCCTGCCGAGCTCCGGCGGCAAGGGCATTGCCCTGGAGGCGTGCTCCAGCTACGGCGGCGTGCGGTTCGTGCCCTGCGAGGAATGCTCCGGCAGCTGCAAGGTGTTCCTCGAGGAGGTGGACACCTTTAGGCGGTGCCCCGAGTGCAACGAGAACGGGCTAGTGCGGTGTCCCCTCTGCTGCTTGTGAAAAATCTCAGAGCTGCTATGGGCGAAGAGGAGACGCGCTCGTCGTCGGTGTCAGGGTCCAGCGGAGATGCCGACGGCGTCGATGGCGACAAGCCGACCGTGTCGGAGTCGGAGCACACGAGGGGCGCGCCGTGTAGTTTCCCGTGATGGAAAAGAAAAAAAGCCACAACATAATTTATGTGGGCCCTAAATTTGATTTTTTAGATGTCATTTATTAGATACTCTTGGAGATAACCTTCTTTTTTCCTCCCTAAATCTTTTTAGGAGTTGCCAAACTATAAGTTTTTAAGAGAAAAAAGTAGGGAACTCTCGGAGATGCTCTTAGAAAGTTTCTTTAGCAAATACTAAAATTTACTATGTATGAGGAGTGAGTTTTGAGTTCATCTCTTTGCTTGCCCTCTCTCTAGAAGTTTCCGCCACTAGATGGCGGAGACAGCGGACGGAGGTTTGACGTCCCGCGGAAAGGAGGGGGCAACAACATCAGATCAGGTGTAGGCCGCCTCGTGGCAGGGCGCCGGCCGGCAGCCGTAGGGGCGGCGGCGGCATGAGGGCGGGAGCAAGGTGGTGGTGGATCCGCACAAGCACAAGGGCGTCTTCGTCGCTAAAGCCAAGGAGGACGCGCTCTGCACCAGGAGCATGAACCCCGGCGAGTCCGTCTACGGCGAGAAGCGCGTCTCCGTCCAGGTCCTTCCTTTGCATTGGCCGTGCTTCATCCTAGTTGTTGCTTATGTAGTTGTGTCATCTCTCTATTGTGCAAATGTGGGTGGAATCTAATAAATGTGGTTAAATTAGTTTACCTCTTTGTCACCAATGGTGTTTTATAGATCTATATATGTATATGTCAAAAGTCTAAACTGAAGGTTTATTTCACTAGCATTATTCTAGCGATCTAGCACTAGCTTGACCCATCATGTATGGTCACCTTTTGTTGGCCCGTTCGGATGGTATAGTTCTGGAGGAATTTGGATGGTTTGGAGGAATTCTGGAGGAATCTGTGAGAGGAAAACACTGTTCCAGATAAAAAAAAAATCGGATCAAGTCGGGTTTAAGAACACGCCGTTTTGGCATGCATTATATAAAGAGGATGGGACAAAGGTAGAGTACAGGGTGTGGAACCCCTTCCGATCCTAGCTGGCTGCTGCTGTGCTTGGTGGTGTTGACAACATCTGGATTGTAAGCTACTCAGACTGAACACACATTAGTTAGTTATCTATTATCTTGCCCTTTCAGTAAGAAAAAAAAAGGCTTTCCTGTTGCTGTCCTAATGTACAAACTTGTTTACAATCTAGGCTCCTGGCCAACGTGTGCTTTACCTTGGTGCTGCTTCAGGAACAACTGTGTCTCATGTGTCTGATATTGTTGGACCGGTGAGGGATCACGCTGTCACCTACGTTTCCGATACTGATCAGCGACTTCATTAACTGTTTCTACAGTACCATTGAATTTTGTTACTTTGCAGGAAGGGTTGGTCTATGCTGTTGAGTTCTCTCACAGGAGTGGAAGATACCTTGTCAATATGGCCAAGAAGAGGACAAATGTCATTCCCTTTATTGAGGATGCCAGGCAGCCGGCAAGGTACCGGATGTTGGTTGGCATGGTTGATGTAATCTTCTCTGATGTTGCTCAGCCAGACCAGGTATACTCATCTCACTAATTCTTTGTAATTATCAGTGTTTTGATAGATATAGTGGATCACCTAGACATAGATCTAGCGGGTACAACCTTACATACGGGATAAAAACTTCCTAGATCATGATCTAGAGAGAGAGAAAGAGGAAGGGAGGTGAGATGTCACCGACCATCCGTGGGTTTGGAGGAAGAGCTCGACGTAGCCATGGCGAAGGTGATGCGGTCCATGTCGGCGGTGTCGTGGTGACGGTGTTGAGGTCAGTCGCAGTGCAGTGGTGGTGCAGAGGCGGCGGTGAAGATGGCAATGGAGCTTTCCGTCGCTGGCTACGCCCCTCACTAGATCAGATTGGGTTTGTTGGTGGGTGTGGCGGCTCACGGTGAACCTCGTACTGAGAGCCGGCGGCCCCCACCTCTCTTTATAGCATAGTGCGACTGTTATGGTGGGAAAACGGTACCACCGTCGGGATCGCACCAGTGGCTAGAGCTGATCACCGAGGAAGCTGGCCGAACGGCACAGTGCCCAGGGCGCGGTCACCACGGTCTACAGGCGCAGGAACCGTGGCGGAGAGCCCGGTTTAGCTGATGGAATAGATTCAGCCTGGGTTTGAGATCTAATCTCCCTTGGGCTCTTAGCCCCGAGTCGTCTCTCCTGTTCCCGCGCCGAGCACGGCGCCCGCTCGCCGCCGGGTCGCCAGGCCCCGGCCAGTCATCTCCCCTCCCTACTTCCTCCGGAGCAAGTCAAGGCGCCGTAACAACCTGGTACCAGAGACCATGTCGTCCTCGGCACCTTTCCCTCCCATCCCGCCCTCCGCCGTCGCCTCCGCCACCACAGATGCCGATCCCACCAGCTCCACCGCCGCGCCCTCCATTCCCAACTTCTCCACCGCCCTCAGCCCTCGGCGCCTCGCTTTTGGGCGCTTGAAAGACCACAGCAGAAATCTCTCGGCCACGGAGGCATTCCACCAACTCACGACGGCCATCTACGGCATGCAGCGTCAGATCGGCGACTTGTCGCTGCGCGTCTCGACCCTCGAGGGCCAGCCATCGCCACATGCGTCTTCGCCGTTCGGGCTGCTTGGGTATGGCGGCATCCTAGCGCTGCAGGCGCCCGGCCATCCCTCCTCGCGCTACTTGTCCGCACCACAGTTCTAGCAGTCGATCCAACCAACAGCCGCACCCTCTGCCACGCCCGGGAACGTGTCGTCCGTTCCACCGCCACCACCATCGATGGGTGTACCTATCACGCACATCTCCTTCCCACCATCACCCTCACCCATTCCATCCCTGTCTTCCATCATGCAGGGTGCTCCTTTTCCTCCACCGTCCGCTGCCATGTCCGCTTCCCCCAGGCACTTCCCACCACTACTACCAACCCGCCACCCGAACCAGCCGGCAACACCGTTCCTCGCTTCCAAAAACTCTCCTTTCCCACTTTCGATGGCAAAGAGGACCCGCTCGGCTGGTTGAACAAGTACGAGCAGTTCTTCTTTGGTCAGCAGACGCGTTACGCCGATCGAGTCTGGCTTGCCTCATACCATCTAACCGGTATGGCGCTGCAGTGGTACCTTATCCTGGAGAACGACACCGGTCGGCCGAAGTGGGAGGAGTTCCGGGGGCTATGCCAGCAGCGCTTCGGACCTCCGCTCAGCACCAACCACTTGGCCGACCTGGCGCGGCTACCATTCACGTCCACGGTGGACGCGTACATGGACAGCTCTAGCCACTGGTGCGATCCCGACGGTGGTACTGTTTCGCCATCCCCCTAGACTGCCACGACATGGTGCTCGGCGTCTCTTGGCTGCGCTCACTGCGACCGGCTCCTGCAGGCGCAGCAATATGCACGCAAGCATTACGATGCTAATCACCGTGCTTTGGAGTTTGCCATCGGGGATTGGGTCTGGCTTCATCTGCTCAACCGCACGACCCAGTCCCTACTTCCGACTGCCCGCAAGAAGCTTGGCCCCAAATACGCCGAGCCTTTTTAGGTGTTGGAACGTGTCGGGCTAGTGGCCTATCGTCTACAACTGCCGGAGAACGCCCGGATCCACGACGTCTTCCATGTCGGTGTCCTTAAGCCCTTCATCAGCACTCCCCCGGCAACTACTCCGACACTACCTCCACTCCAGCTTGGACGCACTCTGCAGCAGCCCGAGCGCGTCCTTCGTTCCAGCCTACGTCGTGGAGCCTGGCACATCTTGGTGCAGTGGGCTGGCATGCCTGCAGCAGAGGCAACATGGGAGCCGGTCGACGCATTCCGCGCTGCCCACCCCTCGTTTCAGCTCGAGGACAAGTTGTTCCCGAAGGGGGGGGGAGAGATGTTATGGTGGGAAAACAGTACCACCGTCGGGATCGCACCAGTGGCTAGAGCTTATCACCGAGGAAGCTGGCCGAACGGCACAGCGCCCAGGGCGCGGTCACCACGGTCTATAGGTGCAGGAACCATGGCTGAGAGCCCGGTTTAGCTGGCCAGTTGGTTAGCAAGTCCTAGAATCTAGGATATTTATCTCCTTAGTTTGTTATTTGGTTAAGTTAGAGTTGAGTCGGTTAGAGATTGGATTGTATAAGTATTGAACAATTATGATGGAATAGATTCAGCCTGGGTTTGAGATCTAATCTCCCTTGGGCTCCTAGCCCCGAGTTGTCTCTCCTGTTCCCGCACCGAGCACGGCGCCTGCTCGCTGCCGAGTCGCTAGGCCCCGGCCAGTCATCTCCCCTCCCTACTTCCTCCGGAGCAAGTCAAGGCACCGTAACAGCGACGGTGGCCCACCAACCATGTAGGGTTGGGCGTCCCCAATCAGGGCGCGAGGTCAAGGTCCAACTCGGCCGTTAGGCCTAGCTGGAGAGATTAACGTTAACAATCTCCCCCGTGATCTCATATTATTACTTAAACTTTACTTACTTTATCTTTTTTCTATTCCATCACATATCATTGCATAGAGCGTGCCTCATCGTCACGGTCAGTGCCATTAGATTAACAACTACAATGCACCTCTCTGTTTTGAAACAAATTCTCAACTATGCCCTTATTGTCTAGGAATCATAGGCTTTCCCTTAAACCCATGTCAGCTAATTGTTCTCTGAACGCGTTGGGTGGTAAGCCTTTTGTAAGCGGATCCGTGAGCATCTTTTCTGTACTTATGTGCTCAAGACTAATTATATGATTCTGGATTTTGTCTTTTACAACATAATACTTTATATCAATGTGTTTGGCAGCACCACTTGACTTATTATTGTGAGTATAACATACTGCTGGATTATTATCGTAGTATAACTTGAGTGGTTTATGTATGTCGTCTACCACTTTTAACCCGGGCATGAACCTTTTCAGCCAATTCACCTGCCCTGTGGGCCTTATAACATGCTACAAACTTAGCATACATTGTAGACGATATAGTGGCAGTTTGCTTGGAGCTTTTCCACGATATAGCTCCTCCTACGAGAGTAAATATATATCCTAACATGGACTTTCTATCATCTTCCGTATAATCTAAATCTGAATACCCCTCTATGTGTAGGGAATTAGATCTTCTGTACGTTAGCATGAGTCATTTTGTGCCTTGCAAGTAATGTAAAACTTTCTTTACCAGTCTTCAGTGTTATATTCCTGGATTACTCTGATATCTACCAAGTAACCCGGTAACAAACGCTAAGTTAGGGCATGTACACAATTAAGCATACTGTAAACTTCCGACAGCTGAAGCATATAGAATCGCTTTCATTTGATCGATCTCATATTGGTTCCTGGGACATTGGAATTCCCCAAATCTATCGCCCATGACTCTAGGAGCAGGTGAAGGCTTACAATTTTGCATACTGTATTTCTTTAGAACCTTTTCTAAGTATGTCTTTTGTGATAATCCTAAAACCCCATTTCTTCTATCTCGGTGAATCTCTATTCCTAGAACGAACGCAGCTTCACCGAGATCCTTCATATCAAAATTCGAGGACAAGAACTTCTTTATTTCTAGTAGTAGATTAACATCACTACTAACGAGTAAGATGTCATCCACATACAAGATTAGGAAAATGTATTTTCTATTCTTGAACTTTGCATAAACACAATTGTTCTCTATATTTTCTTGAAACCCAAACTTCCTTATTGTACTATCAAACTTTAAATACCAATGTCTTGATGCTTGTTTTAATTCGTAAATGGATTTCTTCAGGCGGCATCCCATACGTTCTTTTCCTTTCACAACAAAACCTTTTGGTTGTGTCATGTAAACATTTTCCTCCAAATCCCCGTTTAGGAACGCTATCTTTACATCCATCTGATGTAATTCTAAATCGTAATGTGCTACAAATGCCATTATAATTCTAAATGAATTCTTACATGCGACTGAAGAAAATGTCTCATTGTAATCTATGCCTTCTGTTTGCGTGAAGTCTTTCACCATAAGTCACGCTTTAAATCTTTCTACATTCTCTTTGGAGTCATATTTAGTTTTGTAGACCCATTTACAACCTACTGTCTTGGCTCCTTTAAGCTCATTTCATCTTGCATGGCTTCAAGCCACTTTGATAAGTAAGCGATTCTCATGGCTTCTTCAAATGAGGTGGGATCACCCTTTATTTGAAATTCTTCACATTCATAAACTTCGTAGTCATCAGGAATGGCTGGTTTCCTGACTCTTTGAGACCTTCTAGGGGCCTTGTTAGTTGACGCTTGTTCTATATGAGGCTGTTGTTGCTCTTCCTCATGTGTGACAACGGGTTCTATAGGATCCTGAACGACAGGTTCCTCATATTCATTCATTGTTGCCACGGAAGAACTAACATCAGGTGATGTCACTACAGTGTCCTGAACTGTTGGTGCAGCAGCAACAGGTAGCGAGAAAAATGACTCCTGAACCATCGAAGTGGGCACGTATACCCGCTTCTCTTCAAAATTAATTTCTCAAGCTACCATGCTCCCCCTGACCATATCATCCTCCAAGAACACAGTATGTGTCGTTTCTACAAACTTCGTATGTCTGTCAGAACAATAGAAGCGATAACATTTTGACTTTTCTGGATAGCCAATGAAATGGCAATTGACTGTCTTGGAGTCTAGCTTTCCTATGTTTAGGTTAAAGACTTTAGCCTCAGCTGGATGGCCCCACACACGTAAATAGTTAAGTGAGGGTTTTTTTCCTGTCCACAACTCGTATGGTGTTTTGGGCACCGACTTGCTTGGCACTCGATTAAGAATATGAATGGCGGTTTTTAACGCCTCCATCCATAAATTTATCGGTAGAGTAGAGTAACTTATCATACTTCTCACCATATCCATTAAGGTACGGTTGCGTTTTTCAATTACTCCATTCTGCTGATGCTCGCCCGGTATAGAGTACTGGGCAACTATGTCATTTTCCTATAAGAATATTGCAAAAGGTCCAGGAACTTGGCCATATGGGGTGTGTTGACCGTAGTACTCCCCCCACGGTCGGATCTTACTATCTTAATCTTTAAATTGTGCTGATTTTCTACTTCAGCCTTAAATATCTTAAATTTATCCAATGCTTCTGTTCTTTTCTTAATTGGATAAATATAGCCATAACGAGAATAATCATCTGTGAATGTTATAAATGAATCATAACCATCCACACTCTTCACAGAAAAAGGACCATAGACGTCTGTGTGAATTATTTCTAAAATTTCTGTACTTCGTTTGGCATATTTCTTTATTTTCTTAACATACTTTCCTTTTATGCAATTAATGCATGGTTCTAAATCTAAAAATTCTAATGGCGGAAGAATTGATTTCTTAATCAATCACTTTATTCTTCCCCTCGAAATATGGCCTAAATGACAGTGCCATAATTTCGATGATACATCATGAACTCTCTTTCTGCTTATTTCTTGCATTCATAGACGAGGAGGCATTCTCATTCTCGGTGCTCACAACATTCACATTCTCAGAAAGTGATAACAAATAAAGCTTGTCTTGTTGGAAGGCAAAACCAACACACTTATTATTAAACACAATCTGACATTTGCCATTACCAAAATGTCAATCATATCCATCATCGTCTAGACATGAAACACTTATTAAATGTCTACGTAAAGAGGGTATATAAAGGACATCTGAAAGCTGAAGTACAAAACCATCATCTAGTTCTAGAGAGAGATCTCCAATGGCTTCAACTTCAGCTTCAACTCCATTTCCTACTTTAATTTGTCTTTCTCCTCTTTGTAGGGTCCTCCTCGTATAGAATCCCTGTAATGAATTTGCAATATGAATAGTTGCACCTGAATCAATCCACCAAGTAGATTTTGCATAACTTAAATACAAAGACTCATCTATGAATGTAATAATATCCTCACATCTCTTCAAAAGGCTCTTCAGGAACTCTAGACAGTTCTTCTAGTAATGTCCATACTTCTTGCACCATTTGCATTGATCCTTGTCAACTTAGACATTGTTGTTCTTCTGATGGTGATCATTCTGAGGGGCTTTCCCTTGTGGTTTGGCATTCTTGTTAAAGTTCTTCCTTTTATTGTCCTTCACATGGTTGATGGAGTCACCATGTGAGCTCTTAAGTCTCTCCTCTTCTTGCACACACATGGCAATGAGCTTCTCAATGTCCTATTTATCGGGCTGCATGCTGTAATTAACAGCAAAGGTTTCATATTCTTCGGGTAAAGAAGCAAAAACCAAATGAATCAGAAACTCATCTTTGAGCCCCAAATCCATTGGTTTAAGCTTGGATGCCATATTGCTCATCTTCAATATGTACTCTCTTATCCCTCCAATAGAGTATTTCTTATTGAATAACTTCTTGATCAGAGTGCTTGCATAAGCCTTTGAAGAGCCAGTAAACTGACTCTCCACCTTCTTGAGATACTCAGTGGCGGTGTCACAATCTAGGATTGATCCCCTTATTGCATCTAAAATAGTAGACTTAGCCACCAACAAACACTTGCGGTTCGAAATGTCCCACTTCTTATTTCATTCTCACTTCTGTATGATCTCACTGTCGAGCAGTGAAATCAGTATCAGTTTCATTCTCTGCCCTCACCGAGTCCACTGGTTCAGTAGGACACAGAGAGGTAAGTGCTAGGTCATTCTCGGACAGCGCAAGTGCCAATTCATACTTCTCTCGCCATACACGATAGTTGTCCCCCTCAAAAGGCGGAATGTGCGAGATGAACGCCATAGGGTTGAGTCCTGAAAACAGCGTCAGAGATAGTGAGAAAACATGGCATAATAATTGCATACCTTAATTTAACGTTGGTCAAAATTAAAATCTACAATATTCTTATACATTAATTCTACATCACCGTTGGGCAGAAATAGAATTAATGCATCAAATCTCATGGACAAAATTATAATATTGCTATTATCAACGTTGATAAAAAAAAATAGCAATATCATAAATTAACTTAAATAAATATAACTACTCCAATTTAAATTTTCTCGTTGGTTCCAATTGAAATTAGAGGATAAACATAATAATAATTTACTGAACAAAAAAATAACCACTCTTCAAATTAAATCCTCCCGTTGGTTCGAATTTAATTAGAAGATAATAAGCATTAACTTTGCAACGAAAACATGAAAGATAATCTTAAAATTAATATTATCAGAAGCATTTCTTTGTGCTTGACTACTCTCTGAATAAATTCTTGTGAGGGTTCAAATTTAAACAGAGATATTAACTCAAAACTTAACGAAATTCATCAAAAGAATGCTTCTGAAAAGGATAAAACTTAAAATCAGCGTTTACTGTTCATTTGGCCCGGCCTGGGGAACACAGCCCGTGGCCCATTCCGTAATAGCAGTGCGCGGACTAGCGAAAACACAGTGGCCCAGCGGCCTGCTTTGCGCGGTGCACGCGCCCGCTCCCCCGCACCCAGGCCGCAACCTGGGCCTGGGCCGAGAATCTCTTCGCCCGCCTAGGCCTAAAGCAGGCCCGAGTGCTGTCAGCCCTCGGATCCGATCCGACAGTTCTCCGTGTGCTTTGGCGGAACAAAAACCCCTCCCTAGTCGCTGGTCCCGAACCCTAGAGCATTTGCTTTCTCCCTCCCCTTGCTTCCTTCTTAGTGCCGCACCGAGTGAGGAGAGCATCAGCGACGGCTGTACATGGCGGCTGGAGGAGAGATAGCGGCGCCGCCGCAGGCCCCCTCTCTAGTGCACACGTTCGCCCGAGGGTAAGCGCGCCGCCGTCGAGCGGCCTTGCGTCGGTGCCCTGAGCCCGAGCCACTGCGGCAGCACTCTTTGCCCGACGGCGTTTGGATCGGCTTGTTCTCCCGCACGGCGGCGGGGCTTTCTTCTCGCGTGATGGCGGTGCGACGGTGGTGGAGCCCTAGTGAGTCCCTCTCCCGATCCATCCATGTTCTTTAGGGTTAGAGTTTCGGGTTTGCTCGGGATTTGGTATTTCTAGGGTTAGGTTTACTCCGAATCGAATCACCTCCTTCTTAATTCTACCCCAAATTCTAGATCTACACCTAGACCTGGCTTAACTGATACCAATGATAGACATAGTTGATCACCTAGACATAGATCTAGCGGATAAAACCTTACATACGGGATAAAAACTTCCTAGAACATGATCTAGAGAGAGAGAGAGAGGGGAAGGGAGGTGAGACACAGACCATCCGCGGGCTTGGAGGAAGAGCTCGACGTAGCCATGGCGAAGGTGATGCGGTCCGGGTCGGCGGTGTCGCGGTGACGGTCTTGAGGTCAGTCGCAGTGCAGTGGTGGCGCAAAGGCGGCAGTGGAGATGGCAGTGGAGCTTCCGTCGCTGTCTGCGCCCCTCACTAGATCGAATTGGGTTTGTTGGTGGGTGTGGCGGCTCACGGTGAACCTCGTACTGAGAGCCGCCGGCCCCCACCTCTCTTTATAGCGCAGTGCGACGGGGCCCACCAACCATGTAGGGTTGGGCGCCCCCGATCAGGGCGCGAGGTCAAGGCCCAACTCGGCCGTTGGGCCGAGCTGGAGAGATCAACACTAACACGTTTTTCTTAATTATTATTATTACTTGCTTTATGAGTAATGATTAACATCTGAAATTTCTGATTGTTGCACTAGTATGCAATGTTGGTTGGCCTAAGTGCTATGTTTGATGTCTTCCTGTGGCGATATTGGGCCTCAGCAGATGATGAACATACTCGGATTCCCCTTCAGTATATGACAATGGATGATGGAAATCCGAGCTTCTGATGCGCTTATGGCCTTATGCCCGATTAATGCAAATGTTTTCAAGTTTTCTTTTTGCCCTGTGCATTATTTTATCATCATATTAGAGGGGATGCAACCTTTTAATTCTTACTTCAATGCTTTAACCTGGGTGTTTATGTACCCAAGTCAAAGTTGTGATTGCTTACTGGAGTTTTTTTTTTGACCATATGTGTGTTTTCAATGTTGCACTATACAATGCCTTATTTTAATTACAAGCCTGAGCCAAAGTGGGACAGATATGGTCCAAACACACAAATTGTGGACGATAGCGTTTTCTTTTTTCAACTGTGTCCAGCTTTCACAGTAAATGGGTCCGTATTGTACAATCATATACAGTACGATGACGCTCTGTGTTAGGTTTTGAATGCGCTTATGTCCTTATGCCCAATTAATGCCAATGTTTTGCAGTTTCCGTTTTGCCTTTGCATTTTATTATAATAAAAAATTAGAGGGGATGCAACCTTTTAATTCTTACTCCAATGCTTTAACCTGGGTGTTTATGTACCCCATGTTTTTTTAACCTAACAACTACATGCTGGGTGGCAACACCATTTACAAGATTATATGTTTCTTTACGTTCTCGTAGACTTATTAATTATTCATCAGTTCTATCTGGTCTGCTGTCTGCATCAGTCCATTTTTGTGAGGCCATGCATTGCATAAGGCCAGAAATAGAATTAACCAAGGCTTCCATTTGTCAATTTGTACATAAAAATATGATGCTTTGATTTACCGGTTGTAGTTTAATTTGATGCGTGTCTGGTACCGAAAGATAGTTGCGAGTGCTTGGATCATAACTTTGACTGGACCATATCTTTGTGTTGCCAATGCTGTATTGTTGGTACTACTGTATTTATTGCTTACTTTAATTATAAGGCTGAGCCAAAGTGAGACAGATGGTCCCACACAAATTTTTGCGCTATAACGTTTGCTTTTTCAACTGTTGCTAATTAATTTATCCAGCTTGCATAGTAAATGGACGCCCTGTGTTAGCTTGAATGTGACTTACAAGCACCTTGTTAAACTTTCCATTGGACGCTCCATCCTGCATGCAGGCTAGGATCTTAGCCCACAACGCCTCATATTTCCTGAAGAGCGGCGGCCACTTTGTCATCTCGATCAAGGTATTATTACGACTACTTGTTAACACATCACAATGAGGTTTTTTCAACCAAAAAAGAAAGCTGGAAGCAAAGCACCAGATGCCTTAGATATCTGTTCAAAGCTTTAGTTTGAAGCCTGCATCGATGGCCCTGACGAATTAGTGTTTGTTCGCTCAGGCTAACTGCATCGACTGCACGATGCCTGCGGAGGCGGTGTTTGCCAGCGAAGTGGAGAAGCTGAAGGCGGAGCAGTTCAAGCCGGCGGCGCAGGTGACCCTCGAGCCCTTCGAGCGCGACCACGCCTGCGTCATCGGTGGCTACAGAATGGCCAATAAGCAGAAGGCGGCGGCCGCGGCGTCTCTCTCTCTCTCTCTCTCTCTCTCTATATATATATATATATATATATATATATATATATATATATATATATATATATATATATATATATATATATATATATATATATATATATATATATATATATATATATATATATATATATATATATATATATATATATATATATATATTCTAGAGTCAAAAAAAATAAGTTATTCTGTAGCCACCTCCATTTACAATAATTTTATATACTAATTTACGATAATGTCAATACATATTTACGATAGTTGGGTTACTATAACACATGGGAATATTTACCATAACATTATAGTAAACCACTTAGTAAGGAGTTACTATAATCTCGTAAATTAACATAGTAATTATCGTAACTCAAAGTGGCTACAGAATAAGTTATTTTGTAGTCAACTATAGAATAGGTTAAAAAAAAGTCGAATTTCTTAGGATTAGGTCTCAAACTAAAGAAAGTTTTGCTGAGGTCATATAGGAAAGATTTTAAAGTTGAGTTTTGAGTAGGTCCCAAATAAAGCTTGTTTTGAGCAGGTCCTAGGTAAAGTTAAAGTTTTAATTGAAGTTGAGTTTTCAGTAGGTCTCAAAGAAAGTTTTGAGGAGCAAGGTCCGAGGGAATGTGATTTTGGTCGAGTGAGTCACAATCTGAAGTGCGAAATTTTGCCATATTTTACAGGATCTGAAGGGTTGTTTAATTGTTTTTGGCCCTTATTATAGCTGATAGCTGAAGTGTGTCGGCTGCTGAGTGGCTTGGACTTCGTCGCGGACACGCTGTGCTGGCAAGGTCAGTTAATCTGGATGTACGCACACGGCTTTGGATCTTTTGGACGGAAAAAGTCAAGTGAAAGCGTGCGCCCGCCCGGCGCTTCGTCGCCGGTCGCTGGCCGCCGGCCGCCGTGGGCACGTGTAATTGCTGCTGGGAGCGTGGTAGGTGTGCTCCTGCTATTCGGCTCTATAAACGGACGGGGAACGCAGTAAAAATAAGCTGCGCAGATCGAGCAAAAAATGCAAAAATACAATATTATGACGGGAATAAAACCAAAAACTCTCGGACGTGTGACAGACAAGAGAACTGAGCAAATATATAAAGAGTCGAAATTTCTTCAGGCTCCCTAAGCCAGCCAGCCATCATGAGCAACTTATTATATACAAACATACATAGAAAGATACCAAATGCCCATACAACGTTAGTCATGGCAATTATTTGAATGTTTTGTTTTTTCGTCAATCCGTTCCTCACTCTGTATTTTACCAGCGTTGATCATACGGTAAAAAATTGTCGGCGGTCTTCAGCAGTAACGTTGCATCGTTGACAATCGTTATTGTGCAGAATGTTTTTTCTGCCCAACTCCCAAGTTGGTCGTGCTGCTGAGCCTGTCTTTTGAAGCAGAGCCATGCAAAGATTTTTACCTTGTTTGGTAAATTGGTACTGTCGTCCTCCAGATTATGTTACCATAATATAGTCCTCAATCAGCGAGGGGTGACGTTAATTAATCCAAAAATGTACGATATCACATAGTAAGTACACAGGATTATGTACCGCGTACCGGTATATATAAGACCTTTGGTTGCTCTGCTGGTTAATTTCGTACATGGACTGGAATTTTGAGCCATATTTGCCTCTCTTGTCACTGTTGTTGCACTAGTGCATACTTACTGCAATTGTTTGTAAGTCTGAGCCGTACGGAACGTGACCAGCGGGTAGCGGCCTCCTCCACAAATCACGAGTCACGACACAGTTTGTTTCCTCAAATAGTGTTTAGTGTCCACCTTCAGCAATAAATTGACCCGTATTGTACGTGCAAGACACCTTATGTCACCTTTGAATACACCTCGTATTGTCAATTCTTTCTTGGATATTAGACGGATGGTGGTACTATTTTGTTCGTACCACTAGGAGCAAAAACAAGCACGCCCTACCTCCGGTGTCAAGCACACCGGCCCTAGCACACCCTAAAAATACACGCTGCAGCAGCTCATATGCCTTGTACATTTTACAGAGATTTTATTTCTTATATTTCGCAATTTTTATGTGCATGGCAATATGTACTTGTAAGGCCCTTGGTTAAGTTGCTTTGATTTCACCGTTGCAGTTTGGTGCGTATATATAGTTTATTTTAGGGGAATTTTGCCGTGGGACACCGAAGAAACATGAAATTGCCCAGGGAACACCGCCAACGTCGAAATTTGTCAGTGGACATTACAAATTTGTGATTCTTGGCCGAGAGACACCGCGTTGATTATTTTATTCATTTTTCAGTTTCGAGGAGAGAGAAGGCAGAAGAAATGTCTAAACTGCCCTTGTCTTCAACCTCTAGTTTTCACTGGCTATTCGAACGCAGGCAGCTTCGATTCCCACCTCGTCCATCTTGACCACCGCCGTGTGCGCAACCTTGGACAGGAACGTCGGCCCCCGTGCAGCGCCGGTGACTACTTGGTCTCCATCGTCCCCCTTGCACATGCCACTCAGGTCGGCAGCCTCCGGTGAGAACGGCAGCGAGAGGCCCAGCTGACTGAGGTCGCCCTTGAGGTCACCCCAGCTGAAGGTGATTGCGAACTTGGGCAGCTTGATGCTGATAGGCCTCTCCTTCATCTCGGCCAATATGCCGTGATGCAGTGCTGTTGGCGACGAGGTGACCATGTCCACCATGGTCAAGAGGCCGTCACGCGTGTCCGGGAGGAAGAAGAACATGGAGTATCTTGCTGCGTGCTCCCATTGGCCTCCGTCGGGCGTGGCCTTGAACTCTGCGGCTACACAAGTGGCGCGGCGCTGCTTCCAGCCACCACGAGCGAGCTGGCAACGCCACTGCCAGCTCTAGCCCCGCCGGCCACGTCTGCGTGGGAGAGGCCGCCATGGTCACAAGACCTGCAGGCTCGGCGCCCAGCCAGCTTCGCCGCCCACTCCGGAGAGGCCACGCGCCGCCCGGCTCGGCGAGGCAAAGAGGCCGCCCAGCGCCGCCGTGCACTGTCCTCCGGCCCCGGCCTCACAAGTAGAGTCCAAATTGATGCCACGCTGGAGGAGCTAGCTCCGCCGCCCGTTCATCCATCGCCGCCCAGCTCTGGCGATCGCGAGGTCCCGGCCATGGCCGAGCCAAGCCGCTGAAGCGCCTGCGCGCCTCCACACAGACAAACGAACGGCAGCACGCCCATCTTTGGGCCGAATCGAGCTGCGCGAGGTCCGCCTCAGACTACGCTGCTAGGGCGGCGAAGGCACGCACAGCCGTCAGATGCAGCGCCGGCGATCGAAGGACATGGACGGACCTCTCTTCGGGTGGAGTCTGGAGGAGGAAGATGACCACGGGGGCAATATGGTCTTTTCACTGCCCTTTCTCACTCCCAAACTGTGAAAATTAATATTTTAATTGCTGCGGTGTCTGGTGGCAAAGAAACGCGATTTTATAATGGTACTGGGTATATTTCTGAGTTGGCGGTGTCTACCAGCAAATATCACGTTTGTCTGATGTCCCACGACAAAATTCCCCTTTATTTTATATTTGTTGTACTGTTGTGTTTCCTCAACTGGTGTTTAGTGTCCAACCTTGAGCGATAAATGGATCCGTACATTTGTACATACAAGACGCCGCTGAATACAAGACATCTTGTATATCATCAGTTCTTTCTTGGACATATACGTACTCCAGTTGTTAGAAAAATCATCCTGTCAACTTGAACCTTGCCTGGTTGACCACGCGGGAAAGGTACATGTGTGGGTATATATGACTTTAGAAGATAGAAGCATCTTATTAACTTGTATTACTGGACGCCATGTCCTCGATGCTACTATCTACATCCTAAACTACATATAACTTGAGATGAATTAAATCATCCAATTCAGTTTAAAACAAACATTTACATACAAGACATCTACCATTTGGCCCCGTTCGCTTGTCTTAAATTTGGCTTGTTCGGCTTATTTTTTCAGCCGGAACAGTGTTTTTCTCTCACAACAATTCAGCCGGAACAGTATTTTTCAGCCAGTTTCAGCCAAAGTTCAGACCAGCGAACGGGGCCAATGTTTATAACTAACATAAATATACAAAATGTAATCATGAAGGATTACGTGCTTCGAGTGGAGGAGACGTGAGGAGGACGAGTCAAGGAGGTCGGCAGGAAGAGCGAAGGCGATTCCTATTTTTGTGGACTACGGATTTGATGTAGAGACCTCCATTTGGGCTTTGGAATTGCTCAAAACGTAACTTTTCAATTCAACAACAATCCATGAAAAGAAGGCAGGCCCCCCACCTCCGAAAAAGCCAGTCCAACTCAGCCGAATTGAAGTCACCCGAACTTACCGCTGTGGAAATCCAATCTACTTACGGTATATCCGTTTTTGAAAAGAATATAATTCTACTTTGGTCCTTAGCCAAACTACCTAATGTGTTGACCTTATGTAGTATTAAAAAAACATTTACGATATGTATTTATAATAAAGTGTGAAAATATACCTCATAACAAATCTAAATATCAGGGTTCAAAAAAACGTTATTAAACGCCATTTAATCGAGTTTAGTCGTTGAACGGTGGCCCAACGTCTCGTTTAGGGGGTAGGCGTTCAATTAGACGCTGGGCGGTCCTAGGCGCTCGTCTACACGCGTTGCAGCGAGTAAACGTCGCGAATCGGAGAAAAACGTCGGCGGCGGTGGAAATCGCGCAGCAAGTCTTGCGGGGGGGTCGGTCGGTCATAAAGGCAAGGAAAGGAACGGGGGCGGGAAATCGCGCCCTTGCGCGCGGAAAAGAAGAGCGGCGGGCGCGAAATCACCAGCTAAGCGGGCGCGAAAGGAACAGAGAGAGGCATCGGGCTTCATGCCGCGTCGCCGCATCTCGGCTCTCGCGTGCCTCCTCCTCCCAGCCCCGCCTCCTCCCGCCGTGAGCTGCTGCCTCATCGCCATCCCTAAGATTCGACGCAGAGGCCGACGGACGCCCAGCCACAGATCCCGGCTACACGAGGGCCATAGTTGCTGCGTTCCGCTTCTCCACTGCAGAGAGCAGACACGCAGGGTCTCCACCACCGCAAGACACAGCCCCCTGCTCCTTCTCTCCAGGTGCTCCATTGGTCTCTCCCA
This sequence comes from Miscanthus lutarioriparius, assembly GCA_904845875.1. NCBI lineage: Eukaryota > Viridiplantae > Streptophyta > Magnoliopsida > Poales > Poaceae > Miscanthus > Miscanthus lutarioriparius. The sequence continues at coordinate 7,224,874 of CAJGYO010000018.1, forward strand.
TCTTCCCTTGCTATGTAGTCTGCAAATTTTGATTTGTGCATGTCAATCACTCAATTGATGAATTGGATTGGGGATTTAGGGTTAAGATTCAATGTGTATTAGTACTGTCATGCTCGAGCTCCTTAGTCCTTATGATGGGTTCATCTTTGGTCCTTATTATGCCTTCTAATCCTGTTCTTGGATTGGGATTAGCATGGCAACGTCTGAAGTCGCACATTGCTTCTTTGAAATCTTGAGGCAATGACTCTAGAAGTCAATCAGGTTGACAACCACCTAAAGAGGAAATCATCTGATATAGGTTGGGAGTGGGGCGTCTCTGTGATCCCAATGACAAGAACAGAGTCAAGTGTCTTTTTGTGGCCAAGAGAGCACAAAGCAGAGAATTTATCGCCTTAGCAACATCTTGCTCATGTTGGCACATCTATTGTGAAGTGCTCAAAAGTGAGTGAGGAAGTGAAGCAAAAAGTGCAAGAGGAATCTTGATGAAACAACAAAAGAAGAAAAGAGATAAGCAACAGACATGACAAAGAGGTTAGGGAGAATGTGCGGCTTTCAACAAATTGAACAGAAGTGGTAGAAGTTGAGTCACTTGTTGGAAGCTCAAATACGCCTCGCAAGCTAGGACCCTTGGACAAATTTGCAAGACCGATTGATCCCAACTTAAGCAATGCCGAAGCTAAGAGGCAACAAAACATAAATGATGCACTTTGGAAAGAGAGAACACACAAAGTGCAGCAATATGTTGCTAGATGGGTGTATACACATGGTATGTTTTGTACTTCACACTAATTGATCATTCCTTATTGTTGCAGCCTTCATAATTATTGTAATCCATTCATGATTAGTTGCTGGAATTTAATTTTGTACCAATTTATTCTGCAGCTATTCCATTCAATGCCCATGATAATGATGAGTTTAGGGAAATGGTTGAAGCTATTGGGCAATTTGGTCCTGGTTTCCACCCTCCAACTCAAGATGATCTTGGGGAAATTATTGGAAGAGGAGCATGCAAGAACCAAGAGCTTGCTACAAGATCGTGAAGATGAGAAGATTAAGCATGGCTGCTCCATCATGACTGATGCTTGGACAGATATGAAGAGAAGAAGTATTATGAACCTGTGCACAAATACTAGTGAGGGAACAACTTTTATCAAGTCAAAGGAGATGTCAGATGTGTCACACACTAGTGAAGTTATATATGAGCTGGTTGATAAGGCAATTGAGGATGTTGGTGCTGAAAATGTGGTGCAAATTGTGACAGATAATGCTTCTAACAACATGGGAGCAAAGACATTGTTGAGCCTTAAGAGACCAAACATATTTTGGACTTCTTGTGCAACTCATACTGTCAATTTGATGCTGCAAGGTATTGGCAACCTTCCAAAGTTCAAGAAAACAATTGATCTTGCGAAATCATTCACTATCTTTGTCTATAGTCACCACCAAACTTTGGCATGCTTAAGGTCCTTCACCTTGAAGAGAGAAATCATTAGGCCAGGGGTAACTAGATTTGCTACAACCTATCTTACATTGCAAAGTATGATGGAAAAGAAAGATTGTCTGAGAAAGATGGTGGTTGATTCAAAGTGGTATGACTTACCTGATGTGAAGTCCAAGAAGGGCAAGGATGCTATAGCTACGGTGTTGAACATTAATTTTTGGAGAGATGTGTCCCTTTGTTTGAAGGTCTTTGAGCCCTTGGTGAAAGTGCTACGCTTAGTTGATGGGGATGTGAAGCCATCTATGGGTTATGTGTACGGAGAACTTCTCAAGGCAAAGAGGGAGATAAAGGAGGCATTTGGAAATGTGGAAAAGAACTACAAAGAAGTCATGGCTATTGTTGACGAGAAAATGAAGGGTAGGCTTGATTCTCCAACTCATGTGGCTGCATATATGCTGAATCCCTACTACAGTTATAGCAATGTAGCAATATTCTCTGATCCAACTGTGGTTGAAAAATTCATGCAATGTGTGGAAACCTTTTAGTATTTACTACTCATCTTGGTTTCAGCAGCACAAAAATATTAAAATAATTAAAAAACATACAAACGATTAATCACGTTTAATCTACGTTTAATCTTCCTAGGCACTAGTCAGTAGGCTAGCGCCTGCCTAGCGCCTAGCGTTTTTTTGAACATTGCTCAATATATTCCTACTTATTTTAATATATATATATATATATATATAGAGATATTGAATAGATTTTTTTTTATCTAGAGACAGGGACTCTTATCCACTCAGTCCATTTGATAGGAACCGAAGGCATCATTATCCGGTTTCGCACGCTTACTCCTACTTTAATTTTGTATACTGTATAGTATTGTAGTCTCTGATCCATCTGCCAAGTCAACGATCGGATAAACATTAAGATTAACCCTTCCGGTACTTTTTCATGTACTGTACAGTATGTATGTATAATTGCCCGAAGGCGGGTGGCCACACGCCTACTCCACCGTTTTGGTTAAGTTCGTTTGTCTTATAATTTGTATTTTTTAGTTTATTTTTTTTAATTAAAATAATATTTTTTTTAATAATAAGCCTGTTAGAATAATATTTCAATTTATTTTTTTAGCGAAGCTGACGGAGTCTTTGCCTCGTGAACTCCGCCTGGACCTGCAGACTGGAGTGAAAATATCCTTTCCTGTTGCTATCTAAAGCATTCAACGCTTCAAGTCCTTCAAGCATCAACTACCCGCGGAAATCAATAAATAAAAAGCACCCCACCCCCACCCCCCCACCCCCACCCCGGCCCCGTCCTCTGCCTCCGCCTCGCCTCCGGCCGTCGCTCCCTCCACTGTCAGCTGCAGCTGCGGCCTCCATCAGACAGACAGAGCACCACCGCCCCCGATCGATCGGTCGTCTCCGGAGTCCGCAGGATGGGGTGCGCCTTCTCGTCGGCGGGCTCCGCGGGGGCGCTGCGGCCGTGCGCGGGGGTGCGGGTCATCCACACCAACGGGTACGTGGAGGACTTCGAGGGCCCCGGCGTGGTGACCGTGGCGACCGTCACGGGCTGCCTCTCCGACTCCTCCTCCGCCGGCAACGGCGACAACAACGGCAAGGGGTACGTGCTGTGCTCGGCCGCGCACCTGCTGCAGCCCGGGCGCGGGCCGTTCCGGCCCGACGACGCGCTGCAGCCGGGCACCGTCTACTTCCTGCTCCCGCAGTCGGTGTTCCAGGCCGAGTCCTCTGCCGTGGACCTCGCCTGCCTCATGAACCGCCTCACCGCGCTCGCCCGCAAGGGCTGCGCCACCGCCGCGCCCAAGCCCAGCCCGCTCGACGCGCTCTTCGACGCCGACGCCGCCGGCAGTCGCCAGCCGCAGCAGCCTGTGGCTGTGGCTGTGCCTGCGGCGGCCAAGGAGAAGGATGAGCCCGGGCGGGCGGCGCCATGGAGGCCCTGCCTGGACCGCATCGACGAGTCCATCGGCCGCGCCTCCATGCGCAGCGCGTCCAGCCGCAGCGCCTGCAGCGAGGCCTGATGCCGTCACATCCCTCAACCCTTTTCCCTCCTTTAGCTTTGGTTTCTAGCTAGATTTCTTCTCTCTTTTTTGATCTCCTCTCTGTCTCTCTTTAATTAATCTCTCTTCTTTTACAGTAGTGCATACCGATGGCTGGTTTTGTTTGATGTTTCTAGTAGAAGAATTGTAAAGATCCACAGTACAGTGCCGGATTGTATTGCCTATGATGTGATGATGAGTTTGTTGCTTTGCTGATGGTGTTATTAGATTCAGGCATTCAGCCAGCGTCGTATTGTCAGAAGCTCTCCTCTGCTCGGCTGCTTCTCTAACGTCCTGTTCTTGTAATTTGTAAAAGCTTGGCTCGCTAGTGCGCCCCTTCTCTGATTTGTTATCAGAGACTGGTCTGGTCGTCGATTCGTCGTCGAGCATCGGAGCATGCAGCTCTTGCTTTTGCTTCCAGATTCAGATGACGAGGGCTCGCGACTCGGACCAGAGACTACGCTTGCGTTGCGTCAGTTCCACGGAGGATGCTCTGCACTTTCCGGTCCGGTGAGTGTCAGCAACAGCTCGCAGTTTTGTTTTGCCTTCAAAATCTGTATATATGTACTGGATGCTGGTGGCGGCACGGGGCTTTGGTTTCTTCCAGGCCATGGCCCATGGCCAGCCAGCCAGTGACTCGGCCGCCACCTACCTCCAACGTCTGACCGCCAGGTCTCCATCACGCCACTCCTTTCTGCGTCCGTCCGCTACTCCGCTTCACTTTCTGTTCTGGTCTCCATGGCTGTGTTTCGTCTGTTTGTTGTTCATCGGTTTCGTAAAGGCACTGCGCAAGTGCGTAATCCTTACGCCGTCCAGGTCTCCGCGGATGCCAAGCCCTCGTGCAACCTCAACGAAAATACATACAGTACATATACACTGGAAAACGCGACACATTTGCATTGGGCCGGCCATTCCAAACCTCATTTGACACGCCTACCAAACGGCTCCCGTTTTCAGTATCTCCTAGTCTAGTAGTCGTAGTAGGACCTGGTGAAGGGGCAAAAAAAAAAAAAACTACTGATAAGTAAACTCCACTCTCGGTTCCTAGTTTATTCTAGCGTCTGAGAGTGGTGTGGCAAACGAGGTTCTTAAACTATCTATCTACGCCAAAGCAAGTATGCATATACAATTCTTCTGCTTGCAAGTATCGTCCCGGCCCCGTCGGTCACCATCTCTCTGGTGTCTTCTCCCCTCACGGATACGGCACACGCCAAATGCAAAACGGGTGGGCGGTGTGAAAGCAGCCACCGGCACGCCAAGATTCTAGGGCACCCCGCGTCAGTGACTGCTACGTGTCTCTATTAAATACTTTCTCCGTTTGACTTATGCATTTTAAATATATATTTTTTTAAAAATATAAGTAAAAGCATCAATTTTAATATTATTTTTTGAAATACATATAAGATAACAACACAATATTTTATGTTTTTTTTTATTTGGTACTTGAAAACTTTCATAATTTTATCATTTGTATGTTGTAAAACTACGTAGATTGTATTGAGACTGATGGTAAAAGTTCAAATGTTTAACTAGAACAAAACTAATGGAACATGTAAAAAAAAAAGAGAGCAGTATATATTTGGCTTGAGAAAAAGATAGTGAGCGCCAAATCATCATCGTCAGATGGTTGGTCTCTTCAGTCAGCTCCGTCAGCTGCAGCCTGCAGCGGCCGCCGCTGTTTCTGTAGCAGCACAAGGTTTCCGCTGCCCCTGCGGCCCTGCCCACAGGTAGCGCGCCTCTCTTTCAGTGCAAGGCTGCAGGCACATCTCTCTCTTGTCCTCTCTGCATCAACACAGCACGGATACAATACGAGGCAATCCAAACTCCAAAGCTACTAGCTTCGTCGTCATTCGGAAGCCATCGCTAGTGTTTGACCGTCAAAAGTATTACAAGTTGTTTTTGGAGGGAGCGACAAGTGTTAAAAGATTGACACTGGTGCTGTATAATTAAAGAAGAAGATTAGTACCCACTACCAGGCCACTAATGTCAATGTATCCGTACAAGTTGTTGCAGGTGTTTGAAACATTCAAAAGGTTCGGTAGCTGCAGGTCCTATCGGATGTTTGATATATGCATGGAGTATTAAATATAGACTAATTACGAAACTAATTGAACAGTTTATGACTAATTTACGAGACGAATCTTTTAAGCCTAATTAGTCTAGGATTTGATAATGTAGTGCTACAGTAAACGTGTGCTAATGACGGATTACTTAGCCTTAATAAATTCATCATGTGGAGTACCGACGGATTCTGTAATTTGCTTTTTTATTAGTATGCGAACACCCCATACGACATCCTCATGTGACATCTCCTAAATTTTAGTCACCGGATCCAAACACCCCCTTAGCAGTACGTGAAAAAGCACACGCTAGCGGTCGCCGTTGCCATCGATGCTAGTTGCTGACTGATCCGGGCCCGGGGATCCGGCGGGGACTAACCTTTGATGTGGTGTTTAGATACAGGGTAAAGTTTCGAGGTGTCACATCTGATGTTACATGGGGTGTCACATAGGGTTGCTCAAATACTGATAAAAAAACAAATTACAGAATCCATCATTAAACCGCCAGATGGATTTATTAAGCCTAATTAATCCGGCATTAGCACATGTGTTACTGTAGCACTTTGTTGTCAAATCATAGACTAATTAGGCTTAAAAAATTCGTCTCGCAAAGTAGTCGTAATCTGTACAATTAGTTATTTTTTAGTCTATATTTAATACTCTATACATGTGTCAAATATTCGATGTGATGGAGTATCCAAACTACCGGTTGCAGACTTGCAGCTACCGAGCCTTTTAATGTTTCAAACACCTGCAACAACTTGTACGGATACATTAACATTAATGGCCTGGTAGTGGGTACTAATCTTCTTCTTTAATTATACGGCACCAGTGTCAATCTTTAACACTTGTCGCTCCCTCCAAAAACAACTTGTAATACTTTTGACTGTGCCATACTCCCAGGATTCCCGACTACCAGATATGCTGCTATAGAATCTGTACCAAAGAAGACCCGAAGGTTCACGACTCGCCTATTCAAGAAAGGATATATGAAGATCACGTCAAGACTCCGACTAGGGCACGACTGTGTAACTTGTAGGGCAAGTAGGCCTCGAATATAAATAGCTAGCCATCCGTTCTGTTGTAATCATCGAAACTCTCATAGACATAGCCATCTTGTACTCGCCATCACGCCATCCCGACGAGATCGTAATACAAACAAGTAGCAACTAGACGTACGGCTTTTACTCGCTTCCTGGGGGCCCGAACCGGTATAAATCTTGTGTCTCCATCATGTTTGCTCTTTGCATCAAGCGAGTTCCGCTAAGAACCGAGTATCTGCTGGTAAAAAACACCGACAGAGGCATTGCCGATCGTCAATGAAGTTTGGTATGCCGCACAGTCACGTTTCGACGTCGAGGTATTGCCTACTTCGGCCAAATCTGATATCTTGGGCGACTACTACTCAGGACTTCAGATCTATTCACCATCCCGTAACGTGCCACAAACTATCCACTTCGTAAGCTTTGGTATTCAAGCATGACGGTGATTTCAATATCAAGTGGACGGGGATCGATGATCCCGATCTGACTCGCGCCGGCCGGGAGGTTTTTGCCTGCTGGGGACACCCGACTGAGGAGGAGAAGAATGATAAAACTACTCAGCTTGATCTAGACTTCGAGGACTCTGACAATGAGTTAGATCCCTTCGAAAGCCGCAGGCTGTATATGGCTAGTCGTGCTTAGACCCCCGCCGAAGAGGCTGGCCTGTCGGTTTCCTGACCACCTCCATGCTTGAGCAGCGCACCGGCACTCAACATAGCTGTGCCTAGGGCGCCAACTCAATCTACCCTGGTTCTAAGGAATCTAAGTTCTGACTTCTGGGTAGCCCAAGAAGATAACATCCATATCAGAACGCTCCTAGGCACTATGGGAGCCCTGGCAGAAGAAGGCACACCCTTGGCAAAAATCATTGAGCAGGCTCAAAATCTGGCTGACCAGATGAAGCAGCGCATGGATGCCAGAGCAGTCAAATCGCGATCTCAATCGAGAGGTCGAAACCCTCCTCCCAAGAGATCCAATCTATCGGTAGGAAATCGTTATCAACCAAGACGAGGCCAAGATCTACGACCCGAATTTGATAGGAATCATCAGAATCGTGATGCTCGGGAGACCATCAATATCAACATGGCCCAGCATAGGAACTACTCGGTTAGCCCCTATTCAGCATTTGCGCACAAGCTACGTCAGGTGATATGGCTCGACAAGTTCCGTCCTGGACCCTTTGAGAAGTACGATGGGACTACCAACCCTAAGGAGTGGATCCAGATCTATGAGATGGTGACCGAGGCAGCATCAGGAGATGACTATGTAAAAGCCAACTTTGTGTCGACTGTCCTTCAGGGGTTCGCCTGAACGTGGCTGATGAACTTTCCCGAGTGCACGGTCTAGTCTTGGAACCATCTACGCCAGTTGTTCGAAGCCAACTTTCATGCGACTTATAACCGTCCCGGTGTTGGCGGTCACTAATGATCATATCTGACCGCCAATTATAGCCCAAAACAGGAGAAATAGACATGCTTTTGACACATATGCATTTACTATTGACCTAGTTCCACTTGTATTGGAGAAATCATGTTTTGCAGGTCACATATTTGAATACAAGTGGAAAACATACCAAAAGGCGCAAACAGAAAGTGTAAAGCAGAAATGCGCAAAGGAGAATAAGAAGAGAAGCCCACCTACACAACTTACCTAGGCAGAATACCACCGTAGACAGGGTCTAGGCCCATCCAGGAACTGACCAAGCAAAGACAGTCATGAGGTGGGCGTACCCAAGGTGCGGCCGCACCCCCACCGCCTCCGCTTGGCCCCACTCTTCTACGACGGTTGCATGCCACCATGCTACGGCGGTTCCCTGGGGTTTCCTTATTTTTTAGCACCAAACCAACCCAGTCACTAGTATAAGAAGAGGGCTAGAGCTCATTCTTCAACACACATCATTTTGTAGCTACACCTCACCTCCCTCTACTTGTACTCTTTTAGCTTTAGTTCTTTGTAGTATTTGGAGCTAGCAAAGCTACTTGGAGAGCTTGTCTCTTTGGAAGAAGAGCAACTTTGGTATGAATAATACTATGAAGAGTTCTTCCATATTCATGCTCTCATGTCATTTATATAGTAGTGCATATGAACTAGAGTATAGTTTTCATGTTATAATCATGATATATGAACTAGCATATAGTTTGTGTGTTATGATCTTAACATGTCCAACTTTATGCTTAATCATTCGTATGAATTGTATGAGTAGAAGTAGAACTAGGGTTGAGGTGGCGGTCCGTCGTTCCTTTGGGGTTGCATATATTCTTGCTTGTCAATCCATAGGGTTGGAGTCCCGGGGGGATATAGGTAGTTTCCTTGTACACGAGCGTGGTGCTCGGGGTGCATGGGAACCTTCACATATGATGGTATCCCACGGTTGAGGGGTAGGCGACAGGTGGTGACAGCCCTGTCCGTCCCTTGTAACCCCCACGTTCGGGTATTGTGTAGGCGTTTTAAAGTCTCCCATGCTTGCTGGCAGACTAGTGCTCGAAGATCTCCCCATCCATCTTAAACTAAACTCTAACTCTAATCATATAACTTGTATGATCATTAACTATTCTTTGCATGGCTATATTAGAACATGCTGGCTCCACGTAGGAACATTCTTTTATTCTTTGTTTTCCTTTTATCCTTGAGGTTGGCCCATATGTGCGTCCACTATCCTTGATATATTGTTTTACCCCTGTTATGAACTATGGTCCACTATACAAGTATGTAATCATGTTTATGTCTATGCTAGACTCTGCATACCTTGCCCTCCTTTGGGAAAATATAAATAACGATATCCTGAATACTCCCAGGTGAAATGCTACAACGATAGATCCATGCACTTGCGGATATTTCTATAATCGTTAAGAACTATCGTAGTTGGTGTTTCTTGGCGGCGTTGCTAAGATTAACTCAATCTTAGTAATGGTGTTAAGAAATACCAACAGACATTTCTGGCGTCGTTGCCGGTGATGGACTTAAAACCTCCTCACTTGGTGATTGCGCTAAGAAATGCCATCACCCAGCCATGAGGACAATTTGTTTGCGTGTGTACAGAAATCCAATGTGCATCTTTAGGACTTTATTCATCGGTTCAGTGAGATCCGAAACATGATCCCCAACATGACTAAGGATCAGGTGATTATAGCCTTCAAGCAAGGGTGTAAAGATGAACGAACCATGGAGAACTTAGCCACCAAAAACCCGAAGACGTTCGCTGAGCTCTACAAGATTCTTGATGCAATGGCAAAAGCAGCTGATATCCAAGCCCGAATGCACGGACAGCCCGATGCTGAAGATAAGAAAAAGAACAAGGAAAAGAAGCACAAGACTGAAGCTGAGATCCTTGTCACAAGAAAAGGAAAGGCTCCACCGCGACGACAAGGTAAACCTAAGGACCTTCCCATCTATTGCCCTATTCACCGTTCAACCAAGCATAGCTTTGTAGATTGTCTGGTCTACAAGAAGCAGAAGCAGGAGGAAGAGCAGGCACGTAAGCCCGAAGGCCTAGTCCAATAGGAGCCACCTAGGTGACAAGCCAACCCCCAAAATGATGACGATCCGATTGCTTTGGGGGAGAATGAGATTGCTATAATCTGTGGCGGCATGGCCACACCAGCCTCCAAGACCAAGTTGAAGCAGATCGAGCAGTAGGTGAACAGTACCTAGCCCTCGAACAAAAGGCTTAAATGGTTAGAGGTACTGATCCAATTTGATATTCGGGATCATCCCTTGAATCTGTACGATGGTCCGTTGCTCCTGCTGATCTTAAAACCCTACATCGGGAATTACAAGGTCGGTCGAACCTTAATTGACAGCGGTAGTGGCCTCAATCTCCTTTTCACCAATACATATGACAACCTAGGATTACCTAGGAAGCGCCTCCTCCCGGGCAAAGAGCCTTTCTATGGGATAAAGTCAGGCATGTCAGGATACCCTCTCGGGAGAATCGACCTACAAGTTACCCTCAGAGAAGGCGAGAACACGAGGTCCAAATTCCTGACATTCGAGATTGTAGACTTTGAGTCAGCATATAACTGCATCCTGGGTAGACCGTTCCTGAAGAAGTTCATGGCAGTAACTCATTTTGCCAACTCAGTACTCAAGGTACCCGACCCTCGTGGCCCGTTGACTATTTATGGTGACCGAAAGGGTGCTGTCGCACTTGCTGGTAGACCAGTGCTCAGAGATCTCCTCGTCCATCTTAAACTTAGCTCTAACTCTAATCATATAACTTGTATGATCATTAACTGTTCTTTGCATGGCTATATTAGAACATGCCGGCTCCACATATGAACATTCTTTTATTCTTTGTTTTCCTTTTATCCTTGAGGTTGGCCCAGATGTGTGTCCACTATCCTTGATATACTATTTTTACCCCTGTTATGAACTATGGTCCACTATGCAAGTATGTAATCATGTTTATGTCTATGCTAGACTCTGCATACCTTGCCCTCCTTTGGGAAAATATAAATAACGATACCCTAAATACTTTCGGGTGAAATGCTACAACGATAGATCCGTGCGCTTGCGGATATTTCTCTAATCATTAAGAACTATCGTAGTTGGTGTTTCTTGGCGGCGTTGCTAAGATTAGCTCAATCTTAGTAATGGTGTTAAGAAATACCAACAGGCATTTCTAGCACCGTTGCCGGTGATGGACTTAAAACCTCCTCACTTGGTGATTGCGCTAAGAAATGCCAACACCCGGTCAAGAGGACAATTTGTTTGCGTGTGTACATAAATCCGATGTGCATCTTTAGGACTTTATTGGTCGGTTTAGTGAGATCTGAAAAATGATCCCCGACATGACTGAGGATCGGGTGATTATAGACTTCAAGCATGGGTGTAAAGATGAACGAACCGCGGAGAAGTTAGCCACCAAAAACCCGAAGATGGTCGCTGAGCTCTACAAGATTCTCGATGCAACGGCAAAGGCAGCTGATGCCCGAGCCCGAATGCACGGACAACCTGATGCTGAAGATAAGAAAAAGAAAAGGAAAAGAAGCACAAGACTGAAGCTGAGGTCCTTGTCACAAGCCCGATGCTAAATTCAAAAGTTCCTCAATGATTATGAATACCTACCAAGGCCATATGACATGATATTCAAATTCAAAACCTTAGTCATATGCTACTTGTTTGAGCATTGAGCTTTGTCAAATTGTTGTGACCCTTGTTGAGATTCTCGTCATGCACCTATGATCAAGACACATGTACACCCACAAATAAATTGCTGACTCTTACACTGAGAGTTACGCACAAACATGCTTTTTCTGTCCACCAAATAAATACTCCATTCAGTTATCATAAGTCTCTCTTATTCTAAAAGTTTAATATGCCAAAAATGAGAAGTATGGGCTATGCTTTAAAAAAGGAGAAAAGAAAAATATCCATGCCAAAAAGGCATGAGAGAGAAAAAATGCATGCCAAAAAAGCATGAAGAAAAGAAAAGAAAACGAGAAGAAAGAAATAAAGATAGCCCATACTTTTGAATAAAGGCATTCATCCAAAAGAAAGAGATTCATGATTCAAGGAGTACCAAACAAATATTTAGAATTAGGACTTTATGAAAAATTCCACACACTTGCACGTCTTGATCAAAGTGTACGACTTGCATCTCCTTGAGGTCCGGTCTTTGACTTAGCAAAATATGTGATGCAAGTATGCCCCACTTTCATACCTACCCAAAAGTCCACTCAAAACCTTTAGTGGCAGGATATGAAAAGAAGGAAAATAGCAAATGCCTTGGTGATGTCGCAGAACCGACCAATTTATAAGAATACAAGTACAATGGCAATCCGCAAGCGGTCGCACGGTCATACTTGAACCCATATAAACCCGGTAGTCCGTCGAGTACCCCGACGGGTCTCGATAAACGATTTACAACAACCAAGATCGTACAGGATTCAACATACATGCCACACATTACATAAAGTTCACAGATACTTTTCATCATCAGAGTACGAATAGAAAGTTATTACAAACCGAGTTTGATAATTAAAGCGGAAGCAAATAAGTTCGAAGATAAAGTTTCCAACATAGTTTGATACAGTGCCATGCCAGATCACGATCCACAAAAGCAAAGATAGGAATTACTAAGGAAGCACCCAAGGCTTACTCCTCATCTACGATGGGGATAGAAGCAACTCTTGCAATAGCCATGATACACAGTGCCATCTGCAACAATGGGAAAATAAACCCTGAGTACGAGAAGGTACTCAGCTAGACTTACCCGTCATGAACCAGAAATAAAATGACTCCAAGGATCATGCAAGGCTGTATAAGTGGACGTAACTTGACAACATTTTGCGAAAAAGGCAATTACCCGTTGAAAATTATGATTCCTTTATCAAGTTAATTATAACTATCTATTTCTAGATTAGCAACTATCCTGTGCCAAACATGTGGGATATCATTTAGAAGCATACAATAGTAACCATAGCAGGTATTGTAATTCCATATTCATCCGAACCACCATGTTTCATAATATAGTCACTACGATGTTGGGACTAGCCAAGTTTCTCACTATCCGGGAGAGACGGCGATTCGAATCGATTTCAACCACCGAGGAATTTATTCCTAACACAAACCCAGTCTACCAGACCACGATAGCCTTAGGTCACCTTTGGTACAACTCAGTACACATTTCGCAAGGGTCCGTGCATAGCGCCGCTGTCTGGAACACCGAGATGCCGGGATGCTCGAGGCCAAGCACGCCTTTGGGCTCGATCGTCGTTCCCGGAAGGCGCTATGAAACGATTCCCGGCCGAGTTGAATTACTCGGCTTCAGCGGTCGGAACGAATTATCCGGCCAGCTAAGTGAGAGGCATGCGTTCAATCTTGTCGAAGCGCCAACAACGATACGGTCCTTAATCGACACTGAGACGGGATAAGTCCACACCCAAGACCTCCATGCCTTGTTGCTTCCCTATCGATCTCCCGTCCGGTCTCAATTTACTTTTACCTCATGGTTCATTCCACGATAGCGAGATATAGCCAACCGTGTGCTCGGTATCACCTATATCTCGCGGTGACAGGACATCACCCGACTTCTACCGGTCTAAGCATGGCTAAGCATATGTATATTCGATCCTGGACCTATACCGTTAAAGGTGTAATATCTGGACAAGGAATGTACATGCATCAAGTGGTTTCATTCAACTCTTATAACCTAATGCATCAATCATAAATACGTAAGTAAACATTTGTAAATTACTGGGAGACTTATAATGCTCCGGGCTTGCCTCACGAAAAGGAAGTAGGACGGTGGTCGTGGCACTCGGGAAGCTCTTGAGGTTCTGCTCACGCGCCGGGAGCTACGGCTTATGGATCCTCCTGCGGGTTCCTTCCTCTCGCTTCTTCAATTCCAAAGAACGTGATCTCTTCCTCTGATCCTAGATGCATGAGTATGGTATAAGTATTACGAATGCATATATGTTAACAAGTGCATCACGTTGTTTGAGTAGGTGCATATCTCTTCTCGATTATTACTTAACTACTTCTATAATGCATCGACTATGCCACAAACAGTAGCTACTTGTTTCGCTCATAACTGGAGTTCTACAAATCCAAATCCAGTGATCCTGGACTTTCTGGAAAGCTTATCAAATTTTCTACAACTTTGTTATTAACCATTTTTACAGTACACATCAGTTTCAACATGCAAATCCTCACATTCTAGAATCAGTCCGGAAATGACTTAACATGCAACATAAAGTAAGAATACTTCTACTTCAGGTAATCATTCAAAATTTGACAACCTAGAAAATACCAATAGTTTAAGCATACCAAATACAGTTAAGATGATATAATGGTAAAGCCCAACTATTTATTAAATTGCCTTTCTTATTTTATTTAGATATCTAGGTTAAATAATAAATATATATCAGATGTGCTTAATAAATTCTCAAACATTTACAGAGCTTTACTAATGCTATCAAGAGACTACTGTAAAAATTTCATGTCATTTTACCAAGTAGAACATTCTATACAAAAATGACAAGGCAGCAAGGCTTGAAATAGCATAAATGGAAAATCCTATTGAAAAGTGTCAAGCAACAGATTTCATATTTTTCTTAGCATCCATATGGTACTAGGATTACCTCCAACAAATTTCATGAATTTTGGACTCATACTTAATTTATGAAAATTCATGCAAGGATTAACTAGTCATAAAAGAAAAATCTATAACTTTAAATCTACCCATGCACTGGTCCTCAAATTTTTACCAGAGTTTACACATGCTAAGATTAGTTCACCACAAAAATTTCATAATTTTTGGAGCACAGGAACTCTAGATATAAAATAAACAAATTTGAATGCATTCAAAAGCACCTTTGAAATTCCTATTTAAATCTCCAGAAATTTCTACTGTGGAAGCCAAGAACATATTTTTACTAAATACTACACTTCCTAAGCAACACAATCATATTTATTTCACAATTTTTGGAGCTACCAAACTGAAGATACAAATTTCACAAAACAAATCAAAAACTGGATTCAAAATGGGTTAGCCTTCACTACTGCTGTCGCTGACAGGTGGGACCCGCTGGTCAGGGGACCCCACGCGTCAGTGACACGGAGCAGAGCAGCGGCGCTGCTGGGCACTGCGCGGCTGCGGCTCGTCGACGGCGAGCTTCGCCGGCGGTGAGGTCATCACGGTATGACCTATACGACTCGGCGAACCTACTGAACCGCAGGACTGGACCTATTGCCGACCCTAGAGCTATCGACGGCGGCCATGGCGGAACGGCGGAGCTGGACCACGGCAAAACGCCGGTGACGACCCCGGTGGCCCGATCTAAGGCTTGGACGAGCATAAGCCACCTAAGACGCACTCGACGCACTAGCTAACGCATGGAGAGGTGGACTGGGGCGCTCCGGCCACGGTGACGGGGCTTGCGGCGGAGCTCCGGCGAGCTTAAACGCGCGGCAATGGCTTACCAAGCTTGGGCAGTGAGCACGAAAGGGAGCAGTGGGTCGCTGAGAAGACGGTGAAGCTTGGCGGTGGTGCTGGAGTGGCTAGGCGCGGGCTGCGCGCGGCTATGGCGACGGCGGAGCTGCGGGCGCTCGGCGGCTGCTGCAGCGGGGAAGAAGGGATGCCAGAAGGGAAATGGGAGCGCGGGGTGACTCGGGCGGGTGCTGGCGGTGATGAAGGCGCGCCCAGGCGCGGCGTGGCCTGCGCGGTCAGGGCGCTGGCGACGCGCGGCCGCCGCCGGGGACACGCGGCGTGCAAAGCCTGAAACCGGTCGGCCATGTTCATTCGCGATTCAGTTCGCCAGTCGCGCGATGGCCGAGCCTGACAGCGCGTTTTCTCGTTGATCTACCGGCTAAACGGTGGCTCCTTCGTGCAAACGTACTGAATAGAAGTTGTAGAACCATGTACCATCTCCAACTCTTGTTAAGGCAGCATACTCTAATTCGCAACCTAAACCGAGTAAAATCATGCTCAAAGTAGGCTTGTCAGGCTGACAGTGTTCACGACTTAGCAAAAATTTGCTAAGTGTAGAAATTATGATTTCTCTGATTTTTGAAACTCAAATTCACACATGTTAGGAGCAGAATCAGTTAAAGACCCAAAAAATAAAAGTTGTTCCTTATGTCAAACACTACAACTTTGCTTTAGTGAACTCCTCCATGCAAGGTCTCTAACACCTAGTTCAACTTTAGTCAAACATGTCACTTTGAAACCATGATACATACACAAACCAGGGCTAAATGACCAAACTAGCCTTAGCACTAAATACCAAAGTTGTTCCTAATGATATCCTAAGCATGTTTAAACAATTTGCAAGGTCATTTAAGCATTTCATGTAGTAGTCACTCATATAGCTATTCAGGTCAACACATGAAATATCACTTAAGTGCTTGATCATGAAATGTGGCCTTCGTGAACAATGTTTCTTTTGTTAACCTAAGTGTAGCTAAAGTGTTATAGTGACCAACATTACACACTAGCATTTATTTGCACATGATCATATGCATATGTTCCAAGAAATACGAGATAACAAGCAATGTTTCATATGTTTCGATCGAATGTTTCAATTGTAAATGATGATTTATGAATGCTTGATGCTCATGCTTATGTTATGCAAGTCAAGTTATGCAAGGCTAACACCCGAGGTGTTACAGGTGAGGTTTCATACACATTGAGCGATCGAGAGAATCATTTGAGGAACTTACATTTATTTTTGCAAAAACTTATAAAACCTCTAGATAAGTGGTTAATCAAGGAATGAATTATTAGTGATTCTGTTATAACCGTTCTATCTTGCAACCGCCCAAGAACTTGGAAAAGCTATACGCCCCACAGAGATCAAGGTAAAGGGTGGATAAAATGCCAACTTATTTAAATCATGAAAGAATGCTTTGTTATAGACATGGCACTTGTGAATTGTATCGGCATAGTAGCAACTCCTGATCAACAACCAAGTACTTAGCTATTTGCTTGGGACGAGCAAAGGTTAAGCTTGGGGGATTTGTTGGCGGTCACTAATGACCAAATCCAACCACCAATTATAGCCCAAAATAGGAGAAATAGACATGCTTTTGACACATATGCATTTATTATTGACCTAGTTCCACTTGTATTGGAGAAATCATGTTTTGCAGGTGACATATTCGAATACAAGTGGAAACATACCAAAAGGCGCAAACAGAAAGCGTAAAGCAGAAATGTGCAAAGGAGAATAAGAAGAGAAGCCCACCTACACAACTTACCTAGGCAGAATACCACCATGGACAGGGTCCAGGCCCCTCTAGGAACCGACCAGGCAAAGATGGTCACGAGGCGGGCGCACCCTGGGTGCGGCCACACCGCCACTGCCTCTGCTCGTCCCCACTCTTCTACGGCGGTTGCATGCCGCCATGCTACGGCGGTTCCCTAGGGTTTCCTTATTTTTTAGCCCCAAATCGATGCAGTCACTAGTATAAGAAGAGGGCTAGAGCTCATTCTTCAACACACATCATTTGGAGCTACACCTCACCTCTCTCTACTTGTAATCTTTTAGCTTTAGTTCTTTGTAGTATTTGGAGCTAGCAAAGCTACTTGAAGGCGAGGCACTGCCGCATTGAGGCACTGTCGTGACTTAACTGTTTGTTGGGAGCAGGGGGTTCTCTTCTCTCCCACAACGTTCATCGGTTCAGATCGACCATTTCCTTCCCAAGTGCGACCAGAGTAGCTCTCTTTCTCACTCACCATTGGAGCCCCTCAAGCTTCTCCCTTTGATTCCATTCCAAATCCAAGAGAGTTTGAGCCTCCAAACTACATTAGAGAGCAGCCCCAACTGTTCTTCAACTGCCAAAGCACTTGGTTCACGTTCAAGCCAGTGGATTGTGATTGTTACTCTTGGAGCTTGCTTCTAGCTGGCTATAGTGTCGCCTGTGAAGCTTGCCAACTTATGTGGCAGCCCCGGGAGGTTTGTAATCACTCCAAACAGCTAGTGGAATCACCCCTCATCTCAAGAGTTCATTCTCTTAACTTGAGAACGAGGAAAGGGTTGAAAGAGACCCAAAGCCTTTGTGGCAACCTCAACAACATGGACATAGGCAAGCCTTAGTGGCGAGCTAAACCACAGGATAAATCGGTGTCTCACTTGTGTTCTTGTAATTTGCATTGCTTTACTTGTGTTTGTGGTGATTCTAGGGTTTGGTCTCGATCTACTTGTGTTTAAGCTTCCGCTATGATTCAAGTGGTGGAATAGGTTCAACATTACCCCAAGAAGCTCAATAATTTACCTGATCTAATATTCCTTGGTCAGTTTTTGAATTATAGTTTGAGTTTGTCTGTAGGCCCAGCAGTGCTGCTTTTTTAGTGCGGTAGTGCGGCAGTGCCGCACCTTGAGAGCAGCAGTGCCGTGCCTATACTAACAGCAAGTTTGAGTTTTGTTTTAAACAGGCCTATTCACCCCCCCTCTAGGCGACATCAAGGTTCTTTCAATTGGTATCGGAGCTAGTGTTCTTGATGTTTTTAGGGCCATGGGTACTCATATTGAGCGAATTGTAGATGTGAGCATTTCACCTCCTAGTGATGATTTGGCCATCTTATCTAAAGAGGAAGTGAAATGCTTACAACACAATGCTCAAGCTACTAATGTCTTATTTAGTGCTTTGAGTGAAGATATTTTTGATACCGTCATATTTGGAGATGATGAACCACTTGATGATGCTCATATCATTTGGACCACACTCAAAGAAATATATGACAAGTCTAAATGTGACGAGAAGTTGCTCTCATTGGAGGAACCATTTGAGGAGTGCTCAACTTCACCGATAAATGAAGAGCCTCAAGTGATTCTCCCAAAAGGCCTAAGTGATCATGCCACATCCACTTCCTCACCAACATATGACTTAATGGAAGGCAATGAAATAGTTGGTGAGAACAATGTTTTTACATTAGTACTTCTACTTCCTCTTGTTCTTGTGAGACTAACATTTTGAAGGAAGAAGAAGATTGTGATCGGTGGAGGCCAAATGATGAATCCACCTCACCAAGAAGCTCAACTCTTTATGCCACTTATGTGGGTCTCATGGCAAAGAAAGAGAAGAATGTGGCAAGTGAGAGTGAGAGTGAGAGTGAGAGTGAGAGTGAAGATGAAAGTGATGAGTTCAATCAACACTTGGCATGTCTAAGCAAGAAAGACAAGTTGATGGTGCTCAAGCTCATAGAGAAAATTCAAGAGCAAGAAGAAACACTTCACGATCAAGAAGAGTTTCTCATCAACAAGATCAAATGCTTGGAGAAGTTGACCAAAAAGCATGAAAAGCTTAAGTGCTCTCATGCTAGTTTGGTTGAAAGGTATGAAAACTTGTCAATTGAGCAAACTTGTACTATTAACTCTCTATCTTGTATTACTCAATTAGAAGATGAGAATTATATGCTCAAGGACAAGGTGGAAAGGCTCACTAGCAAGAATGAGATCTTACAAGAAGATCATGATGAGCTCTTATGCTCTCAAGAGAAGCTTATGGATTCTCATCTCATGCTAGAAATAGCTCATGAGGTTGTGGTAACATCGGTAAAATCATACCAACCTCACACTCACAAGTGCACATGTATACAAGTTTCATCTATTTTATTATGTGCTAACAATTGTTGCTCTCAAGCAAGCCAACCTTTCGTTGAGCATATAATTGAAGAAACTTGTGATGATTCCATTACAAAAGAAAATAAAGAGCTCAAGGAAGAGGTTGAGAGGCTAAAAAGGGACTTAATTCAATTGAAGGGAAAATACAGTGCTCAACCTTCTCAAGATAACCATGAATACATGGTGAAGAAGCTTATGAAGGGATCAACCACAGCATGCATCAAGCCCCATCAAGGTCACAAGTCCAACAGTGGCAAAGTCAAGGGAAAATTTGAAGAAGTGCAATCTGTCCAAAATGTAGCAGTGTTGCATCCTAGTGTGATAGTGCTGCACCTGGGCAGAATAGCAAAGCCCCCAAGGCCACCAAGGTGTAACTTCAATCAAAGAAGACTCTCAACACTTGCTTCAAGTGCAAGAAGGAGGGTCACCATGTAAGAGTTTGCTCCTTGAAAAAAGAAGAGAAGGGCATGAGCAAGATCCAAGAGAAGAAGAAGATGGCTCATGCCAAGTGCTCCAATATGGAACACAATGCCTCTATGTGTTCTAACAAGGTTGATGACCAAGCCACACTTCAAAATAGGAAGACAAGAAAAAGCAAGAGGAACTATTATGGATGTAATGAGAAGGGTCATGAAATTGCATCATGCCCCTACATGAAGGATGAAGGCTTGTCATCATCAAGAAAGAGGCTCATCGACAAGGAAGCAAACAAGAAGCAAGAGAAGAACATTTCTTGTAAGAATAAACACCGCATTTGCAACACTTGCCGAGAAAAGGGACATCTAAGTATGGATTGTCCCATGGGTAACACTCTTAAGCTCAACTCATCAATTGATTCAAATTTTCTTAGGAGGCCCAAAAATAACACTTGTGCTAGAAAGGTGATTGGTTCACTACGTGCTAGCACAATGGCCATTTGGGTGCCTAAGTCTCTTGTGACTAACCTTAATGGACCCAATATAGTTTGGGTACCAAGTTGTGCTTGATGAGTGTTGTAGGTACTTGAAGGTGATATGAAGTTTTGGGGTGCTTGAGCAAGTTTATTGAAAAATATGATCTCAAGCTATCAATCTTATTCATATATTGTCTATTCTCTCAAGATTGACCCAAGGACAAATTGATGGATATATTTCTAACTTCATACTCACCTCTGTAATTAGTACCTAACCCTTGCTAGCTAGCCACTTAACTTGTATAGTCTCTAGTAGTTCACAAATGTATGTGTTTGTAAATTATTAGGAGTGGCTAGAGTACTTCAAGTTTAAATTAATCATTTGCCATATGATGCTTTTAATGGCTCTCTAGTAGAGCAAGATCTTATTCATGTTGTAGGTATGAGGACCACCTTGTGAGGCAATCAAGCAAATGGCCATCGGTGATATAAGATCAAAAGAAGTACATGCTATAGAGGTGGAGGCTCCTCATGTCGCAGCTGATCTACAACCTGCTACTAAAGTACGAGCAGCAGTGCTGCTCACACAAGCAGCAGTGCCGGGCAGAGAAGCAGCACTACTGCACCCATGCAAATAGCAGCAGCTGACAGCCGTCCAAGTCATGGACGAAACATACAACCCATCTTTGAGCAAAATGAAGATGAAGAGACCACCTCGTCCATTACAATAAAAAGGGGTGCATGGTAACAACTAAATCCCAAGTGCAATTTATTTCAAACTAAACTCCTTTGTGCCTTGTGTAGCCACTTAGGATAAAAGAAGCACTTGAGAATTTACATTGGTTGTTGGCCATGAAAGAGAAGTATGATTGGAATTGAATTGATTATCTACAACAAGCAACATAGATGACTTAAGTTTCCTTTGTGGACTTCAAACCAAGAATGTTAAGATGAAGCAAGTTTATGTTCATCCATGCATATTATGAGTTGATTTGGGGGATTTAGAAACTTGGTTCACATTGGAGGATACAAGTAAATTTCAAGAAGGCCAAGAATGAAGAATCAAGCTCAAGTAAAGTAAAGGCACTTATCACTCATAATTCAAGAACTCTCTACTTGATCGAATCTTGTCTTATGATAGATAGTCAAATTTTCATTCTTATCTTAAGGGCATGTGCATGCTATAATGGTAGTAAGTATTTCTTGGCATGGTTCAATTTGATTACTCTATTGTTGCCATGACCTAGACATAGAGTGAAATCCCAAGTTTTTAGATGAATAAAGTGCTATGTGAGAAATTCAAATACTTAGAGCACTTACCAAAAGGGAATGTACTCTATGACTAGTGTTGTGAGACTAATCTTTCTTTCTAAGTGATATGTGTAGTCTCACTAAATGAGAATATGTTTATCAAATGAAGTGTGCTATCAAATGAAGGCTATCAATCCAAAACATTGCGATGTATTCTCTCTAGTTAATTTAAAATTGATTCATCTATGTTAGCCACTCATCATAATATGGCTTAAATCTGCCCTTCGGACTTCATTGACCAATCATGCACATTCATATTTCCATTCCACTCAAAAGAGTGTGCATGAGGCATCAAGGGAGATTTAGTCCATATTATGAGGTTTTTTCTATTTGGTAACCCACTTGCCTTCCACACATAAAGCGTTACTAAATGAGAAACTAGCACTTGTGTTACTAATACCCTCTTGTGTTGAGCTTATTTATAGAAAATCAAGAAGAAGAGGTTGTGCTTGTTTAACTGAATAAATCACAAGCCTGAAGGCTACTCTTCACCTAAAGAAAGATAAGGTTGCTAGAGGCCAAAGAGATAAAAAAATATGAGATTGAATAAAATCAAGTTTGAGGTTGAGTTGGATAAGCTATATTGAAAGAATTCACAAGACTACAAGTATTGATAAGAGGACTAAATGGAAATAAAGTCTTGTGAGTATTCTTAGTCAAATTCACCTCAAGATTGGACAAGACCATGAGAAGAATTGGGAATTATCAAATCTGTGCAGAAAATTAAAATTATGAGTTGGCTGCCTTCAAGCATGGATTTGAAAGTTCAAATACTGATGAATTGACCTAAAACTTTGTGAGCATGCTACACACATCTAGTACTTATTACTGTACAATTTTATTAAAGATTGATTGAGAAGAACATCAGTTGTGAGTTGAATTCTATTAGCTTCAGCAATGCTGCTTTTAGAATCTAGTAGTTGTGATAGAAAATTGATTTGGCTGACCAAATAGAGTTCAAATGAGCTAAAATTTTTACATAAGTTAGAGGATTCATGGGTGCACATCTCTACCAAATTTTATGCATATTAGACTAGTGGTCTGAGAGATATGATTTTTTCTCCAAGAAAGATAGAATTTGAAAACTCACTGTATGGAATTGGATTGCATCAAAACAACAAGATTAAGGTGTCTCTCAAGATTGGTCATGAAGAATTAGTAAAAATGAGATGCATTAGTTTAGTCCAAAGGAGTTGCAATCAAATTACAAGCAACAAGTAGCTGCAACTAGTTGGAACTAGCAGAAATCAGTTACAGGCTTTCAGAAACAGCAGCTAAAATTAATTGAAACTAGAAGAAATCAGTCGTAGGCTTTCAAAAACAACAACTAAAATCAATTGAAACTAGATGAAACCAGTTGACTTCAGAAGGTACAAGCAGCAGTAATGAGTTACAATCAGTTGGAACTAGCTAAAATCAATTGGAAGCAACTGTAACCAGCTGAAACTAATTGGACTGCAAGCAGCTTGAAGGAGTTTGAGTCAATTGGAATATAGTGTAAATTTCTCCCTTGACCTCATAGTTATTGATGTGCATAAGTGTACATTGTATACTCTTGTATGCATAAATTGAGGGGGAGTTTAGCCTATATCTTGTGGGACTATTGGTTTCTTTCAAAGTTAATGTTGAGTAATCTCACACACATTGGAAAAAGAAAAACATCAAAGGAGGATGGATGGTTCCAATGGAATCCTTGGGGTGCTTCAAAGGTTATTCTAGGAGGTCTCAGTATTTATAAACCAAATGCTCTCGGTTCAGTATCGGATGCCCCAATCCTTTAGTGGAACTGGATTTGAATGAATTGGAGAAAATAATTGAAGAGTGGACTTTCATTGTTACTTCTCCTCTTTAGAGCTCATCAAGTGCACATGATCCATCCCATTGATCACCTAAGATCATATCAACAAAGAGTGGAAACTCCTAGTTCACAATTTGCAAATTTCATGAATTTGACATTTTGCTCTCTGTGTGAGTTGCTTTAGGTAAAGAAAGAACTAGGAACCTAATATGGATCTTGGATGATCATAAAAGCTCTAATTCACCATGAGTCATCAAGTGAAGAACTATGGCTATCCAAATCATCAAGTCTCACTTATGATGGTCATATCAATGTGGTGATCTATCTACCTTGGTGGTGGTATGTTTTCTTTGGCAAAATTTTAATTGTTGCAAATTTGTTATGCCTTAACCAAGATATAGGATGAACTCCTCTAGACTCTTAAACTGATTCAAGTGCTTTCACAAGTAATTCGAGTACTTGATGCACATATTAAGGGGGAGCCCATTCTATGTCTTGTGTCTTTGAGACTAACCTTTTCTTCTAGTGAATTTGTAGTCTCTCGGTGAGAATGAGTTTCTCATGGGTATGCTACATTGGCTCAATCCAAATTGGTTAAGTTATCTCTCATATTCATTTAGATTGCATTTTTATCTCTTAAGTAGCTACTCTCCATAATATAGATTAAATTCCCTTGTCTGGACTTAATTGACCAAAAGTGCATATGTTCTTGCCTTCCACATGTATATGTATGCACTATAAAAAATGGGGAATTCAGTCTATGTGATGAAGTTTTTCAATTAGTGATCCACTTGCCTTCCACATCCAAAATGATCACTAGTTGTGAAACTCTAGCTTGTGCAATTTAATGCTATCTCTTATCTTTATGAGCATTCCCTAGACGAAATCATGAGATACAAGAATCCATTCAAATTGGCATCAGCTTGTGAAGACTCTTTCAATTGGTGTCAAAATTGTAATGATTATATTTCAATTGGTATTTGTGGATAATCTTTCAATGTGGCATATCGAGAAATATATCTTCAATTGGTATCTCAAATGACAACAAGAGCTAGCAATGGACTTTCAATTGAAATCAAGCATAGGTTTGTGATATCTCCTATGATCAAGAGAGATGAGCACAAATGAAGTTTTTTTTGCATTGTGGCAAGCCCATCAAAGCACTAAATTCAAAATTTCATAATCACGGTGGAGATTATGAGGCTTAGAACAAAGGTATGTCACTCCATGAACTCTTGTACTACTTTTGTGCATCTAGGCCCTTACATGCTAGTGTGTGCATGTGTATGCAATATTTTGAGTCACACCATGAGTTTGTTCTTGTGGTGATGATTCGAGAATTATTCAGATATTTGGTTGATATCTCTTGTGGTGATGGCATGAGTCAGTCTCATGTTAAAAGTGTCATCTAAGTGAGGTATGAGCCAAATATTCTAACTTCTCAAGAATCTTGACTTAAATTGTTGCATACTTTGTTTGGTAAAAAACTTAGGAGAGAAATCCTATATGCTAAACTTTTACCTACCTCTTGCCCTCACTTGTCTACCATCATTTGTTCCTCTTGGTGGAGAGATCCTTTTTGGAGATTAATGCCAAAGGGGGAGAAATATTGGGAGAGAATGTAAGGGAGGAGAGATTGATATGTGGATTTAAAGGGATAAAAGAGAGGCATATAAGATTTTTCAATTTTATGGCGTGGTGTGTGCAAGGAAAGTTTAAATTGATGCTCTTGATAAGGATCATATATGCTAGTGTGTGATGTTCATGCCTTGAATGATGTATTGTTTATTTTCTCTGACTACCATTGTGCGGCAGTGTCGCGCTCACTCACGGAAGTACCACACATGATAGCTTCAAAAACTTCTTGAGTGCATGAACTGCCATGAGCATTACATTTATCATGATGACACCTTGCACCCTACGGATGCTAAGATATAGGAGAGTTCCCACACTTCATCTTGAATATGTGCATTTGGCATTTGAGGCCAAAATTTAAAATTCCATTCTATGCACACATTTAGGGGGAGCTCACTATATCATAGGATTCAAAATCTTATTATTTATCAATCTCTTGTAAGCTTTAATTGTGTTGTTATCAATCACCAAAAAGGAGGAGATTGTGAGTGCATCTAGCCCTTTAGTGGGTTTTGGTGAATTGAATGACAACACCATTAAAGGTCTAACAAGTTTACTAAGTGTTGAAAAGGAAATTGAGTTTATTGCATACACTTGTGGATTGTGGAATGAGAAGTGTATATAGGTTCAATAAGAAGGCAAACTTGATGATATTTCACATAATGTTCAAATCAAGGCCAAAATTATGTATCGTTGTGTTAGAAGATCATATAAACAGTATAGTGCAAGAAAAAGACAACACTGCAAATAGAGTTGATGAAATGGCTTCTATATTGTGGGATATTGTAGTATTATGAGAAAGCAAGCATATTTGACAAATGGTAAATGAGACATGAGTTGATGATTTTGGATTGGTCTCAATAATGGCTTGCTTCGCATGAATAAGAATAGTTTGATAGCGGATTAGCTTTGATCAAGGATTGAAGAATGAGTCAAGAATGCATAAGTGAAGAAATACGAAGCAAAGGTTTAAATGACAAAGGACACAACTCATATTGGATATAAGTCGGTCTCTATGTTAGTTTGCTTGTATGGATAAAGATTTGGAAAATCACTTTGTATTGCTTTGATCAAGCTAGAAGTATGAAGATAGATATTGAAGTGAATGTTAGGAGTGTCAAGCCAAAATGAAGAGGAAATAAGGAATCATGAATTGGCTTGACCATATTGATGTTGATTCATATATCTCAATCTATGTGAATCTAACTGAAGCTTGATTGATCTCAACATTCATATCTAGAAGATATTCAAAGGATCACAATATTGAAGAAATAGTTTTTCAATGGATGCTTGATATGATGTGACTTGAGTATCGCTCGATAGGGTGAAGATAGCAAGGAAAGGGCTTCGAGGGACTAAGCGAAGGTGAAGGGCAAGCGATGGCTTGAGGACCGAGGTACCATGGCTAAGGTGAAGAAGACAGTACTTGCATTGAGTCGAGGAACTAATCAAGCTATGAGGAGTCATATTGTGTTGAGGATCAAATCATTAGTGGAAGTGACTTGAAGCCATGGATTGAACTTGCATGTGTTGAAATGGTTCAAGTCACATGCTCAAGGTATAATGGGAATGAGGACAATACATTCGATGGTGGAGACCCCAATCATAAAAGGATGCGGTGACCAACTCAAAGATGTTTAAATTCTTTGATATTTTGAATTTGAGTTTAGGAAAAGCCACACTATAAAGAGGGATACAATGTACAAGCTTTAATGTGCAACCAAGTGCTCATTTACCCACCAAATATCCTTAAAGCCTTAGCCAAGACAACAAGCTTTGCAATCCTATCTTTTGTGCTACCTGGAAGGTGAGGCACTACCATAGTTCAGGTGAGGCACTGTCGTAGTTCAGTCATGGCACTGCTGTGACTTAACTGACCGTTGGGAGCAGGGGGTATTTATACCTTCTCTTCTCTCCCACAATGGTCACCCGTTTGGATCGACCATTTCCTTCCCAGGTGCGACCAGAGCAGCTCTCTCTCTCTCACCATTAGAGCCCCTCAAGCTTCTCTCTTTGATTTCATTCCAAATCAAAGAGAGTTTGAGCCTCCAAACTGTATTAGAGAGCAACCCCAACTGTTCTTCAAATGCCAAAGCACTTGGTTCACGTTCAAGCTGGTGGATTGTTTTTGTTACTCTTGGAGCTTGCTCCTAGTCGGCTAGAGCATCGCCCATGGAGCATGCCAACTTGTGTGGCAGCCCCGGGAGGTTTATAATCACTCCAAACAGCTAGTGAAATCACTCCTCATCTCAAGAGTTCATTCTCTTGACTTGAGAATGAGGAAAGGGTTGAAAGAGATCCGAAGCCTTTGTGGCAACCTCAACAACGTGGACATAGGCAAGCCTTAGTGGCGAGCTGAACCACGGGATAAATCGGTATCTCACTTGTGTTCTTGTGATTTGCATTGCTTTACTTGTGTTTGTGGTGATTCTAGGGTTTGGTCCCGATCTACTTGTGCTTAAGCTTCCGCTGTGATTCAAGTGGTGGAATAGGTTCAACACTACCCTAGGAAGCTCAGTAATTTACCTGATCTAATATTCCTTGGGCAGTTTTTGGATTATAGTTCAAGCTTGTCTGTAGGACCAATAGCGCTGCATTTTTAGTGCGGTAGTGCTGTAGTGCGGCAGTGCCACACCTTGAGAGCAGTAGTGCCATGCCTATACTAACAGCAAGTCTGAGTTTTGTTTTAAACAGGCCTATTCACCCCCTCTAGGCGACATCAAGGTCCTTTCAAAAGAAGAGCAAGTTTGGTATGAATAATACTATGAAGAGTTCTTCCATATTCATGCTCTCATATCATTTATATAGTACTGCATATGAACTAGAGTTTAGTTTTCATGTTATAATCATGACATATAAACAAGCATATAGTTTGTGTGTTATGATCTTAACATGTCCAACTTTGTGCTTAATCATTCGTACGAATTATATGAGTAGAAGTAGAACTAGGGTTGAGGTGGCGGTTCGTCGTTCCTTTGGGGTTGCCTATATTCTTGTTTGTTAATCCGTAGGGTTGGAGTCCTAGGGGGGATATAGCTAGTTTCCTTGTACATGGGCATGGTGCTCGGGTTTACGGGGAACCTTCGGATACGATGGTATCCCACGGTTGAGGGGTAGGCGGCATATGGTGATAGCCCTATCCGTCCCTTGTAACCCCCCACATTCAGGTATTGTGTAGGAGTTTTAAAGTCTCTCGCACTTGCTAGCAGACCAGTGCTCGGAGATCTCTCTATCCATCTTAAACTTAGCTCTAACTCTAATCATATAACTTGTATGATCATTAACTGTTCTTTGCTTGGCTATATTAGAACATGGTAGCTCCATGTAGGAACATTCTTTTATTCTTTGTTTACTTTTATCCCTGAGGTTGGCCTAGATGTGCGTCCACTATCCTTGATATACTTTTTTTACCCCTATTATGAATTATGGTCCACTATGCAAGTATGTAATCATGTTTATGTCTATGCTAGACTCTGCATACCTTGCCCTCCTTTGGGAAAATATAAATAACAATTCCTGAATACTTTCGGGTGAAATGCTACAACGATAGATCCATGCGCTTAATCATTAAGCACTGTTGTAGTTGGGGTTTCTTGGCGGCGTTGCTAAGATTAACTCAATCTTAGTAATGGTGTTAAGAAATACCAACAGGCATTCCTGGCGCCATTGCCGATGATGGACTTAAAACCTCCTCACTTGGTGATTGCGCTAAGAAATGCCAACACCCGGTCATGAGGACGATTTGTTTGCATGTGTACAGAAGTCCGATGTGCATCTTTAGGACTTTATTCGTTGGTTCAGTGAGATCCAAAACATGATCCCCGACATG
The DNA here is from genome assembly GCA_904845875.1 of Miscanthus lutarioriparius. Taxonomy (NCBI): domain Eukaryota; kingdom Viridiplantae; phylum Streptophyta; class Magnoliopsida; order Poales; family Poaceae; genus Miscanthus; species Miscanthus lutarioriparius. Next base: position 7,254,003 of record CAJGYO010000018.1, read on the forward strand.
ACTGAGGATCGGGTGATTATAGCCTTCAAGCAAGGGTGTAAAGATGAATGAACCGCAGAGAAGTTAGCCACCAAAAACCCAAAGATGGTCACTGAGCTCTACAAGATTCTCGATGCAACGACAAAGGCAGCTGATGTCCGAGCCCGAATGCATGGACAGCCTGATGCTGAAGATAAGAAAAAGAACAAGGAAAAGAAGCACAAGACCGAAGCTGATATCCTTGTCACAAGAAAAGGAAAGGCTCCGCCATGACGATAAGGTAAACCTAAGGACCTTCCCGTCTATTGCCCTGTTCACCATTCTACCAAGCATAGCTTTGTAGATTGTCTGGTCTACAAGAAGTAGAAGCAGGAGGAAGAGCGGGCACGTAAGCCCGAAGGCCCAGTCCTACAAAGAGCCACCTAGGCGACAAGCCAACCCCCAAAATGGCGACAATCCGATCGCCTTGGGGGAGAATGAGATTGCTATAATCTATGGCGGCACGGCCACACCAGCCTCCAAGACCAAGTTGAAGCAGGTCGAGCGGCAAGTGAATAGTACCTAGCCCTTGGACAAAAGGCTTAAATGGTTAGAGGTACTGATCCAATTTGACATTCGGGATCATCCCCTAAATCTGTACGACAGTCCGTTGCTCCCGCTGATCATAAAACCCTACATCAGGAATTATAAGGTCGGTCGAACCTTAATTGACAGCGGAAGTGGCCTCAATCTTCTTTTCGCCAATACATATGACAACCTAGGATTACCTAGGAAGCGCCTCCTCCCGGTCAATGAGCCTTTCTATGGGATAAAGCCAGGCATGTCAGGATACCCTCTCAGGAGAATCGACCTACAAGTTACCCTCAGAGAAGGCGAGAACACGAGGTCCAAATTCCTGACATTCGAGATTGTAGACTTTGAGTCAGCATATAACTGCATCCTGGGAAGACCGTTCCTGAAGAAGTTCATGGCAGTCACTCATTTTGCCAACTCAGTACTCAAGGTACCAGGCCCTCGTGGCCCGATGACTATTTATGATGACCGAAAGGGTGCTGTCGCCTATGACATGAAAACCCTAGACATGATCAGGCAGTATGCACAGGCTCCGATAGACTCAAAGGAACCATCGACCATGCTACAGAAGACTACTGCGGTGGCAACCATGACTCCAGCTACCCCGAAGCCAAAAGATGTGCCGAAAGACCCTGAGTCCTCCAAGGTAGCTACAGCCCGAGCTAAGGCTTCAGCACCACCAGCTCAGGAACTAGCGGTCACCGCCAGTGAAAGCCATGAAGAATACAATGAGTTGGTAAAGATTCCTGCCGCTACTCAAGCGAAGGAGACCCAGGATGACACGTCAACAAAGAAAGCAGTTCTGGATCCTTAGAATCCAACCAAAACAACCAATATCGGGTCAAACCTGGACCCCTAATAGGAACTCAAGCTTGTTGCTTTTCTCCAGGCAAATAAAGATGTGTTTGCTTGGGAACCGTCTGACATGCCTAGGATTCCTAGAGAAGTAATAGAGCACAAACTCGGTCTACCAGCTGGTGCCCAACTAGTCAAACAGAAGTAGACATGCAACACCCCAAAAAAGCGAGCTGCCATACGTGACAAAATTAACCGTCTGTTGAAGGTAGGTTTTGTGGGAGAGGTCCCTTTTCCGGAGTGGCTAGCAAACCTTGTCATGGTAAAGAAGCCTAATGGTACATGGCGGATGTGTGTGGATTACACTGACTTAAATAAAGCGAGCCCAAAGGATGAATATCCCCTTCCGAGGATAGATCAAATTGTAGATTCAACCTCCGAATGCGAATTGCTATGTTTTCTAGATGCCTATTCGGGGTATCACCAAATTAGCATGTGCATAGATGATGAGGAAAAAATTGCATTTGTAACTCCTTTTGATGTATACTGTTATATTAAGATGCATTTTGGCCTAAAGAATGTTGGTTCTATGTATAAAAAATGTGTTCATATTATTCTTGAAAGCCAGATCATCCGTAATGTCGAAGCATATATAGATGATATAGTTGTTAAAAACAAATCCAGTGGTGATCTAATCACCAATCAAAAGGAAACTTTTAACAATTTACGTAAGAATAAAATGATGCTCAATCCTGATAAATGTGCGTTTGGTGTTTCTTTGGGTAAGCTACTCGGGTACTTGGTGTCTCAGCGTGGCATCGAGGCAAACCCCAAGAAGGTCAAGGCGATCGAAGATATGCAGTCTCCACGTAGTCACATGGAAGTCCAGAAATTAGCTAGAATGGTGGTAGCCCTGAGTTGATTTCTATCCAAGTCAGGAGAACGAGGTACGCCATTGCCATTTTATAGATTGCTACATAAACATGATGGTTTCCAATGGGATGAACAAGCTGAGGAAGCATTTCATAGATTCAAGCAATACCTGAAACAATTACCGACCCTCGTGCCTCCAAAGGATGGCGAAGTCATACTCTTATATGTACCAGCAACCCCCAAAGTTGTTAGTGTGTTCCTGGTGGTCGAGTGTTAGGAAGGGAAATCCATGAAGCAGCACCTGGTTTATTTCATAAGTGAAGTCCTACATGACGCCCGATCCAGGTACCCTAACATCCAAAAACTATTATACGCCGTACTAATGTCTTCTCGAAAGCTTAAGCATTATTTCTTGAGTCATAAGATCAAAGTGGTTTCATCTTATCCACTCGGCACCATTGTGCATAATCGAGATGCCATCGGTAGGATTGCCCAATGGTCAATAGAGCTAGGACAATACGACACACAATTTGTACCTTGAACTGCGATCAAATCGCAGGCTCTAGCTGATTTTGTTGCAGAGTGGACAAACCTCGAACCTAAAGAGGCAGCGCAGAAACCCAAGCATTGGCCCATGTTTTACGATGGTATGAAATGTAAAAATGGCACGGGGGCTAGAGTTGTCCTGGTATCACTAGAGGGAGACACTCTAAGGTACGCAATTCAAATTGATTTTACTAACCCAACTCTGACCAACAATATTGCTAAATATGAGGGTATGTTACCTAGTTTACGAATTGCCATATCCTTGGGAATCCAAAGGCTACTTGTGAAAGGGGATTCAGAAGTAGTTGTCCAACAAACATCCAAAGGATATCGAACAACGAAACATGGCCCCATATTTGCAAGCATATCGACGGTTAGAGTCAAAATTCGATGGACTCGAAGTCCAATATATCCCTCGCAAATATAATACCAATGCCGACTCTTTGGCCAGTCGAGCAGCTGTCGGTGTTTCACCACCGATAGCCTGCCTCGGGGGTACCCGGGGCAGTATTGTTCGGGCTTCGGCATATGCTGAACTCAATGGTAAACGCAAGAGACAGTCGATTTATCCTGGTTCAGGCCCTCGATCGTAGATCGAGTAACGACCCTACGTCCAGTTGGCGTTTGCCTTTGCGTTGGATTGATTATGAAGTGTTATGTTGTACCATTGTTCTCCCTTTCAGGAGCCCTGCCCTCCTTTATATTGTCAGGAGGCCAGAGTCCTAGTCGGTTTACAATGAGGTTTCCTAGTAGGATTACTTAATAGTTCTACTATTAAGATTACATGGGAAGAATCCTAGTTGAACTAGATCTTTTATCTCTCTTGCGGGGTATCCTGTGGGTCCCACATCGACAAGCCCCCGAGCACTTCATGGTTGAGCTCTGAAAGTCTCGCTTTGCTCCTTCAGGTCTTGTTAGGTAGGAACAAAATGTTATCCGAGTGCTTTCTGGAGTGAAACCTTGTAGCGCTTCTTGGGACCTTCGAGTGGTGAGTGTTTTGTGAAGAAAAAGTACATCCATCTGGTTGTAGCCCCCGAGCCTCTTGCTATTTGGAACAAGGAGCTGGAGGATCTTTTCTTGAAGTTGCTCTGATTGTTCGCTGAAGTTTTGTCAAAAAGAACTCGAATATGGCTCGTTCCGGGTTCTTTTTGTCGCAATGTCTTGAAGTGGTCTACGTTGAGGAAGTCTTTTGGTGACGTGCGCTTTTTCGAAGAAAAAGTGCACTCACTGAGTGTAGCCCCCGAGCCTCTTGCTATTTGGAACAAAAAGTTGGAGGGTCTTGATCCTTTATGTTGTTTGAAAATCTGTGTTCTGAAGTAGTCCCCGAGACTTGAATTTTGTCATCATCCGAGTAGTTTTTGTGGTATCTTTCCGAAGCGGCCCTTTAGTCTTGGATTAGACCATCATCTGAGTAGTTTTTGTGGTATCTTTCTGAAGCGGCCCTTTAGTCTTGGATTAGACCATCATCCGAGTAGTTTTTGTGGTATCTTTCCGAAGCGGCCCTTTAGTCTTGGATTTAAACCATCATCCGAGTAGTTTCAAGCGTGGCGACCTCCGAGCCTATGTCCTTCTTTTTTGGTGGGTGCAATTTTTCATAAAAATTGCACTCACTGAGTGTAGCCCCCGAGCCTCTTGCTTTTGCTTGCAAAAGTTGGAGGGTCCAGATTCCTGTCTTCAAAAAATTCTGGGGCTTTGCTTGCAAAAGTTGGAGGGTCCAGATTCCTGTCTTCAAAAAATTCTGGGGCTATGTATCCCGCAGCCTCGTGCTTTCTCCGAGTTCTTTTCTTTTAGAAAAGAAGTCGGATGAAGAGTCTTGATGCGTCGTCGTCGTTGTAGTCTTGAGTTTCTTGTACTTTTTGTCTTTTGTCTTTGGTTCTGAGCCCCCGAGCGTATATCCGTGTTGTTTTGTTCAGGAAAAACTCGGATGCGAGGTCTTATGCATTTCTTTGATAATCTGCTTCTTTGCCGGATGTAGTTGTATGGTGGTGGTTGAGTGTAAATGCCTTTTGTTCACGGGTTGTACTGTGCTGGTATATTCTTCCGAATATGCCCGTCTTCGAGTACTGTTTTCTCTCTCCTGAGTCATCCATCATTGAGTCCTGTCCTTTCACTGTGCCCTTTCTTAGGCTTGTTTCGTTGGTACTCCTGGTCCATGTGCGCCGCTCCTTTGGTCTATAAATCTTTCTCTCGAGCGCTTGCTTTCACCTATTGGATATTCCGTTGAAACCTTCGTGGTCATGAACATGGTAGTTTGTGAAGTAGAGCAGCCCCCGGGCATATTTTGTAGTTCCTGTGTGTCTTGTCGTAGCTGGAGGAAGTCTTGTGATAGGGATTAGAGGTAGGCTAATCCCGCGACAGCATTGTGCCAGGATGTATGTGGTGGTAGTTGGAGGAAGTCTTGTGATGTGGGCTTCGTTTCTTCATCTGGCGCGCTTACGGGTTGATCGTCGTCGCTTTGTCTTGAGACTGCCCAAAGTCAGATCAACACCATATGCAGTATCACATCGGTCTTGGGTAGACAGATGCCCGCCGGCCTTCTCTGCTCCATGTTGTCCTGCCGTGCTGCCGATTTCCGCCTTGAGTACACTGCGTCCTTCCTTTGAAGAAAACAGTGTAGCTGATGGCGGTTTGTCCTTCCTAGTAGCAATTTGGGACACGTAGTCGTTCCAGAGCCTAGCCATGTCCGCGTTCTTCTTTGCTACCTTGCTTTTCGTGGTGCCGAGTTCGTTGGGTCTTGTAAGATTTGTAATCTTCTATTTTTGAAGTCGCTTGTAATGTAACGAATCTTGTCTTTAAGATTTGTAACCTTCTGTTTTTGAAGTCGCTTGTAATGTAACGAATCTTGTCTTCTGAGTTGTCTTTTACTTTTCTGTTGCGATCCCTGTTGTCCATGAGATTACCGGGTTCTTTCTCAAATAACCGGGTTCTTCTGTTCCTTGTGAGGTAGCCTTTTCTTTCTTCTTTCTTTCTTTTTGTTTTGACGAGTTGTTCTTGTAGCGATCTGATACCCCTGCCGTGGTGCTGGACAGATAAGTCTGAAGTCTGCCCGTTGGTTTGTACTGTTGTGTGGATCTGTGCCCTCCATCGTTTTAGCTGCATCGGTAAATGGACCGTCACGTTCCCACACTGTGTTTTATCGGGCCTTGTGGGCCGTTTGTATCGCTGAGAAATCTATTTAAAGACCCTTGCTGCCCAACTCTTGCCTTTAAACCCTAGCTTTCAGAAATCCGCCGCCGTCACCGTCGCCGTAACCCGAGCACCATCATCCTACATTTTCCTTAGCGCCTCTTTTGCTTCCGCCAGTTCATGGGAAAGAAGAAAACCGCAAGCAAGTCTCAGGCGACCTTCGTAGATGAGGAGTCATCCCTTTCTTTGATCGAAAACCAGGAGTTCGTGGCTATGAGGGCTGCTCAGAAGGTTTGGCCGGCTCCAACAACAAGCGAAGACCAGCTGCGCGAGCTCGTTAGCGATGGCTTGATTCAAAGCAAAGTCATCACTGAATGGAGAGTTCCGGGCGAGCATCGGGTTCCAGCTCCGGGTCCTGGTGAGATTGTCCTCTTCGTTTCCTTTGTCCGCGCCGGATTTTGCCTTCCTGCTTCCGCTTTCCTTCATCAGTTTCTTGGTTATTTCGGGATTAGTCTGAACCACCTAACCCCCAATGCCATTCTCCATCTTATTGTTTTTGTTCATCTTTGTGAAGCTTTCCTTGGAATCCCTCCTTCTCTGTCTCTTTTTCGCTTTTTCTTTCGTCTGAAACCTCAACCCCGCCGTGAAGAAACCAGCGTTCTTGGCGGTTGCGGGATTCAGTTTCGTCAGGGTCTCAAAATCAAGTTTTTTGACTATGACCTGGTCGATTCTGTAAAAGATTGGCGTGCCGAGTGGTTTTACGCTGCCAATTTGATCCCTTCCCTTGCCATTCATCCCGGATCTGGTCCTATGGTGAATGACCGATGGGACAAGAAGCTTGAATCGCCTGCTGAGATTCAAGTGATTCAGCCACTCCTTGATAGGATTAGCATGCTGAAACAGCAGGGTTTGACCGGCTTTGGTATTGTTTCGAGCTTTCTTCGTCGTCGGGTTCAGCCTTTGAAAGAGCGGGAGCATCTTGGTTTTGAGTATTCTGGGGCCGAGGATCCTTCACGCATGGTCCCAGCTCTTGAGCTGACCGGTGAGGAGGTACTCGAGCGTCTCCAGAAGATGCTGAAAGGAGTGAGCGTCATTCCTCCTGCTGTCACCGAGTTCTCAGCCAACAACCCGCCCCCAGCTGTGAGTTGTCTCTCTTTTTGTTTGAGTACTTTATGCACTTTAGCTGCATCTGTTCTTGCTTAGCTTTTCTTTGTCTTGGTGTTTTATCCTTTTTCGCAGGAGCTTGGGCGGAACTTTGTCGACCCGGTCTCTCCTGATGTTTTCCCCGCCGTGGCGGAGACTGGGGATAGACTTGCTGGAACTTCTGCAATTAGTAAGTCCCAAACCTCTACCGCCCTTCCTGGGGTTTCTTCCGGATTTGTTGATGTATAAGAAGAATATGTTCCTCGTCTAGTCCCTCGCGGTCCTCGCAGTGTCCCGAAGAGGGGGCGAACGGATGGGTCTTCATCTGGCCTGCCTGTCTCCAAGAAGCCTCGTAAACCAAGTACTCTCTCAGGTACTCCAGTTGTTGCTAGCATGCTCTTAGGTGAGCACATTTGATACTCTTTGTTCTTTTATTTCCCTGTTTCTCTCATGATCTGAGTACTTTTTATCCTCTTTTCAGCAGGTGCTCTGGTTTCCCTGGCTGAGGAGGACGAAGATGATGAAGTACCCCTCATCATGCGGCGGTGAGTTGCTTTTCATATTCCTATTGCATTGAATTTCTCTTCTTTGTCTTGACTTTTAGTCTTGAACTTTTTGAAGTAATCGGAGGCCGGGTGTGAGTTCTCCCGAGGTTCCCGTGCCGACTTCTTCTGAAGCTCCAGTGTCGAGTTCTTTGGTAGCCCCGGTACCGAGCTCTACCGCTCCTCTAGTACGGAGTTCTTTCACGTCTCCAGCCCCGACTCCTTCCGCGGCTCCGTTGTCGGCTATTCCGCTCTCGTCGCCGGGTGGCGGGGACATTTTCACCATCGTGGTTCCTCCTGCGAGGCCTTCTCTTGGCTTCGCGAAGAAGAAAGTGGTTGGGTGAGTAGATTCTAGCTTTATCTTTTTGGCTTCTATTTTCCTTCCTCTGGTTCTTATCGGTGCTTCCTTTTATCACTTTTCAGTGTTTCGTCTTCTCTCATTCCTTCATCGACTTCTTCTCTCGCTTCCTCCTTGCGTGCCTTGAGTCCCAAGCCTCGGGACTCACAAGATTCTGTTGATGAAGTTGCTTGTGGGGCTTCAGCTACTGGCGGTTATGCGGTCTTGGCCGCTTCCGGAGGTGATCGTGACCGTCGCTCCGGGTCCTTCTGAGGGTTTGACTCTGGCTTCCCTGGAGGTTTCTTTGGTCGTTCCTTCTTCGCCCCGTCCGGCCTCTCCTTCCCCTTCTCTTGCATCCGGCGGTCCTTCTTTTTCCGATGACTTGGTGCAACAGTTCGATGCCACCCATCGATTGTCAGAGTTGACCGCAGCCTGGGGGAGCTTGTCGACCCTCACGACTTCTTTTGGTGAAAAGCTCCAGGTAGGTTTTACTGCCGTTCCTCTTTTGCATGCTCGTTTTTCTTCTGTCCTTACGCCTTGTTTTTCTTTGCCTCTTTTGGCTCAGTCTTTCTCTCGTGATCATTCTGGCTTCTTTTTCTCATCTGAAAATGAGAGAAAGTTGTCTTCTGAGGTGGACGCTCTGAAAGCCGATCTCGACCTTCTCCGAGCTGAGTTGGAGACAGAGCGTCAAATGCACCAAAAGGAGGAGAAGACCCTTCGTGCCCGGGTAGTGGAGACGGAGACCGCGGTGGAGTCTGCGAAGAATGAATGCAAAGGTGTCGCGGGTTCTGCCTGTTTTTTCTTGTATTTTGACTTCTTTTTTCGCTGACTTGTTCTTGGGTGTCTTGTCTAGTTCTCCGAGCTGAGAAGCAGAAGCTCTCGGAGAGTATCGATGAAATGAAGGCTCTTGTCCGCTCTAGTCATAATAAGGCTGAGGAGGTAATTACTCATGCTGAGGAAGAACTCGCCCTTGCTAAGCTGATTAGGCGCGGAGCTGACAGAGATCTTGTGCAGGCCCAAAAAACTATTGAAGGCTTGTCCGGGAAGCTGGCGACGGCTACTGAAAATTGGAATGTTTTGTGGAAATCTTTTCGTTCAGTAGCCGATGTTCTCCGGACTCCAGCGGATGACGGGCAATCTTGGGCGCAGTTCATTCCCCGGATTCCGACTCGTTTCCAAGAGTTCGCGAAGAAGTGTGCCCAAGTATGTACCAAGAATGTGCTAGCCCAGGTCCGGGTCCTTGCTCCAGAGGCGCCTCTGTCCAAGATAGCAGAGGAAGCTGAAAGCCAAGAATACCTTGATGCCGTTGAGAGGATGGAGCCTGAGGTCGAAGGTTTAGCCAGTAGGGTTGTAGATAGTCTAAATATTGACATTTCCCTTCCTGATGACAATGCCTGATCCGATTGACCAGCTTCTTGTAATATTACACTCCTCTTTGAATGAAGATTCTTTGTTTTTGTTGATGTATTCTTTGCCTGGGTGTAGTCGAAGTTACTTGACTTGCTGAGTATTTTGTCCCGTTTTCTTTTCTGCTCCATAAAACAACTCTGTGTGTTATCCTGACGAGACCCCTCGACTTGTCGAGTACTTTTCTTTTCTTCCTCTTTTGTGATCCGTTGAGTGCTTTGTCCATGCTGTGACTTGCTAGATGTAAATCTTTGTGTTGACACCGCGCTATGAAAAAATGACTCGGCATAGAATGTTGCCTTTTGAGTGGCGCTTGTATTTTTCTAAGGAAAAAGTATTCCTATCTGGATGTAGCCCCCGAGCCTCTTGCTTTTCGGAACGAAGAGCTGGAGGGTCTTTTTGAAGTTCAATTTCGGTTGACTAGTTTTGGGTGTTAGCTTTTAGCTACCCTCATCGGCGGGCTCAAGCGTTTTTCAGCTATTTTGCTCTCGGCCGGGATGCTCAGGCATGTTTTTAGCCATTTTGCTTTTCGTTTCGGGTGTTAGCTTTTAGCTACCCTCATCGGCGGGCTCAAGCGTGTTTTCAGCTATTTTGCTCTCGGCCGGAATGCTCAGGCATGTTTTCAGCCATTTTGCTTTTCGTTTCGGGTGTTAGCTTTTAGCTACCCTCATCGGCGGGCTCAAGCGTGTTTTCAGCTATTTTGCTCTCGGCCGGAATGCTCGTGCATGTTTTCACCATTTTGCTTTTTTGTTTCGGTGTTAGCTTTTAGCTACCCTCATCGGCGGCTCAAGCGTGTTTTCACTTATTTTGCTCTCGTACCGGATGCTCGTGCATGTTTTCAGCCATTTTGCTTTTTGTTTTGGGAAAACAACTCGTTGGAAGTCATGACAAGACATGCTGTGGATGAATATCATCTTTATTGATCATGAATATGAACTAATACATATGTTGTCGAAGAATATCGTCTTTAAATCGATTGTGAATGTTGGTCCCTTGTGGCTTGCATATCTGTTTTATCTTGAGTTGTTTTCACGCGTAGAATCTTCTTAGTCGGTGATGTGCCATGTATTGCCGACTTCTTTTCCATCTTCTTTTATTAACTTGTATGTGCTCGGTCCGGTGACTTTTGTGACAATGAACGGACCTTCCCATGGGCTGAGAAGCTTATGTCGTCTGTCGTCGGGCCTTTTGTATTCTTCTTAGCACTAAGTCTCCAACTTGTAGTGATCGAGGATGGGTACTCTTGTTGTAGTGCCGTCTTAAACCTTGTAGGTATCTCATGGATTGGAGGGTAGCGCGTTACTCGACTTCTTCCGAGCCGTCGAGTTCTAATCTTCTTGTGTGTTACCGCTTCTCCTTCGTCATATTGTTCTATCTTTGGTGATGTCCAGATCAAGTCGGCGAGCAAGATCGGCCTCTCGACCCATAAACTAGGAAGAAGGGTGAGTGGCCTGTTGCTCGCTTTTATTTGAGTTCGTAGCCCCATACTACTTTTGGTAATTCTTCAATCCATTTGGACCCATAGTCCACTAGTTCTTCAGATAACCTTGGTTTTAATCCGGCTAGTATGAGTCCATTGGCCCTTTCTACTTGTCCGTTGGCTTCGGATGTGCAATGACGCATAGTCTATAATGAAACCACAGTCTTGTGCCCACTTTTCCAATTCAGAGTCGTGAAGGGGAGCCTAGATCTGTGATGATTCGATTGGGCATGCCAAAGCGGTGAGTAATTTCTTGAATGAATTGATCGCTTTGGTTGCTGCCAGATTTCATGAGTGGTTTGTATTCAATCCACTTGGTGAACTTGTCGATTGCTACAAAGATGTACTCGAAGCCGCCCTTTGCTTTCTTCTTCAGGGTCCCACTTGATCCAAATTTCAAGCAGAAAAAAAGGCCAAGCGGTGGGATGCGAGATAAGATTGTGAGTCGGCACATGGGCTTGTCTTGCAAACATTTGGCAACCTTTGCATTTTCTGACAAGTTCTTCTGCGTCTTTCAAAGCGGTTGGCCAGTAGAATCCGGTGCGAAATGCTTTTCCAACCAGTGTCCTTGAAGCGGCATGATTTCCGCAGCAACCTGAGTGTATCTCGTCTAGAATCTCTTTGCCTTCTTCAAATGAAACACATTTCAGGAGTACTCCTGATGATGCTGCTCTTCTGTAAAGTCTATCTTCTACTAAAACGTAGTTTTTGCTTCTGCGAACAACTTGGGTGGCTTCTGCTTTATCTGCTGGTAATTTATTTTCTTTGATATAGTCGATGAAAACTTGGCTCCATGAGGTGTTGATTACCAAGATCTGAACGCCTTTAGCCTGAATTTCGTGAGTTGTCTCACCGGGTTATTTGATAGAGGGAACTGATAGCTCTTCTATAAATACGCCGGGTGGAACCTTTGCTCTGTCTGATCCGAGCTTGGCAAGGACATCTGCTGCAATGTTGGAATCGCGTAGGACGTGTAAAATTTCTAATCCTTGGAAATGTTTTTCAAGTTTCCGTATTTCAAAGACAATAAGCACCCATGTTTTCTTTTGTGCAATCCCAATCTTTGTTTACTTGGTTGATGACTCTTCGCTGAAATCGCCATATACGAGTAATCTCTTTATTCCGAGGGTAATTGCCACTCGTAGCCCGTGGATGAGGGCTTCATATTCTCGCTTTGTTATTTGTAGCTTGCCATAATATCTCAAGGACGTTACTTGAGTTGTTTTCCTTCTAGAGAAATGAGGAGAACGCTCTGCACTGGCTCCGCCTAGTTTGAGCGACCCATCAAAGTACATCTTCCAAAGGGTCAAGGATTGTATCTCGATAAAGGTCTGAATCTCTGTCCACTCGGCCACAAAATCGGCAAGGGCTTGAGATTTGATTGCTTTCCGTGGGTGAAGTCGATGTTAAGAGCTCCAAGTTCAACCGCCCACTTTGATATGCGTCCCGTCGCATCTCTCATTGTGTAAGATGTCTCCAAGCGGGAAGTCTGTCACCACGGTAATCTTGTGGCTTTCGAAATAGTGGCGAAGCTTATGAGGTGATAAGTAGGGCGTAGAGTAGTTTTTATACATGCGGTACCGGATTTTGATTCGATAATACTTGACGATGTAGTACACGGGTCATTGTACTTTATACACACGTCCTTCTTCTTCTTTTTTCACGACTATTGTCGTCTTGACTCTGATAGTAGTCGCCGCAATGTATAGCATCATGTCTTCGCCTTTTCCTTGGGGGTGTGAGAATTGGTGAGGATGTGAGATATGCCTTAAGTTTCTTGAAAGCTTCATCGGCCTCCTTTGTCCATTCAAACTTGTCTGTCTTCTTTAGTAGTTTAAAGAAGGGTAACCCCTTTTCGCCGAGTCTTGATATGAAACGGTTGAGGGCCGCCATGCATCCTGTTAGTTTCTGTACATCTTTGATACTTCTAGGTTGCCCCATTTCTGTTATAGCTCGAATTTTCTTGGTGCTGGCTTCAATCCCGCGCTGACTGACCAAAAATCCGAGTAGTTGCCCTGAAGGAACTCCGAATACACATTTATTTGGGTTTAATTTCCATCTCCATCTCTTCAAGTTTTCAAATGTTTGCTCTAAATCTTCAATCATAGTGTCTGGGTTCTTTGTTTTCACCACTACATCATCCACGTATGCCTCCACATTCTTACCGATTTGATCCCCAAGGCAAGTTTGGATAGCTCTTTGGTATGTGGCACCGGCGTTCTTTAGTCCAAACGACATGGTCTTGTAACAGTAAGCACCGAACGGAGTAATAAAAGATGTCTTGCTCTGGTCTTGTTCTTTTAATGCGATCTGGTGATACCCTGAATAGCAATCGAGAAAGGATAATAGTGCAGACCCCGCTGTTGAGTCGACTATCTGGTCAATGTGTGGTAGCCCGAACGGATCTTTTGGGCAATGTTTGTTGAGATCCGTGTAGTCGACGCACATACGCCACTTGTCTGTGTTCTTCTTCTGCACAAGGACCGGGTTTGCTAGCCAGTCCGGATGAAGGATTTCTCTAATGAATCCGGCTGCCATCAGTTTTGTGATTTCTTTTTTAATCGCTGCCTTTTTGTCGGGTGAGAATCGTCGTAGCCGTTGCTTTGTAGGCTTGGAGTTTTCATTAACATCAATTCTGTGCTCAGCCAACTCTCTTGGGACACCTGGCATGTCGGACGGCTTCCAAGCGAAGATATCTTTGTTGTCCCGAAGAAAGTTGGTGAGCGCGAGTTCCTATTTTGCCGAGAGGTGAGCACTGATGGTTGCTATCTTGGAGGCATCGCCGGTGCCCAAATCGATTTGCTTGACGTCGGCTTCTTTTGGTGGTGTGATGATGCTGGGCTTTTTAGCCGGTATTTCTAATTCTTCTTGGCTCATCTCCGCAGCAATTGTGGCTATTTCTTTTCTTCCATTGTCGGCTTGTGCTTTGGCCGCAATTTGGATTGCCTGAACGTCGCAGTCAAAAGCACGCTTCGAAGAGAAAGGATACCGTTGGGTCCTGGCATCTTAAGCAATAAGTACGGATAATGTGGTATTGCCATGAATTTTGCCGATCTTTGGGCGTCCCGAGGATCACATGATATGATTTAATCAAGTCTGCGACCTCAAATTTGATAAACTCGCTCGATAGTTCAAGGAGCTCCAAAAGTGATGGGTAAAGTAACTTGTCCGAGTGGCATGGCTGCTTTGCGGGTACTATTCCATAAAAAGGAGTGCTTGTTGGTGTAATCATCCCCATGAGTTGTAGTCCCATCTTCCTTAGTGTTTCTGAAAAGATGATGTTGAGTCCAGCTCCCCCATCGATTAGTACTTTGGTGACAGTCATACCGGCAATAGTTGGGTCTAAAACTAGTGGGTAATTGCCTGCGTTCCCTACGCTAGTCCATTGGTCTTCTCTTGAAAATTGGATTGGATATTGTGATCAATTGAGATATCTTGGTGTAGCCGGTTCTGCCGTCATGATAGTCCGTAGTGCTAGTTTTTCTTGACGTTTGCTTGTGCAATCTGGAGCCCCTGAGAAGATCACTGCTACCGTTCCCCTGGGTTTTTGAAATCCTTTGTCCTCGTGGTTGTCTTCATCTTTCTTGAGATTGTCCTCTTTGGTGTTCTCCTTACTATCTTTTCTTGTGTATCGATCATTGAAAGTGTAGCAGTTTCCGATGGTGTGTCTCCCGTTAGGGTGTAATGGGCAACGTATGTTTTCAATGTCATCATATCTTCTGGGTTTGGAAAACTTCTTTGATTTGTCGGCCATTGCCACGGTATTGTCTGGTCTACGCTTTCTTTCTTGATGTTTGCTATTTCGATGATTTTGCCTATCCGGGTTGTCTTGGTTGCTTCTATCCGGGAACCTTTCTCGTGTTTTTTCTTCTACAGTAATCATTTTTTCTACTGTTTGTCTGAATTCTTCATTGTTTCTCGGATTTTCTTTGCAGAAGTCTTGAAATTGCCACCTAGCCATGATTCCGTGAGAGAAAGCTTCAATTACTTCTCGTTCGGTGATGTCATGCACTTGAGCCCGCAGTTCGCCAAATCGTCGATAGTAATTTCTGAGACTTTCGCCCCCCTTTTGCTTGAGTCCTTTCAGTTCTGCATGAGTGATCGGGTGTGTGATGATACCCGCGAAATTTTCACAGAAAGCTCTTTGCAAGTCTTCCCAAGTTCTGATCGATCCTGGGTTCAATTTATCGAACCATTGGAGGGGCATCGCTTCCAGTGCCATGGGAAAGAACAAGGTTTTGATATCATCGTCTCCTCCGGCTAGTTTAATTGATTGTGAATATATTCTGAGCCATTGTCTTGGTTTGGTTTTTCCATCATACTTGGAGTGGTTAGACGGTTTGAATTTGTGAGGTAATCGTACTGATGCCAACCTGTTTGCAAAATAGGGGAATCATCATGCGTTCCGCTTCCTTGAATTGGATTCGGCTCCTTCTTCTGGCCAAGTGTTGTTTTGATGGGAATAAGTCTACGAGGCTGTCTGGGTAGGCACTCTACTCCTGGTCTTCCTTGGTTGTTCAAATTGGTGGCCCCGACTATGTTCCCTCCTACTTTCTCCGTTATGGCTTCCGCCTGGCCCAAGTCTTTCAAAAGCGGACTTCCTTTGATTTTGATCTTCTTGCTCATGGGTTGTTAATCTGGCGGGTAGTCTTGATCGCGCTCTCTCTTCATGCGTTCTTGGGATCGTCGACCGGAGCAAGTCCCGGAGCTGTTCGTACTTCTCTCCGTGATGTGAAGTTGCCTGAGTTCTTCTAATGCTTCTCGAATCTTATCGTAAGGCGTATTCACTGTATGCGTCTTTCTTTGGCTTCTTGTTGTGATTTTCTTTTGTCGATTCACCAACTCGACTCAGATCTGGTCCAGCTTCTCTCTGCTGTCGAAGCGCGTGTTTGCGCCTTTGCTTCAACTTGTTTTTCCTTTCTCTAGCCTCGTCTCTCGACTCTCGGTTTCTCCATCGTAGCCACAGGCAAAGGGTGATATGTTGGACTCGATTCATCCGATGACCCGACATCGGGTGCTTCGGGGATTTAATGGTGACCGAGGACGCCGAACCATGAGCACCTCCCGTGCGTGAGCCGTTCCGTTATTGGTATTAGTTTTCATACCGCTCGAGTTGCCGATGACTTCAAGATATACTCGGCGACGTCGAGATCGAGTCTCCTTCTTGGTAAGGTAGAATAGCTGTTGTTGTTGTCTTGACTAGTTGGGTTCCGCTATCCTCGTGAACGAATCCTCGCCGATGGATGATACGCCTTGCGATGTTATCGTTAGTACGAGACCCTCCCGAGCTCCTGCTGCTGGTATCCCAAGTGTTGGATTGAAAGACCTTTCGAATCGTCCCTCGATAGGATTTTGTCGTGTTGTTGAGCCCAAATGGAAAAGAACTCGGCCTTTTGAAAGAACTCTGAGGATAATCCGAGTTGTTTTGGGTTGTGCTCTGGAATCTTGCCAAAAAAGAACTTGATTTCTTGAAAGCACTCGAATAAGACTTCATCTCGGATACGGAGCTTGAATTCGAGTCGGATGCGTGTAGCCGTGGAATCTTATTCGAATCGGGTATTATGGGCTGCGCGAATCTTCTGGTGAGCTGATCCGTCGTAGTTGTCGAAATAGGAAATTCTTCATGATGATCCGGATCTTTGAGGAGATGGCTTTGAAGCTTGCCGTAGTTGTCCGCCTCGCAGATCCATGAGCCGAAAATGAAAATCGATCCCGTCGGGAAGATCATGTTATCGAGGTCCATCGAGCTCTCGGAGGCAAAGTCGCCGAAAGCCCCTACCTGGCGCGCCAGCTGTCGGTGTTTCACCACCGATAGCCTGCCTCGGGGGTACCCGGGGCAGTGTTGTTCGGGCTTCGGCGTATGCTGAACTCGATGGTAAACGCAAGAGACAGTCGATTTATCCTGGTTCAGGCCCTCGATCGTAGATCGAGTAACGACCCTACGTCCAGTCGGCGTTTGCCTTTGCGTTGGATTGATTATGAAGTGTTATGTTGTACCATTGTTCTCCCTTTCAGGAGCCCTGCCCTCCTTTATATTGTCAGGAGACCAGAGTCCTAGTCGGTTTACAATGAGGTTTCCTAGTAGGATTACTTAATAGTTCTACTATTAAGATTACATGGGAAGAATCCTAGTTGAACTAGATCTTTTATCTCTCTTGCGGGGTATCCTATGGGTCCCACATCGACAGCAGCTTCACGACAGCACCTATCGGGAGACGTCCTGGTCAAAGTGCTTGAGAAACCCTCTATCTTGATCTCAAGATCGGGTCCAAACCCCACGCTTGACCAGTCAAGCAACGAGGCAATACTCAGCGAATTCCTTGCAAAGTCTACGCTGGGCGATCCGGCTCGTGCTACTGCTCTAGTTGGAAACAGGGAGAACTAGATGGATCCAATCTGGGCGTACCTCACAAACAAGGATACTTTGGTCGATGGTGCAGATATGGAACGAACCAGCCGTAAAGCCATGCTCTATACAATGGTAGACGGTATCCTCTACAAACGAGGCCGTAATGGGGTTCTTCTCAAATGTATCACACAGACCGAGGGCATTAGTTTGCTCCACGACATCCACGGAGGAATCTGTGGGTCCCATATCTCTCATCGAGCCTTGGTAGGAAAAGCCTTTCGACAAGGATTTTACTGGCCAACAGCTCTCTAAGACGCAACCGAACTGGTTAGAACTTGTGAATCATGTCAATTTTTCACAAAGCAAATACACCAGCCGACCCAAGCGTTGAATACAATTCCACTATCTTGGCCATTCGCTACATGGGGTATTGACATACTTGGACCATTCCCAAAGGCCAGAGGAGGATACAGGTTCCTGATCGTTGCCATCGACACCTTTACTAAATGGGTTGAGGCAGAAACGGTCGAACATATCACCAAGGAAAACACAGTCAAATTCTTGCACGGCATAGTAATGCATTTTGGTGTACCTAACAGATTGATATCGGACAATGGAACACAATTTATAAGCAAGAAGTTTGAAAAATTTTGTGTTGCTTATGGGATAAAGCATCCTCGGTCATCAGTAAACCACCCGATGACCAACGAAAATGTTGAACGAGCAAATAATATAATATTGCAAGGGATTAAGACCCGAATTTTTGACAAGCTCAATGCTTATGACAAGCTTAATGCGCACGACATCTAACCGTGCTACGGGTGAAACCCCATTCATCCTTGTGTATGCTACTCCCGCCAGATATATGACTTAAGTCACCACGTGTATTGATGTTCTCCGAAGATGAAGAACCTAAGTGTCGTGATCTCGACTTAATGCTACTCGAGGAAGAGCATGATAGAACCGCTTACCGAGTACAACAATATTAGCAGTCCCTTCGGAAATATCATAACCGCCGTGTGCGCAGTCGGGCGTTAAGCATCGAGGATTTAGTACTAAAAAAGGACCAACGTACAAAGGACAAAACCAAATTGTCTTCTCCTTGGCAGGGACCATACATCATAGTTGAGATAGCCCGCCCGGGGGCTTATAGATTGGCTGAAATCGACGGTGATATACTCTCGAATACGTGGAATATAGACCAACTACGACGTTTCTATGTCTAAAGATAAGTATTATTTCAAAATTTCGCAATGATTCAGTCAATATTTCTTACAATATGTACGGTTTAATATCTTGCCCCTTCAGAATTGATATACTCGGGGGTTGGAGCCTGCCGGTAGCATCGTACGAGCCCATTGTCAATACAGTCTAAGGCTCGGGGGCTACCCTGGTTATTTTTCAACAGTTCTTTAAGCAGATCGTTGCTCTTTTATTTAGGTTTTCGTTCAATTGACCATATAAAAAGAGCAACAAAGCTGCCAACAATTTCCCTACTAGTATTTACTCTTCATCTGAATCTCAAATTCAGATAAAGAGTCGGGGGCTACCATATACATACTCACTAGTCCAAAATTTTATCAAGTCATGCCAAGCTAAAGTGCCCGAACCCACAATCTGTGTGAAAGGGAAAAATAGCAGCATCTTCGGTAAGCAAGTGAGAATTTAGGAAAGCCTGACCAGCTTGGGACAGATAGATTAGCTCATTTAATCAAAGATGATGGAGATACAAGCTATGATCAGACTATTGCTATGCAGACAATGTGCAAAACATTAAAATACAAAAATAGACTGGCAAAAGTTTTTTTCCATTAATAAACCTCATTGAAACATGGAATTACAAAAGGAGTATTCCAATACCCTAAACTAATTATTCCCAGACCAAACACTGAGTCAGGCCTAAACAAATCCTGATCCGCAAGGACGAGCTCCGTACAATACCGGGGCAAAAGAGCCCGACCAAGGTGATCGTCATCAAGCTCAGGCGCTTGGTGGAGGACTAGGAGGCACGACGGCCTGCTCCGGCGGCCCGTCGATTGCCGCGGTACCCTCCTCCTCCTTATCGCCTGGGACGGCCGCGTATTCGCCCTCACCGGTGTGGCCCTCCTCGACGTCCTCGTCGTCGCTAACTAGGTCCACAAGAGCTCCGTCACCCAGAGTTCTGAGGGCTTCCCGGTTCAGCTCGACGAAGAGTTTCCAGGCAAGCTCCCTGTCGCCAGGAATCTCTTCCCGGTTTAGCTCCGTAGAGAGCCGGCGAGCAAACTCCTAGTCACCACTCATGTTAGGAAGGGTGGTGACCCAAGAAGTAGAGGGGCCGGCGTCCGAGGGATCGGCATTGCTGACGGCAGCAAAGGAAGCAATCAAACCCTCAGATTCATTATCGGACAGCTCGATAACCCCCTGCGGCGGAACATTTGACTCAAGCCCCTCTAGGGCCAAGGCACCGATCCCCGCAGCGCTCGTTACGACCTCCTTCTCTTTCTTCACGACCACGGCATCCCCCCGAGGGAGCGCCGCAGCCGAGGACAGAGTCGGGGTTGTAGCTACAGACGACGTCGGAGTTGTGGACACCGCCACCGAAGGGGATGACGGGGGTGAAGTCCCGCCAGACTGCCCAAGAGATCCCCCGAGCAGTAAACGAGGAATCTTGTGGTGGCGTGCGATGATTTTCGTCCTCATGATTACTAATGTGGGGATGCTAAATGGATCTAACCCATCACTCAGACGCCTGCTTATAAAGCCAAGGCTGGGGTGACAATCGTCGCCTGACTCGGGCGGAGACCACGTGGACAAGACAAGATGACTCCTGAGTACGGCTTATTTTATTTTTACAGCTCATCGCCTAACTATATGACCCTATAACTTCAACCTGACCAGCCTTGTTCTATGGGAAAGAACTCGGGTGTTAAAGCCCCGATTCCGAATGTCCCAAAAGGCTCGAGTACAGGAAAGTTACCGAGTCTGGCTTGCCCGATAAGGTCGGGGGCTACTGACGGTGCCATACTCCCAGGATTCCCGACTACCGGATATGCTGGCTACCGAATCCGTACCGAAGAAGACTCGAAGGTTCATGACTCACCTATTCAAGGAAGGATATCTGAAGATCACGTCAAGACTTCGACTAGGGCACGACTATGTAACTTGTGGGGCAAGTAGGCCTCAGATATAAATAGCTAGCCATCCGCTTTGTTGTAATCATCGAAACTCTCATAGGCATAGCCATCTTGTACTCGCCATCTCGCCATCCCGACAAGATCGTAATACAAACAAGTAGCAACTGGACGTACGGCTTTTACTCGCTTCCCGGGGGCCCGAACCAGTATAAATCTTGTGTCTCCGTCGTGTTTGCTCTTTGCATCAAGCAAGTTCTGCTAAGAACTGAGTATCTGCTGGTAAAAAACACCGACAACTTTTTATATAAATTTAGTCGATTTTTTTTCGACTCTTGGAATAGAGATAATTACATTTTAGGACGGAGGAATACTTACTACAGGTCTTTGTCAAGCTTGACAGAGCTTCCATCTGCCATTTGGACCATGCTGCATGACTTTGACAGGTTTTAGTTACCTTGGCTTTTTAACCCAGCACCATCAGCACTCGGTAGTCCACCGGTTGCACATACCGAACCTCTGAATCTTTCAAACACCTGCAACAACTTGTATACACTAGTGGCCTACTAGTGGGTGACAATCTTCTTTAATCATACGGCACCAGTGTCATTTGAATAAAGTCATTTAAAAATTCTTTTGACGAAGCTGATAGAAAATAACATCTCTAACACCCCGTTTGGATGTAGATATTGAAGCCTGGAATTCGGAATTGGCATTGGGTGTCTTTAATACCTGCTCTTTGGATGTTCTTGGTATTGGAATTGGAAATCTCCTCCAATACCAAGAGGTATTAGGCCTGCAGCCGCACCCCATCCCTCAATTCAGACCCCTTCCCCTCCGTATTCATCGGCATTGGCACTCGTCTCATCTCCATCTTGCATCCCCTGCTGCACCGCGCCTCACGTCTCCCTCTCGCCACTCGACTCCGGCGGCGCCCCTTCCCCTTCGACTCCGGCAGCGCCCCACTCTCCATTGGCACGCCACGCCGCCCCCATCCCCCGTCCTTCCTCCACCAGTGAGGCGCACCAACCCCCGTCCTCCTCCGCCGGCCACCATCCTCCCTCCGCGGCCACCATCCTCCCTCTGCCGGTGAGCTGTGCCGCCCCCCTCCTCCCTCTGCCGGTGAGCCATGCAACTCCCATGCCTCGCGCCGCTGCAGTGCCCATTCGGCGAGGCGCGGGCGGCGTGGGGGAGCTCCGCCCAGGACCGACGATTCGTGGGTGGCACAAGAAAGCGCCACCGCCAGTGTGGTCCGGTGTGGAGAGGAGGAGAAGATGGTCAATTCTCAAATGCCATGGTATGAACATCCAATCACGAATCAGTATTCACTAGCTCCTTACGATTCCATCTAGCAATGTCATCTACATCCAAACAATGGTTTTGGTATTGTAAGCCAATACCAATACTACTCTGACTTAGTATTGAAGCCAATTCAATGCCAAGGCCTCCAATATCGACATCCAAACGGAGCCTAAATAGATTTACTAAGAAAATATATTCAAAGGTTAATCTAATGATACTTATTCTATATCATAAATGTTAGTTTTTTTATATAAATTTAGTCTAATATATATTTTTGAGTTTTTGAATAGAAATAATTGCATTGCATTCTTTTTCGGTACGAGGGAATATTTACTGCAGGTCATTGTCAAGCTTGACAGAACATCCATGATCCATCTGCCATTTGGACCCTGCTGCGTCACTTTGTCAGTGCGCCAGTTTTTTACCTAGGCCATGTTTAGTTTCGGCCGGATTCGGCGCCGTCGGAAACCCAGGGCACTGTAGTGGCACCGTAGTACTTCGTTTGTATTTGGTAATAATTGTCCAATCGTTGACTAATTAGGCTCAAAACATTCGTCTCGCAAAGTACAACCAAACTGTGCAATTAGTTTTTGATTTCGTCAATATTTAGTACTTCATGCATATACCGCAAGTTTGATGTGACGGAGAATCTTCTTTTTACATAGTGCCAAATTCAGGAACTTGGGGAACTAAACATGGCCCTAGTACCATGTCAATATTTTGTTTTTTTTCCTCGCTGGCCCAATGCTAAACATTCTCCGCCTTTGGACGCCAAATCTTTTTAACTTTGGGGTTACTACCACGTCTGGTTTAAAGTCAACAGATTGGGCACAAAAGATCAAACCAAAACGAATGTTAGGACTTTTGAGGCAAGTGATGGTGATGCAGTGTTTTGACTCTTTTTCATGTTACGGCCTTAGGGGAGAAGGATTTGCATCACCTAAGGTCCTAAAGACAGCAACTCGTAGCAATTCTTAATTAGTCTGCAAGGAAAAATGAGGCCATGTATCAGGTATGCAACCAGTATTTACAGATGAAGTCCACATACATACAAAAACAATACTGAACTCGTGGCAATTCTTCATTTGTCAGCAAGGAGAATGAGGCCACGTAACCAGTATTTGCAGATAAAGTCCACGTATGTACAAAAGAATACTCATTTGCTTGTACTTAAACCATGATGCTAGCACTGCACAGTAACATCAACATGTCAATGCACGCATGTGCATCGCTAAGAAATCCAAACAACAGTACAAATATGTATGATACTTTCAAAACTGTTTTGCGCTGGCACATTGCTTTGACACCTCGCTGGTAGAGCCACTTCTGCAAGCATTCAACGGTCTCGAAACATCTTCAGAGAACAGAATGCAAGATTCATCCAATTTTACTTTTTTTTCATATACGGAACTAGAAGCAACAACTTCTTTAACTGACAGGCATGCCAGATGGCGTCCCCATTTTTCTTGCATATTCACATCACCGTTTTAAGTGCAACAGATCGCCATTTTATCTGGGAGCGATTTGCATCAACGATGCCATGAACGCAATAAATGATACCAAATCTTAATTTGTGTGCTAGAAAATTGGGTACATGTAACTAGCGTTCACATAAGAAGTCCACATACAACAAAAACTACCGAATTGCAGGTCCGCCCAACATTAGGTTAAGATAACACAAGCATCAGTTAGATCACCAAGTACTGACCGCTGTACCATAAATGGAACCTTTTGTTCGAAGAAGTGTTCACACGGCACATGCGCTGACAGTTAACTGAATGGAAAGACTCAACTAAGATGCTAGGACAAAATACTTGCAAAAGACTGCATTACAATGATTTTCTATGAAACCTGAGACTTCAATTTTACTGAACATAAACTGCATTTACCGTAATTTTTGCGAAAGAATCGAGGCATGCAACTCGGTTCTCTTGCCAGGTTCTTCTAAACAGGTACAAAATATAAACATATAAATACACACGAATGATGTGGTAGTAAGGTGAGCAGATTCATTGTAGCGTGGCAATGTGCATCTCTAATAAGTAGTGAGGATGGAAAAATTACCGGTGATGTGTAAAAGAAGACAAGCTTTTCTGCGTCTTATTCACCACTGACTTCAACGGAAGACACGGCAGCAGCAGCCCTTGAAGTCCCTTTCCTCACTCCCATGTCCAGCCTAACATCTACGACACGTCTCCAATCCTCATCTGCAGCATACAAGTTTGACGCCAGAACGTAATTCCCTTCATGGTCAGGCTCCATGCGGATCACATGATCCATCACCCTCCTTGCTAAGCTGGCATTCCCATGGTCCCGACAAGCGCTGGCCAAGACACGCCATATTACAGGATCAGGCGTAACAGGCATGGCCAGGACGAACTCAAATGCCTCGTCCAACGACCCAGCTCTGCACAGCAGGTCCACCATGCTACCATAGTGCTCCATCCACGGCGTGATGTGGTACTCTTCGATCATGGACTTGAACAGTTGGTGCCCTTCGCTCACTAGCCTTGAGTGGCTACAGCCATTGATCACGCTCAAGAAGATAACCTCATCAGGCATGAACCCTTCTCTGAGCATCTGCGTGTACCGGACAAGGGCAGCCACACCATGCCCATTCATGGCCAGTGCTTGTATCATGGCTGTCCATGAAACCACCGTCTTCACAGCACCCATTGCGTCAAATATCTCGCACGACCTCTTCACCCTCCCCATCTTACCATGCATGTGTATGAGCGCATTTCGCGACACTGGTGTTCTGCAAGAACCCACTGTCGAGGGCACACTCCTCCACCCAGTCGCCTAAACCCGACGTGCAGTCCAGCTTTGTGCATGCCGATATGACGGCAAGCAGGGTGACCTCATCGACCTTGACACGAGCAATACTCATCTCCTCGAACACTCCCAACGCCTCGGCTGGGCGCCCATTCTCGCAGCAAGCATTGATCATGGACGTCCAAGAGACAGCACTCCTCATGCCAACCCCCATGCCGGCGAACACCATCCTCGCGTCCCTCAGCTGGCCGCACTTGCCGTACATGTTCACCAGCGCATTGAGCACGGGCATCCACTCGTTCCTATCCACTCGTTTCCTATCGCTCCTATCCACTTGCACTGCTGCCTTCGAGTCGTGCCCGCGTCGCAACACGAGGCCGAGCCCACCAAGGCACATGCGGCCTCGTCAAAGTCTAATGCCAGCGTCTTCTCCCGCATCAGCTTCCCCGGAGATGGCGCCAACCCTTCTGACGCCAAGCGCAGCCGTAGCGCCTCCGACAAGCCCCCCGCGCCCTCCTCTTCCTCCTCTAAGAAGAGCGCTGCGGCATAGGAGGAGAAGCGTAGGCCTGTTGTCGCCACTGTGGACAACTACTATGGCGGCGCGGACGAAGAAGAGAGTGAGGAAGAGGAGCATCACTTCAAGCGACGGCCGTCCTCGTCCTCCCGGCGCGAGCGCGAGCAGGGAGCGCACGGCCGCTGCTCCTGCTAGGCTCAGGCTCGCGGCCTCCTCTCGAACGCTGGCCTTGCTAGCATGTTTCGAGTGTTTCAAATGTTTCAGAGATACGTTACATATGTTGCAATAGTTGTATACGTATGTTGCAAGCTCTTATGCTCAATGTTTCATCTATTTTTTCCGACGGATGTTCCAAGTGTGTTTATCTGGATGTTGCGTTTGTTTACAAGGTTTTCAAGTGTTTCTCTGGTGTTTTTGCAAGTGTTTCAGCCGCATATTTCAAATGTTTTATTTGTTTTCAAACGTATATTGCAATTGTTGCATCTGTATGTTTCAAAATATCAAGTGTTGCATCTCTCTTCTCGTCTTTCAACCGTCTCGCCTCGTTGTTAGGCGCAGGAAGTGAGCACATGCAAAGACGGCTCCCACTGGCGCGGGCAGGACCTACGTCCACGCGTGGGCGTGGAAGTGAGCACATGCAAAGACGGCTCCCACTGGCGCGGGCAGGACCTACGTCCACGCGTGGGCGTCCGAACGGGGGCTAGCGTCCGGACATCCAGGCACTAGCCACACCCATCTTGGAAAGAAATTTCCCACATTTTATTTTCATTGCCCAGCCTAATGTAGGGGAAAATCTGAATGGAACACACAGAAAAAAGCCAGATGAGATTCAAATTTCCATGCATTAGAATTAGAACAAGGCTGGACTACAATACAAGAGGTTCTCTGGTCATGTCAGATATGCTTAAATACCCAAATATATATTTTACAACCTGGAGGGCATGCATAACACGTACAGCAGTGTGCTAACTCTTATTCTCTACAAGCTATGAAAAAATTACAGCATTCCTCTCTGCAGCTCAAGACCTCGGATTTCAGAGGCACAACTCGTTCTTCCTATTCTCTACTCTAGCGCCTGTCACAGTCGTCTTCTATCTACTTGAATCCCATAGCTACCACTGGGATTCTGATGAGGTGACCGCGGTCACCTTTCATGGCGATCTCACCGAAACTGTAGGTGCCGGTCACAGACCTCGCTGTCAGGGCCACAGTTACCTCTCTTGATGCTCCTGGGAGCACGGTCACCGCCGGAGGCGTCACCTCCAGGGCAACCTCTGGCGGCATTCTTGTCATGATAGTGTAAGTCTCGGTTTCGTCAGACACGCTTGTGACGGTCCGCTTCAATGTCACAGTGCCTCGAAGCTGAGAGATGGCGATTGAGGGGATGTTGAGGTCAAAAGGGCGTCGTCCCTTGGAGTTGGAGTTGCAAGCTGAACCGGCTATGTTTGATACTTCGCTCTGATTGACGTCAGGGATCGAGCACAAAAATGTGATGTAGTCTTCATGGGCTGCCAGCATGAATAAAGCAGAATTAGACAAGGGACGATACATTGCCATCTGAGTAAACTTTGACCAGCTTATCTCATGGAAAAATTGACAGTAATTGAACTTACTTGCATCTAGAACAAGACCAGGATCAAGGGCAGCTTTTGGGTTAACTGCGCCACTACCACAATCAAATGGTGTGGCCCGTGAAAGTGTCATCATTTCTGATGCAGTGTACTGCTGTGCTCTAAGAGGATGGCTCCCTTTGTCCAGTGTATTGGCCGTTGTCATCAGGGCAGATTTTATTGCTGAGGGGCTCCACTTTGGGTTCTTCTGTTTTATCAGTGCTGCAATGCCAGAAATATGCGGTGCAGCCATGCTAGTTCCAGAAACCATTGCAAATCCTTCACCTGAGAAATATTACCACAACAATTTTGAGTTTGTTCAAGCACAGAAAAATATCCTCACGAATCACTAATCCACAAGATATGAACAAGGACAACGAAAGCGCAATACTAAAACACTGATGATAATCATGGGTGCTTCCTTGAGGGAAAGAGATCTACAGACAAACGCTTACCAGCATAGTTTGATTCATCTGTTCCATTAGGCGCCCATGCAGCCCATATAAGATTCCCAGGAGCAAGTATGTCTGGTTTAAGAACATCAGCATCTTGAAAGCTAAAATCTTTTACATCAGGTCCTCGAGAAGAGAACAGCGCAACCTGGGGAGCTGAATTGTATAGTGTTGGTGCCAAACCATCTGCAATACCTGCTGTTGCTTTAAAGGCTGTAGCCCTTCCAGCCCAATCTCTTATGGTGGAAGAATTGTAGTAGTCTATAAGATCCTACAAAACCAAAGTTATGTCATCTCAGGAAAACAACATCAAAGCCTTTTAGTCCCAAGCAAGTTGGGGTAGGTTATAGAAGATATGAAAGGTAAGAGGCATTAGTAATAGTAATAATATGAAAAGGAGATTGATAGACTAGTTCATGGTTTCGACGTGAGGACTATCTAATTATAATTGCAGTAGCAGCAGCCATATAGAATTCATGCCACTATTCTAGTAGTTGCACCTCTTTGCATATTGTTTTTCCAGCCCAATTCATGTCATTTCGAGAATTAAATTGTATATTTGTTGATCTATTCATGAATATACAGTCTCATTTTCCCCATACTTCTATGTATGATGTTGTCTATGCATGGCAATCATATGCAAATATGCAATAAGGCTCTGCTAGAAGTATAATACCTCTGTTTTGCTGACATCTGTGATGAGAATTCCAGGGATGCTGACTGGTACAGGGTCAAATTTTGTTCCTGGGTAACTATTCTCCACAGCAACAACAAAGCCCGCTGCTCCGAGACTCCTGGCTGTCTGAGACACTTTCTTTATTGAAGCTGTCCCAGAAATGTAATTGAACGAATAGCCACACAAAAGAATTTTCCCCTGAACTTTCCTCTTATTCAATAGTTCTGGCCTCTGACAGTCTAATGCACTGTACTTGGTTGCAGATGAACCCAGTAAAGCATCAGCTGCAGAAATCAGGCTGAATGACATATTCCCATGTGTTGCAGCTGTATTGTGAGAAAATTGTCAATAACCACAGGTAGGAACATAGAACTTATTGATAGAATAGCAGGACCACTAAAATATCCCATATGACCTTAAAGTACTATCAGATGACAGTTAAATACTCACAAAGACTCTAGTAAAGCGTCTGAATGGAACTAGATAGGAAGAAAAACATAAAATGGTTGTCCAAGCTAAGCATCATCAAACTGAAATAAAAGTTAGGATGTAGTAACATGAAGTATAACCACATATTCACTCAATACAACTGAATCTTCTAGTTCAGTTTCAGTATATACTTTCATGTCATTTCTACCTCTGCTAGTATGCTCTATGTGCCAAAAACAATTGGTTACACTGTTGGGGGTGAAATAACAGAACTAGGGGCTCTACATAGAAGTTTGCTGTATTTCATTACTTCATTTTGCACAGTTCTACAATCCACAATTCAATATGCTGCACACAGTACTGACAAATAATTCATCATGATTTTGTTGATATGTATGTAGAAAAGGACTTACGAGATACTCCAAGCCCAGAAATAAGCTTTCCATTTCCTAGAGTTAAATGATTCTTGTATCTGCGGTCATCAACTCCAGCAGCAACAGTGGTTATCCATGGGCTGAAAGACACCAGTGTTTTTGGAAATGGTCCACCATTTCCTGCAGCTTGGGCAACAAATACCCCAGCTTTCACAGCAGAAAGAAGTGCAGCGTCAAAAGGGTTCAAAAAAGTACTCCGTGTAGCTGTTGGTGGGCTATTGGGTCCAACAGAAAGGTTGAGAATGTCAACACCATCATGAACAGCCTGCAAATAGACATTCATGCATTATACTCCCACACATTGGATGCTTAAAAAAAAACTAACCAGAAAATGAAGTTACATTACTTACATTCAACTTCATGTTGCTCTATGTGCAACGATTATTATACCCAAATCTAGCAGAAATAAAAGGTACTAATTCCCACCACTGTTTAGAAGAAAGGAAGGTTGGGGCTCTACTTGGAAATTGGAAGCTACATGAACTACAAAATTGATTTTCTTGTTAAAACAACCATGCCTTTTATGTTATTTTCTACCAGTAAACTTCCAACAAATATTGTCAAGTGCTTTTAGGCAATGTTATTATAGAAAGCTAGCCAACAGCACTCAGCAAACACATGCACAACACATGCATCTCTAACAGTTATGTAATAAATTCACTTTTTAACATATCATAGAATCCAAAGGTAAATCATTCACGTATCATACCTGATCAATAGCTGCCACAACATCAGCTACGTAACCACCAAAAAGCCTGTAAAGAACCTTGTAGACAGCTACCCTAACAAGCACAAACTAAAGAAGTAAGACATTGGCAAGTAAGCAAAAGCAAGGTGGCTTTCTCAGACTCACAAAGCATCATGATTCATGATATCGATTGCACATGGGCGCGTCTATAACATTCCCCAAAAAATGTGTCTCTTTACAAAATGCTGAAGAAATCATAGCTTACCTAGCACGTGGGGCCATACCACTTGCTTTGCCAAATTCGTGACCATGCATTCGCACCGGAATCCCATTGTTTCCAGCAGCAATTGCAGCTGTGTGGCTGTTGAAGGAAAAGACCAATGCGTCAGATAAGTCTTGTCATTTTCCCAGAAAACAAAAGAAACAAGCAGAATAATTTTGCAGGCCAGGCATCATGATATCAACAGGACAGTTTTGGAAGTTGCAAGAAAAATAATTTTGAACTTTCACATTTGGTTATCCTAGTGACCAAGCAGAACAACGAATACAAAAGATAAAAGAATCGTCAGGATCATGACCTTCCATGACCATCACCATCTAATGGAGATGCAAATTCAACATCGGGATTGAACGCGCCAGCAGCCATTGCAGCTTTTGCAAAATGCTGGGCTCCAACTATCTTCCCATTACAGAAACTTCTTTGTGTTACAGGATCCATCTCACATTTCCCTTTATAACGAGGAACAGGCCCATATGGATCAGTCTTGTGCGCAGCGAAGCTCGGATGTTCAGGGTAAATTCCAGAATCCACGAAACCGATCACAACATCTTCACCAGCTCTATCAAGTCCACCTCCTGTTGGCCATACCCCAGTTGGCAATCCAAGAAACTGAGGCGTGTGTGTAGTCAATTTCTGTACCTTCATGTCCCTCTCAACATGCTTAACTCCTGGAGCTTTCCTCAAGAACTCAGCCTGGCACAGCAAAACAACAATGTTCAAACAGAACAACAACCAAGAACTGAAACGGGGAAAAGGACAAGTGCCTCTAAGCAAAATCAGGACGCCAAATACCTGCAGCGACGACATGTGAACTGCGAAGCCATTGATGAGATGATGGTAGCTATAAAGCTTCTCGTACGTTCCTTCTACTAAAAGCGAGTCTAGGAGCTTGTCATGGTGCCCTCGGAGGTGGAGGGCGTACGATGCGACAGCTTCACTGCAAATCAGTAAACTTGGAATGAAGATAAAACTATGGCGTTTGCAACAACTAAGCACAAGCAGAGTGCAATACAAAAATATAATCAGGAACTTCCAAGTTTGACATCGAGGATCCTGTAGGAAAAATAACAGCAGGCGAGTTCAAACAGCAACAAAGCTTCAGATATGAAACTCAACAACAACAACAATCAGACCTGAGAGCCATGGCAAAGAAAAGAAAGCATCTGCAAGAGTATCTAGTTACCTGGTAACATCCATTTCTTCGTCTAAATCCACAGCGGTTGCCGGAAATCCTTCAACGCCACCTTGGTAGCTCACGACCGGATCCCCTTCCATGGTCACGATGTACACATCATGTGTTCCAAGGACCGCTCGTTGCACTTGCACAAAGATAAGCAGCAAACAGGCAAGCCTGATCCTCCTCATCTTTACCAAAGTCAGCACCACAGAACCTTCCAAACATAGAGAGCGAGAAAGCATGAGGTCACACACGTATTCAGCACAGACAAAAACATCTGTCTGCAGCCAGTCAAAAACTTTGTGATGCCCAGCGGCCCCGGCCAGCAGCGTTGGTCCAAGGGTAGAAGTACAGCGGCGACTAGGCGGCAACACTGACTGCAGCGCGCGGTGGTGCCTTTAGTAAATCACACTGTCATGTCAAGGTGCGGCACCACACTGGTCCAGCCAGTACGTGCCCGCGGTGCCAGAGCATGCCCACCTCCCGGGGCTCCCTATGGAGATGGGGAGCGCATTTACGGAACCTCTTAGATCAGGGTGGCCAGTGGTAATAAATGTGCGCAGATTAAATGATGCGAGTAGTGATCGATTGAGAACGGCTACCGCCTTGGATGCATTGCATACGCACGCGTTTCCCACCCGTCATGAGAAGAGATTGATCTTTAGATGATGAGGACATGAGGTAGTAAAATGTTGTCACTTTTAGTAGTTGGGGAATAAAGAGAAAGAAGCATTTCGATTGAGTAGTTTCCCGAAGGGCAAAAACAAAACGGAATCTTTCTTCTTTTTTCCCTCGTCTCCGACAAGGAAATACTTAAACTGAAGAACTCTTGCGGTAATCAATGCAACCAAAGCAACCGGGGCTCACTTACTTGCGACAGCAGAGGTGGTAAGTCCCTCCGCTTCCGGCGGGATCTCCACTCCACCCCAGCGGATACTCGAGGGAGGAACGGCGGCGGCTCCCCGGCGGACGGATCAGTGGGCCTCAACCGCGCCACCGAATGGCGGCGGCATGCCCGGGCGCGGCGCGGCGCGGCACTGGCGAAACGAAGAGATCGCTCCGCTCGGGGGGTTAGGGTTTGGAGAGCGGGGGAGTGGAGTGGAGTGGCCGCGGGCAGTGAGGACTGGAGGCGGGGAGTGGAAGGGAAGGGAGGCAAAGCTGCGTGCTTGGCTAATGCTGCGTCGCCTTTTGGCTGCCTCCCTCGTCTTTAATGGAGGGAGAGGCAAGGCAAGCATCTCAAATGTTTCCTCTTTTTTTTTTCTTGGTCCCACGCGCTGCTCCCTCTCTTGCCACGTAGGTAGGCTGGCCCGTGGTGTCAGTGGGACAGGCGTGGTGAATTCGTCGTACGGAGGAATTTTTTTAATAATATAAAATCGACGGGGACGCGTCCTCCGGGCATGGCCGCATGGGGGCATGGGCAGTTGGGCACGCGGGGAGCAATTAACGGTTCGTGCTGCGTGCACCAGGCCTTGGTGGATTCGCTAGTTTTGGTCCCACCTGTCATTGGGGTTTCGTCTCATGGACCCGGTCTTCTTCGGTAGCAGGTGGCGCAGGTCTCTCTGCGGCTGAGAATCGGCTCGCGGTGCTCTCTCCTCTCGTGTTCGTGTGCGCGCGTGACTGAGAACTGACAGACCAGGCCCACGAAGGCAGGGCAGCCGCTGCCGTGGGCCCCCGGCGTCTCACCCCTGCCTCAGTAGGCCCCGGACGCCAGTGGGTCCAACCCCCATAGTCCGCGTCCAGGAGACGGAACGGAGCGGAGGAGCGGCGCCAGCGCCTCGGTTTCTGGCGGGCGGCGCCGATCCAGCACTAGCCGCTGGGCCCCTCCGGCTGTCTGGCTCGGGACAAGTGTCGTGTCGGGCCGCGCCGTGCAACCGCAGCTCCGCTTCCGCCAGGCCGCGCCGCGCCGCCGACGAGGCTCCAGTCCAGCTCACCCTGCGCTTGTCACGGTGGAGAGTTTTTTTTAGGCCGCGTTTAGTTCAAAAAGTTTTTCTAAAAAATATTATAGTAGCCATTACATCGAATCTTCTAATACGTGCATAGAGTATTAAATGTAGACGAAAAAAAAACTAATTGCACAATTTAGTGGGAAATCGTAAGACGAACATTTTAGACCTAATTAATCCATGATTGAACACTAATTACTAAATAAAAACGAAAGTACTACGATAATCAAATTCCTAAATTTCACCCAATTAAACAAAGCCTTAATTGAATTGATGAGAATGTGGAGTGCACGTGAGCAGGATGCCCTGCTGCCTGCTGTGATCAGCGGCTCAGGTCACGAGGGATGCGGGAGGTAGGGAGATTGAGAGAGACGTTGCGTGTGTCAGGTCATGTTGATCTGAGCTGAGCCTGCCACCTGATCGGCCGGACCGACATGCTATTGTTACCCGGGCAATTCGATCATTCAGCTAACCGCGTGTTTAGTTTCACATTAAAATCTTAAAAAGTGCTACAGTATCTATCACATTGAATGTTTACGGTCCGTGTATGAAGTATTAAATGTAGACAAAAAAAAATTAATTACACAGTTTGGTGGAAAATTACAAGACGAACATTTTAAGCCTAATTAGTCCATGTTTGAACACTAATTGCCAAATAAAAACGAAAGTGCTACAGTAACCCAAAATTCCAACTTTCCGGAACTAAACATGCCCTAAAACTTTACACACTACACATGCTTCCAAAACTTAAAAAAAATAACTAATTACACAGATTATGTGGCTGTTTAGTTACAAAAATTTTGCAAATTTTTTTTAAGATTTCTCGTCACATTGAATCTTTGGACGCATGCATGAAGCATTAAATATAAATAAAAAATAAAACTAAATACACAGTTTAGACGAAATTCACGAGACGAATCTTTTAAACCTAATTAGACTATGATTGAACAATAACTGCCAAATAACAACGAAAGTGCTACAGTACCGTTTTCCAAAAAAAATCGTCAACTAAACGAGGCATATGACTATTTTGCCAGACGAATTTTTTAAGCTTAATTAGCCCATAATTTAACAATAAGTGCTACAGTACACATATGCTAATACCGAATTAATTAGGCTTAATAAATTCGTCTCGCGATTTACTAACGAATTTTTTAATTTGTTTTTTATTAGTATCCGAACACCACGTACAACGTCCCCATATAACATACGAAGTGAGACCCCAAATTAAACACCCCCTCTAACGGGTGGATCGACGCCGGCAACCGCACACAAATGCATGCTGCTCAGTCTGGGCGGCTGGTGTGGTCGCGTCGTGGCTTCTCCGGCGGCGGTGTGTCTGATTGGCGACCAGCAGCAGTGCTGCTCTACATTGTGCATTCATGCGTACCGGAGCGCCTGCCACACTTCGCCTGCGGCTTTGGTTTTTTAAGAGCCAAACGGCAAACTTTTATTGAATGGAAAGCAGCATCAACATCAACATTTACCATTAACTTACCCTCGAGGGGTTTCTTCCATCCATGCCGCACTCTGATTGTTATCTTCGAGGACATCATGTAATTAGTTGTCAACGTAGCTATAGACATTGCCGACCGATGAGGATTCTGGATTGCTTCACCATGGACTAGATGGCGCCTTTCCCACCAGATGTACCACCCACCCGTCAAGATTAGTTCAGCAAGGCCAATATTGTTGAGCACAACAACCTGTCCACCCCCGTAGGATTGCTTCTTCTATCATCTTTTCCCGTGATCGATCAACTTGAAATAGATTTTCAATATGATCCCAAACTCCCAAAGCATTCCAAACAGCTTTTGAACGAATACAGGTGAACATTAAGTGCTTCAAATCTTCCTGTCCTAAAGAGCACATAGGGCATTGAGGATCATCCCCAATGTGATTATAAAGAATGCCCTGACATTGGATCAGTCCTTGAATTGCTCGCCAGCCACAAATCTTTATCTTACCTGGGATTGATAATTTCCAAAGCCTACCCCATACCTGACTGTCCAGAGAGCCATCACCCATCACAGTTTCAAATTTAGTTGTCCACTAGCAATGATATGCTGACCTGACTGAGAAAAGACTAGACCTGTTGAAATGCCAAGCCACCAAATCTTCTCTGCCTTGGATCAACGGTATCTGGAGAATTCTCTGAAACATCTATCGGCAAAAAGAGGAATCTCAGCATATCTTCATCTCAAATCCCAATTAATGGGTTTATTAGATCATCAACCATCTTCACTAAAATATGCCCTCTAGGGGTCCGGACTTTCAGATCCACTACTATGATCCAATTGCCATCCCAAATATTAATCTGTGTTCCATCGCCCGCTCTCTATATATAACTTTTCTTAAAGCACTCCAGGCCAGCTAACACACTTTGCCACGTATAGGAGCTCCCACTTTTATGTTTAGCATTAAGGAGGCACCCATCAGGATAGTGTTAGGATCGATGATTAGTACCTCTGTGTGTGTAACCCGTAGATCCAGGGAAGACCTCATCCTTGTCTTCTCCGTAGATGCACCACAGCGGGTAGACGCCATTGCCGCAGCAGCTCCGGCTCGGTGGAGTCCGTAGTGGTACTGCCGTGGTCCGGTGGTGGCCCTGCATAGGTGCGACGGCGGTGGTTGGGGCACATCCCGTCGCTGACAGCACGGTCTTTAGATTGGTTTAGGGTTACTGTAGGTGGGTGTGGCGACTCACGGCGAACCTCGTAGCTCGAGTCCTCATCTCCACCTTCCTTTTATGTGTGCTGTGCGACAGAGGCCCACCAACTGAATTAAGATTGGGCTCCCCAATCAGAGAGCAGACATAAGGGCTTAATAAACCGGCCTATTGGTGGAGATCAAACAGACAGTATTCGACAGGCTGCGGCTTTGGCTGTTGCACAGTGCACGCGATTTTCGAACTAAGACGCTGTTGCGAGTCTGATTGAAACGGCAAAAAGGACACCTCGTACGCTCCGGGTCTTAAACCGGTCCGGTTTAGGCATGGCCCGGCAACAGCGATGAGCCCATGGACAGCCCAGCCAGCTAAACACGACGGAACCTGAATCTTAGCCGCCCGTATTGACTTGTCTTGTTTCTGATTGGATCCTTCAGATTTTTTCCACAGTGACGCATGCTGTTTGTGTCGGAGACCCAGGATCACACCATGATATACTACTACCTCCTTGTCACAACGAAATACATTGGCTTGCCACGTGGTGTATATTCGTCTATGCCATGACGGTCGGATTTCTGTTGGGTTTCTTGTCTCAACTACATTGTACATCCATTTCGATCAGCGTTCTCAGACCAACATGCATATCCATTTTAATCACCGAGAGTCTTTCAGTTTCAGTCTGTGTCTCTGTGAGTTAACTATAGACGAAATAAAAGGAAGCAAAGGAATGCAGTTCATATATATATGTAGCTCTAATCAGCATACAGTCCATCTCCATCAGCTGTGAGGAGACGCCGTCGTCCACGCAAGCTGAACTGGATCAATTCAAATCATCAGATCAAGCTGCCGCCGCTCCCATGCAGAGGGGCACCCTGGGATGACAGTGCAACGGAGTAGGCGTCGCCGAAAGGGTTGAACTGAGACACAGCGGCGGCGCCATACTGAGGCTGAAACTGTAACTGCTGCGGCATCCCAAACATGGCTTGCTGCTGCCGCGCTATCATCGACATCTGCACGCCGGTCGGCGGCGCCACGCCGTTGGACATCGCGAACGGATCGTTCTGCTGATCAGAGGCGTGCCCATTTCCATAGGCGGCATTCATGGTTGCCTGCTGCTGCCTCCTTGCGCCGTCCTCGTACAAGCTATCCAGCAGAAGCCTGTCGAAGCCCCCAGCCTACAAGAATCGCCAATGTGAATGCGGAGAAGGGAGGGGATGCTGGCAAGAAAGAAGAGAGGGGATGCTGCAATGTTCTTTACCAGCTTGCTCTCTGCCAGCTGGTTGCTGCTGCTGGGCTGGGCTGTGACCAGAGCTAGCTCCCAGCCTGACGATCCTGTTATCTCACTCAAACCGATTGCAGACGCGTTGCTGGAACCACCTGCACATTGGAGATGAACACAATGTTGCGTGAATTTGATGTCATGCTATTGGCTGTTGAATTCATGAGACAGCAATCAGGTGCGGAAAATGGTGCTTGAAGCTTGCCTGGTGGTACTATGGCAAGAGCCAGTGCATTGCTCTCTTCAAGTGCAGCAGCAGCAGGGTTTACTTCATGCAGGCCCTGATTATCACCGACACAACGGATATGGTCACCAATATTATTGTTACTCCCTCCATTCCAAATTATAAGTCGCTTTACATAACAGAGTGGATGAACCAAAAAAAGTCAAAGCGACTTATAATTTGGAACGGAGGGAGTAGTTTGCAAATAAATAGGTGCTGAAGTATTATGCGCTAACAAGAGTTACCAGCAAATCGGCAGTAGCAGTCGGAGTTTCAGGCTCATCGTCGCTGTCATCATCTGCAAACTGAGCAGGTTCTTCATGCTCAGGAGGAGCTTCCTCTGCAACAGGTTCTTCAAACGCCTCGAACGTCAGTTCAGGGGTTTGTTCTTTTTCGTAACGAATTACGAAATCTAGCTGCTGGTACTCCTGTTGAGTACAGGAGATTTAGAGTTTGACGGCAGAAAATAGGCTGACTGAATATGTATATATTTTAGATTAGCTGAATGACACAAAGGAAAATAAAATGAATTAACTCACTATGGTCTCATTTGGAAGAGGTGCAGTTCTAGGGTCTTCTCTGATGTACTCCTCCATTGTTCCAAGAAATGATGGTGGTGGCTGAAGATCATTCAGGAAAAGGAAGTGTTTGGCATCAGAGTTCAGAACTCCCTACTGTAATAAGAACTTTAATAGATGGACCGTGGTGGAACAAGATTGGGGAGTCTGTTTGGTGGTGCAAGGACCTCTCTCAGAATTGGAAACTGGAAGCTTCTGGCCAGTTCCAGACCTCTGCAGAGCTCGTAGAAATCAGAAAGAGACTTCGCCTGTTATATTCTGATGATCATTAGCTCACATAGACAGCTGTAAAAATTCCACAGAATGGTATCAAGTCATCATGCTGCAGTTATACACACCAGATTTCCTGTCCTTCTATAGATGTCCAGAGCTTTGATAGCATCAAGTTTTGTCATATCAAAGAACTGCAAAAACATCAGAATCCAAAACCGTCACAAAAACCAAGATGTACACTTTTATTAAAAAAAACCAAGATGTACACTGCCATCTCATAGGAGAGGAAGTTCATCAAAGTACCAAATCCACAAGGTTAATGATCCCGTCATTGAGTGCACAGTAGACCTTGAAGCTTTCCTTCAACACCTGAGCAGTTCATGTGTCGTCATCTCGATCAATGATGCTAACAAACAATGCTAATCAGCACTGAGGTTACACATACATACGGACATACCAGAGCCAAGGCATACTGTATGAGGTAGTTTCCAAAGCTGCCCCTTCAGGCTGCAAGAACCACCAATGCAGCATTTTGCAAGATTAGTCTGGTTTAGTCAGGAACAGTACTTGACATTGACACAGAAGGTACTCCTAGCTGTGTGCCTGTGTGCTCTTCTACCTGACAGCTGACAAGCCGGAAGAGCAGCTGCTGCAGTGCAGGAAGCTGCTCCAAGAGATCGTCCTGGCCTAAGGTCCTTGTTCTGCTCTGCCCCTGAAAGTTAAGCAGTCAAGCATATGCTAGTAAGAAAGAAGAAACTGTGTCACTGAAACTCTGAAACCAGTTGCAATTGCACAAAGTCACAAACCCTGGGGTCTCCCTCTGCAGGTCTCAGTCGCTCGGACTCGATGTCGTATCTGAGGACTCTGAAGCACTCAAGCCGCTCCTCGAGATACAGCGCGTACGTGCGCACCCACGCAGAGCAGTCCCATGCTGCAAGAGACAGTGCAGACGAGAGTCAGGTTCAGGTCAAGAAGCAAGCAGAAATGCATTCAGGTTGGAATGGAGATGCAATGTAACCTTGTGGGCTGGAGTCGTCCTTGAAGTTGGACATCCGCAGGGCGTGGCCGTTGCGCCGGTAGCCGAGCAGCTCCTCCCTGAACGCCGCGTCGCCTTCGCGCAGCGTCCTGTGGATCACGATCAGCGTCTTCAGAGCGACCTGCCCAGTTTTTTTTCATAAAGCATTTTACCATTTTCCTTGTGCATCAGATCGATCGGGGAAGAAACAATGGCTGGCAATGGCGTACGTACCACCCAGTTACGCGTCTTGGAGAGGCGCTTGGCGAGCGCATGGACGCAGTAGGAGACGTCGGTGAGCGGGCGGGAGGAGGACGTGGCGGCGAAGATCGCTGCAGCGACAGCCGACCAGTTAGATTTTCACTGGAGCCGTCGATCGCAGGAGAGAAGAGAGCGAGGGGACAAGTAGTCTCACCGGCGACGTGACGCTCCTTGGGCGGTCGCTCGACGTGGGTGGTGGCCTTGACCACGGCGACGTCGAGGTCCTTGCGCTCGCGTCCGCCGCCGCTGTTCACCTTGGCGATCCCCACGGTGGCGGAGTCCTTGATGGCGCCGCACGCCTTCCGCCACCGCTTCTGCACCGACACTGAACCCATCGGCGGCGGTGGCGGCGGGCGCGCCGGCCGTCTGCCTCGCCTCGCTCGCTTCTCTCCCTGCCGGTGCCTCACGGCTCACGCGCGCGCTAAGTCGTCGCCGTCGCCGTCGCCGAGCGTCGTGGCTCGCGCGTGGTCAGATCCTTCTTATTTAAATTCCAACTACGAACTCAGAAATGGCGCGACGTGCGCAGCTGTTCGATCAACCATGCACCCGAATCTGAATCAAACAGATCAAACGACGGGGTCCCTGCCGGCCGGCGACCGGCCGCGGCTGGAAGACGCCATCTTTTTGACGTGTTCTTCGCTGGTTGCCGCCGCCGCTCGGCAAGCCCCAAATGGTCATCTGCTCACTCTAATATGCCAACCGAGTGCTGCCTCTGGACATGAAAAACATTTTTTGGTTCACTAGCAATAAATCCAAGAAGATCCACAAAACTAAACAAAAAGTTGCATCTCAGGACTCATGAACGTCACTGCCACAAGCAACAAGAACAAACAGATTGAGCCAAAGCTCAGACTCCTTAACAGAAATCCCTGACAATAGAATATTCAGTACAATGGGGTTTCAGAAGCTGGAAAGCTCCACTCGGAAAGGCGGATGAAACGTGAAGTTCGCCCCTAACAAGAATACATTTATAATAACGTCAAAGAATATTCCAGATATAGTTGATTGGTACAATCGTACAACACAACAATATCAATTTCTTTCATTTCTGCCACATACATTGACTGTTGATTTTGTAGATTTAGTTACAGAATGCAACTCCCCAGAAAGGGGAAATGCATTAACAAAAAAACATGTATGCATTCTTCAGGGGGGGAAACTGTGGATGATCGATTTGAGGTATACATAAGCTGGTATGGTTTCCTTTTGTAGCTTCATTAGTCTATAAGTTGACACCATGTCACCAAACTGTATATGCCACCATGAATCCGAACTGACTTCAACATCCTCTTCACATCTCTTTTATTTCCTTTTGGCAAAGGAATTGGAATGTTCATGCCTTTGCGAAGAAGATATGCCCTAACCCTACTGCCAATGTTCATTAGCACGCACCAATTGCTGAGGTCAAATTTCTCAGATACATGGTGTTTGCTGAAGTCCATTGTAATGCCTTTTGTGTTTCCATAAACAGTGAACCTTTGCTTGCCTATATGATCTAGCTTATGGTTGTCTGCATCGAATCGGATCGATCTGAGCTGTAAATTGTTTGAATGAAATCCTCAACCACCTTTGTTGGTGCTTTTGCTTTAAGCAACATTTCATTGTATTCTGCTTCTGGGTTTGACAGTGCTACAATCGCCCCACCTGCCCCTACTGAGGCTTCTCCATCATGCAGGATAACCGTTCGAATCACAATGTTCAGATCAAATGTGTGGTTGTGCTGAAAAGAACCCAATCGATCCTGAGTACACACCTCTCGGACTAGTTTCAAGTGAATCAAGGATCTCCATTGATCTAACTTTTGGGGCCCCAGTCATTGAACCACCTGGAAAGGCCGCTTTCACACAATCAACAGGGCTTAGATTCGACTTCTTTGTCCCACGGACGGTACTCACCATGGTGTGGACAGTTTTATATGATTCTACATCCATGAGACGAGGGACATGCACACTCCCCTGGTTCACAAACCTTGCCAAGATCATTTCTTAGGAGGTCAACAATCATCAAGTTCTCAGCCTGATCTTTTTCACTGTTGAAGTTGAGCACATGCAAAAAGAAAAATATAGTAGTAGCATGAGCACTGTGATAAACAAATCCATAATCCTACAGGGTTAGCATTCGAACATCTAGATAACATTGAAACTGAACTGGCAGGAAAGGAAGATACTGATAAGAAATAGTTGTTACTGTAGAAACCTCCAATGATACACAACAAAACTAGGTCTCTTGTGCTTGCAGTAAATGTTATACAACCATGCAATTTTCTGTCATAGATCTGTCAACTGAAAACTGAATTAGCTTCAGCAGAACAGACTATTGAACCAAGCCTAAACATGAATGTCAATATAAATTTTTTGATTCCTTAACACACTTATCAAATTATTTTTACCAACTTCTTCCACAAGACCATTTGTGAAGAAACTTAATTTAAAATACTAAGAATAGCAAATAAAATAAATGAGGGAAAGCAAAGAAACAGCATCCCAAGCTCAATATTTCCTGAATAAAGAGTGGTAGAGCCAAGATATATCTAGAAGACAATATAGTGTACTTGCCTGTATTTCAACTGCAAACGTAAGCGTTCATCTTCCTCTGGTGTTCTGCCACGTGCTATAGTACCTTTGATTGGTTTTGCTTCTAGAACTCCGCCTCGGTCTAGTCATAGAAACCTTTCTGGAGAAGAGCAACATATGCTTAAGTTTTCTGAGGAGAAGTTAAGCCAAGCTGCATAAGGTGCTGGATTTTGTTTTCTCAGTTTAAGGTAGAGTTGGAGCGCATTTATATAGTCTACTCTTCTCTTCATCTGAGTAGTTAAGCACAACTCATAGCTTTCTCCATCCCTGATATAGTCCAAGCAACTCTGAACATCTCTAATATACTGATCCTTTGATTTCTCTACAACAAAACTCTGCTTATGCACACTGGATGATCTAGCATATGCCTTCCCATTAATTGGTGATCCTGGGGACATACCACCCAACCTGAGAAGCTTCTTCTCAGTCTCAACTAACCATGAAGTATGTGTTGAATTTTTGCATATCCCATCTCCATTACTAGAATAAAATTCATCATGCAGTGACAAAATATACACATCACCATTACTGTGATCAACCACCACAGTGTTATCAGCAAAGACGAAGCATGCATCAGGAGTACTTGATTTGGCCTTGTTAGATGATGCATCGCACTCCACTTTAAGACCATACCTGGTATACAATGAAAACTGAGGTTCAAAAGGATCTTAAAGAAACCCAAACGAAATAGATAATACAAAGAGAATTAAATGATGTACAGAAGGATCCATTGTCCGCACGAGATGATTACAGGAATGGGGAAGTCAAAGATAGAAAACAATAGTTTGTAGCATGGAAGATCTGTTTGTAGCAGGAAACTAATCAAGTGCAGGCAAAATCGATGCATAATATCGAATGCCAGAAGTGTATAATTTGAGTTAAAAAAAGCGTCGATTCATGACAAGAAATTAACATACCCTAGATATCCAACGAAGCCACCATAGAATTCAAAGGGCAGTCCTTCGTAATCCTTCTCATTGTATTGAATGGACTCGATCTCCTGCAAAGTGTGAAACAGTGAGAATCAAAACTCAGACAAATGCATGGCACAATCTACTGCATATTACACTTTACTCATAAACCTACGGTATGGATGATCGTGTTAACATGCAGAATACAAATAGTACTCCCTCCATGTTCCTAAAGAAAGTCGTTTTGAGATTGTCTTAAGTCAAACATTTTAAACTTTGACTACAAATAAATTCTTTTGGTTTGAGTTTGAAAATATAAAGTGATGTAAGTAGATTCATCTCGAAATGTAGTTTTATAAATAAAAGTATAGATTAACTATATTTTATAAATATTTTATAGCAAAAAGTAGCAGTCAAAGTTGTTTTTGGAGACCGTGTCGATGTC
Organism: Miscanthus lutarioriparius; assembly: GCA_904845875.1. Taxonomy (NCBI): domain Eukaryota; kingdom Viridiplantae; phylum Streptophyta; class Magnoliopsida; order Poales; family Poaceae; genus Miscanthus; species Miscanthus lutarioriparius. The sequence goes on from CAJGYO010000018.1 coordinate 7,296,709, forward strand.
CAAAACAACTTTCTTTAGGGACATGGAGGGAGTATGTCGGTAACCACAAATACTTCATGCTGAGATACCTCAGACCAGCACATTTTGTTTTTGACATGGCTAAAACCAGTAAAAAACCCTGGCTTGCTACGAATTGACTACATAACCTAGTAACACAATTATTTTGTTCCTCTCTACTGCAGGAGCTGAGAAAGTTCCTATAGTGGCAGGTGATCTATGTTAAACCCTCTAATCCCCATTTAATTATTTAATTTAAACAAAACAGTTGGGCTATTGTACATTAAAAAAAATACCAAAACAGTTGGGCTCCTTGTACCTATTAATGAACACGAAGTCATTTCTGCTTGAGTAAATTATTCAGACTGAGACTACAAGACATAGATAGTGGCAAATGGTGACCAGGTTATGATCACACAAAATTAATAAGATTAAAATAGTTATCAGAAGCATCAATCTTTAAACATATACCCTGTTAAGGAACTCCAAGAAGCCCTCTTTGATGAAGTTTTTCGCAGTATATCCATAAGCATCTTGGGTAATAAGCGTTCCTCCACAATTGGCTCTGGAAAAGAATTTGTGATATGCAGAATAACATGAAGGTCTCTACCACATGCTGGCAGACATAATGCTTATAATGCACTAAAGCATGATTCCTTCTTACCTTTGACCAGATAGGTGGAATGTCATTTGCTTCCACAGGGACCCACCTTTGCCACCCATGAATGAAAAACGTGCCCTATTCTGCAAGCAGAAATTGATCACAACAAAGACAGAAAAGATCATGTAACACACAAAAGTGAATTCACTATCTCCATGAGGAAAGAAAAGAAGTCACAATCCAAATAAGTTTCAGCAAATTTCCAGCTTTATCACTCAACGAGACAGTGATTGCAGCTCAATTCATGTAGATCATGAGTTGAAGAGAAAATAGTATCCTCTTTTTTTTTCATTCGATTTTGGTAAATTAGTTAAGAGTAAGCTGACTGCATACCTGGTCGACTGATGAGCTATCCAACCAAAACGTGTCTTCACCGCTTTGATGGCCAAAAAGCAGCCCAAATATGTCTTCAGAGCCAACTGTGGGACAAAGGAAATTTTCAATCTTCTTCCATCGTAATCGTAAACACTTTTTCCCAATGCCTCTCTTTCCAAGTACAGGCTCCGAAAGTTCCATTCTTTCAGTACACAAGTCCTTAGGGATAGAATCACGATGGCTTGCAGAATTGACCTGCAGAATAACAGGAGTCTCTGCTAAAATGATGTGTAAAGGTATAGTGTGTCAACTACTTCATCATAGACAGTACTTGAGATTTTTCCAGTTTACCAATACTGTGAACCTTTCTTTCCTGAAGCCATGATGAGCACAATCTAAAATCTCCTGTTATCTTCTTAAAGTTTCGGAAAATCTGTCTTCCGTGATGAGTAGCAATGCTCTCTGGATGAAACTGGGTTAAAGGGCAATCATGTGTAAGAACAGCTTACTACAACATAGAGAAATCACCGCACAGGACAAACTAGGATACCTGCACTCCATAATGAGGCCTGCTAGAGTGCCTGATGCCCATGATAACTCTGCCATCATCTGACTCACTAGTATGTCCTATGCTGGATAGTTCCCCATCATTGTAACTGTACTCTAGAGGGTTTGTCATAAAGTTGTTGTCCAATGATCCCAAGAAGGTGCTGACATTACTTCGGCCACTTTCAAGGTAAGAATGCAAATTTGGAGAAGCAGTCCACGCTATTGATGTAAGATCATCAGGTAGAGAACCAGATTCTATTACAAGTGAATGATACCTCACTACCTGAAAACAGCACAAGCAAGTTCAAAGCATTTAGAAGTTCATATGGAAACTGAAGACTGAAATGAAACACAAATGGCAAGGGATGGGACAAGTGGTACACTAACCTTGAAGCCAGAGTTTCTACCTGATGGGACACAATTAAAGAGGTAGCATCCATCATGCTCAATTTCACTGAAACAATAAAGAGGAGTGTTAAATCATGCATAAACTGTAAGAATAGCAAGAATTCAGCAGCAGTGCTAGCGAATTTTATTAACATGAATTCAAGGCCTTGCCTGAGTCGCCCGTGTATAGCTTCTGGAGCATGAACAATCTTAGCACCATGTACAAATCCCAGGGCCTGCAATGGTCAAAGACAAGTAGACAACATCAACAACAGCAACGGCATTTCTGTAGTTACAGCTACGTGATCCATGCAAATTGCTTTGTGATCCAAAATAAATTCACAAGGACCTTGCTTCTGCGGGGTTTCAACTCTAGCCTACCCCAACTTGTTTGGGACTTAAAGGCTTTGTTGTTGTTGTTGATACACTGAAAAAGAAAGGTGGATTTGAATATCACCTGGTGGCCAAGGCAGACACCCAAGATGGGTATATCTCCACAGTCCAAAAGTATGCGCAGACATACACCTGAAAACAAAAACATGCACCAGATAAGTAAGTTGAAGTAGAACAGGGCAAAGCTGAAGACGAAGTTTGCCCACACACCTATGTCGGCGGGGCAAGCCGGAGATCCAGGGCCAGGCGAGATGACGATGTTGTCGAAGGCCCGGTCCTTGTACACCCGGTTGAAGACGTCCCTCCACGTCCACTCGTCGTTGCGCACGACCACGGGCGGCACTGCGGAGGTGTCACGAGCTTCCGTCAGTTCCACCGCCCGCCCAAGAAGGCGCAATGAGCACGCCGCCGCCGCTCACGCGACGCAGCGGCAGGCGCGGAGAAGGGAGAGCTGCTTTCATACTCACCGCCGTTGACGACCGACAGCTCCTGGAATATGTTGTAGGTGTAGCTGTCGTAGTTGTTGATCAGCAGCGTCCTCACCGGCGGCTCCGGCGTGTCCTCCCCCTTGGCCCGCCGCGCCGCGAGATGGCGAGGGGGCGAGACCCGACGCGCGGCGGCGGAGGCGGAAGGAAGGTGGGACCACCTCGCCGCCGGCGGGGCGGGGAGGCGGAGTGCGGCCATCGCGGCGGGCCTGGCGGCACGCGCGGAGGATCCGGGTGGGTGGGAGGAGAAAGAAAAGGAAAGGCGCCTCTTTTTTTCTGGGGCCGTGGTTTGCCTAGACTGGTCAATCGGAGTACGCTTTTCTGCCGACGTCTTCCCCTATCGTATCGGCGGGTGTGCCCACTGCCGTCGCCGTCGGGGTCTCCAACTCCACCACCAACTGCGCGCACCGGTGACCACACCGCCGCCACGAGGACGATCACGATGGTCGCTGCTCCCAACCCCGCGTAGGAGAACAGTACTATTTGATGAGGTAGAACTAATTCCTAAGTTTATTAAGCTAATTGGGATATGCATTTAATTTGGAACGAGGGGAGTATTTTGTTTACTCGTAAATTTATTGATTTAGCAAGTTAATTACAAGGAACACCTGGAGTTGCTCCTAGCTTAAGTTAGCTAGCTAGTTGGCTAATAATTAGTTCAAGACCAAAAATTGGCCAGCCTATTAGTCCATATGTTTGGATGCGCACTAGAGCTAATTTTAGTTAATTTTTCACTAGCTAGCAGTTAGCTCTTGTATCTAAACATAACAAAAAGATTAAACTTTTAAAAAGATAATAAAAGGACGCCAAAAATAATAAAAAGAATGCCAATCTTTTGCAGAAGTTGAATAAAAGATTATCTTTCTAAGACTTACGACAATTAAAACAACAGTGCTGCTAATTTTTTGGGGTGCTAAAGAACGTTTTATTTGACTGAAAGTCTAACCTGAAATAGGGGTATGAACCAGACCATCAGAGATTTTGGGTTGGTGTTCTAATTTACCTGCTCCTGATAGCTTGTAAGTTGTACATGCAGCGACAGATCTCTGGTAACAGCACAGACAAATGCCCTGTTTGGGAGGGCTTCTCCTTAGCTTCGGCTCTAGCTCCTGTGGAGGAGCTCTGCCAAACATTTTTCTAGGATGCCATTTTTTAGAAGAGTCGGACTCTGGCTTCTCTGGAGGAGCCTAAATAGGAGTCGTTCCAAACACGTCCAAAGAAGCTAGAGTGAACCAGCTCATGAAATGGTGGTCAGCGGAAAGACGAGGATACCTAAGGGAGGATACCTCAGGGAGAAGGGTAATCCTGGCGGATGGAAGAACCTGCTTTTGTTGCGTCTAATGTTATAGTTGATGTTTTGGGCAGTGGCTGGAGGTTGCTAGTGGTGGGTGCACAGGTTAGGCTGAGACAAGGGAGTCAGTCCTGTGTTATGTCACTTTTATACAGGCGTGTTGGTTCTTTTCTCTTGGTGGTTGAGGCTGGGCTCCGAGACAGTCTTGCGTTTGAACAGGACCCTGTAGCTGTTTCTTTCTTTCTCTTTGTTCTGTTTCGAACTCGTGTATTTCCGTTGGCTTAATGAGAATCGTGTCGGAAACGGAAAAATAACAGGCCTCTGGTTTGTTGCCATGTGCTTTCTCACTCACCAACCCCACCACAACTTGGATCATTAGACCAACCAAAACATACTGGTCAACTATTCTCAGTTCTCTGGTACTGCTGCAGTTCTTATTGCTCATCCCAGACTTCACTCACATGACAGCTCTGGAGAAAAAAAAAAGAAGCCCGGCAAACTAAGAACAGAATTGCAGAAACAGAGTGATAACACGGTTCCATTAACTGGTTGGGATATCACTTCATGGCCTTCTTTACATCAGCATCTGGAGCTGGAGAAGTTGCAAGGAAACTACCATCAGATCCCCATGATTACAACTTACATGCCACTCTACAGGCATCTCTACATCTGCCGCGCTATAACGCTGCAGAAATGAAAATTGAGAAGCTCTGCTGCTTCTCCTAGAGAGCAAGAGTGAAGCCCCAGAAATGTTCCTTGGAGCAAGATCCATCTTCCTTAGCTCTCTTTCTCTAATGCTTGCTGTTGCTGGAGAAAATAAGCCTTGCTGACAAACCTCCCCTGTGAAAGCGCAAAAACTCCACCTTCAGAGACTGTGCAAAAGATGAGATATATACTGGTTTTGCTGCTGCAGAAAACATCACTTCAAGAGTCGGTTCTGGTGCTTACCTTGACCCGAGGCCGGTAGTACCGACTCTGCTTATTAGAGGGAAGGGGAGTGCACGGCTTCTGCTTGCGCTGCATCTTTAGAATGTTGCCTTCCCTGATAACAGCGCTGGTACCATTCTTTGGGAAGAGATCACTGTCTTCATGTTTAACCTCATGATGAAAATTTCCACTTGCCAGTAAGAAGCATGTTTCTTCAGGTAAAAGTGAACATAAGGGATAAATGGAATGCTAGCAGGGTTGCATTGTAAGTGGTCTCTCAGCATGTTGATGTAATGCACATTGTTAACATTAATAATTTTACATGGAAGAAAACTAGGTTCATTACAATGTACAACAGCAAGTTGGGGTAGGCTGGAGCCATATACCATTTGCAGTACAATGAGACAGTTTTAGGAAAATGCAGAGCAATTGATCATTAATATGTCTACATGAGGAGAGTCAACCAAGCCTAACTAATGGTTTTCTTTCCAAAAGCACTCCAATATTTTTGCTATTTAAATGCAGAAAGGCCAGGTTGGCTAGAGTTCATTGCGCTAGCTTTTTGTACCACCAATTTGAGCCCAACCACTCTACCAACAATGGAACTTAGCATGCATACATGCCTTAGGGTACCTACATGTCTTTTGATGCAAAAGTGGTACCAGCTATCTATGGCTCATTAAAATGGTTAGGATATCTGGCAACTGTAAGGAAAGCTGAGTCACTCAGATAAGTTTACTTAAATAAGGAAACTTCCACAAATAATGCATAAAAATTTGAAAGTTAGTTGTTGAATGAGCATTTTTTCAGCAGGGATTATAAGGCGTGTTTCTTAGGTTTTGATGCTAAAGAAACGATACCGGCTTCTTCACTTCGGTTTTTCCTTTTCCTGATCATTATTGTTTTAATCATCCTTTATTCAGTTTTCTGTTTCTGCATACTTGCTTGAGAATCAGAAATATGCAAATAAGCATTTACTTCACAATTTCAGATCACTGGTTGAAGGTACTACTATATGAGGCCTCGAATGAAGTAGTGGACCTGTGAATTACCATGGTTTGAATTTTTTTCCAAAGCAAATAAGACCAAACTAAGAGATTTTCGTCTACTTCAATTGAACTCCGAAACTGCGAATAAGATATAACGAGGGCTAATTTTCTTATAATAAAAAAAACTTGGCTGGTGGGGGTAAAGCCACACCCACGACATTAGCGTTAGAAGAAATTCTCTTCCTGGCCCAGTCGAGAAAACCCCCCGAAGGCCGGCTGCTCGGACACGCCACAGGGTGCCCAGGACACGTGGGCCACGTGCATATCTCTGAAGACACCGCAGTGGTTACGTGTATAACTCGACGGGGGGAGGGGGGTGTTACCCCCAGCTTGAAATTCGCTCCCACGGGGAGTCGAACTCAGGACCTAGGGGGTGCCGCTGGAAAGCTCTAACCACCTGGGCTAGAGTCCTTTGGCTAAGTTTCTTACAATGATTCAACTCAAAGAAAATGGCCATTTGGAATTTCCTTCTGCCTGGCCCATTAAACCAGTAAAGTCAAGTATTGGCGGAGGTAAAAATCCCGGCACATTGTACTTTGTCATATCAGCAAATTTCAGACACAAATTTTCTTCTGGAAGAAACTTGCCACTGATAAGAAATGTAAGGGAATGAAATGAAGTAATGCAGGCCAGATTTTCTAATCACCTGCTGATATAAAACAACAACAGATGATCTGTGCCTCTACTGAAATGAAACAAATTCTCTTTATCAGACGATATAAACTAATAACAAGTATAATTTAGGGTTCTAAGAACTCTAGCCATTTTAAGTTTTAACTGGAAATGGAAAACCTTTTATATCTAGATAAGCTGGAGATACTTACTACCACATGAGCAGAGGACAATGGCAAGTCAGGCCCATTGCCATCAGCGAACACAGAGCCTCTGCCACGCCACGCCTTGAGCACCCCGTCAGTGTTCAAGCTCAGCCCCAATCCTGTCTCTGGCAGTGCTAAAGCTCCAGTGTATCCTGTCTCTGGCAGTGCCAAAGCTCCAGTGTCGCCATTGGCAGACTCAGGACTCCCCTCCTCGTATATTGTCCCCAGCGACTTCTTCTTAGTCTTCTTCTTGTCTGTCACTTTAGACATTGCCACTGAAGGCGGTGGTGCCGGCGAAATGTCTTTCACAGGTATGGCAGGGCACATCCACCATTCAGGATCGACGCTATGCCGCTTCAGCGCTTGATTGATGACACTCTGATCGTGCCGGAAGCTGAGCCCGAGCACCATAAGGTTCCTGAGGTAAGGGTGCATCATCTTGCATCTGGGCAGGTTGGAGTTGACGCTTGAGCTTGACACGGACTTCCCGTTGTTTTCCATGGAGAGCTTACCCATGATGCCATCGATGCCCTCGGCCGCGCCCTCGTCGACGCCGCACAGGATAGAGTCGGCGTCGAATCCGTCGTCATCGTCGAAGTCGAGCTCCCCGGGCTCGTCAGGCGCCGCCGCAGCATCGTCAGGGGTCGCAGGGGACGGCGCCGGGTCGCGGAACTCGTTGAAGACGCTGCTGACGGCCGCAGGCGACGGGCAGCCCCTGGCAGCGGCGGCCGCGGGGCTCCGCGGCGTCAGAGGCGGCGGCGGCAGGTCGCGGAGGAGGAAGGCGGCCTCGCCGCCGGGGACGGGGAACGGCGGGAGGAGGTCGGAATAGGACGGGTCGTCGGCGAGCGCGGAGGCGAGGCCGAGGAGGCGGGGCGGCGCCGCCGCGTCGGTGGCCCCCTTGCCCCTGGCGACCGGGAAGACGGAGGGGTACATGGACGCGAGCAGCGCCGCTGCTTCGTTGTACGTCTGGCTGGGCCGCTTCCGCGGCGTGCGCGGGCGGTTGAGCGACAGCGACGCCGCCACCGACGACGAGGTGGCCGAGGAGGAGGCCGCGGACGCGTTGGACGCCTCCGAGAGCGTGGAGGACGCCGCGGAGTGCGCCGGCCTGGGCGGCGCCGGCGGCGGCGAGGCCCTGACCATCTCCAGGTCCGGCAGCCGGATGCCGCCGCCCGGGATGCACGACGACGCCATGGCGGCTCGTCCGCCGATCGATCAGTGAGTCAGTCGATCCAGCAACGGAAGGAAACGGAAAACCTCACCCAAAAATCGCGACTTTCCTTCCAAAACCCATCAGAGATTTCCGTTTTCCAGCTGGGCGGACCAAATCGGGAAGGAATCCCTGATCTTCGGAGATCACGGGTGGAAGCGCAAGGGGGAGCGGGGTGGGGAAGGGAAATCAGCTGGTGCCGTGCCGTCCTAAACCCAACCCGAACCAGCGCAAAAACCCCCACCAGAAAACCAGCGGAAAAGGAAGAAAAGGAGGGGGCCAAAACGCGAAAGAGAGGAGAGGGGCCGCGTGGAACCCGAGGAATTTCTTGTTCACACGCCACCTTGTTTAGATCCCTCCAAATTTCAAGTTTTTTCACTCTCTCTTTATCACACTAATTTTTGGACGCTTGTATAAAGTATTAAATATAGATAAAAAAATAACTAATTGCACAGTTTGGTTGTAAATCACGAGACGAATCTTTTAAGCATAGTTAGTCTATAATCAAATAAAGTTTGTCAAATATAAACAAAACATGCTATAATGTATAGATTACAAAAATTTACAATCTAAACCAGACGTAGCTTCTGCTGCTGGTATTGCATCTGCCGCCTGCCGCCTGCCCGGCCGGCCTCGGAGACGGAGCCAAAGTGCGGTGCCGGGGCCTGGTTTAGACTGAGGTCAGTTTCGGCACCGTAGTATTTTGGTTTGTATTTAATAATTATTATTTAATTATAGCTTAACTAGTTCAAAAGATTTGTCTTGTAATTTACAATTAAATTATATAATTAATTATTTTTTTATCTATATTTAATACTCTATGCATGTATCTAAAAATTTAATGTGATAAAAAGAAAGTGAAAAACTTACCATCTAAACGAGGTCCGGGTGCCGAAATGCAATCTCGGGAAAAGACGATCACCGAGAAAGAAAAGGAGACGAGCAGGTATAATAACGTGGAGCCGGCGAGATGAGCTCCACGTCATCAGAAAAGTTGGCACGTTAGGAGAGAGATGGTTAAGCGGACGTTTACCTTCTCGTCAGCTGAAACATAGAATACGAGAGAAAAAATATGCCTTACAGTTGGATGCTGGCTAAGAGCTGGCTAGAGTGGTCGGTTTGTTCTCATGTATTGGGTCCTAACTTTAAAATGTTAATTGCCTGTATATTGATATAGCTGACCTCTTAATTAACCTATTATATAAATAGATTATATTACTTATTATATGTGAGGTGGCACCTGCAATTAGCCAACAACAGCCTAAATTATAGCCTTGTTCTTAATCAAAGCGGCCCGAGAAGAAACAGCAGGTGTGGTGGCTTGTTGTTAATCAAAGCGGCGGCGTCACCACCACCGGCACCGCACCAACCTCGAACAAGGCTCGAAAAGTAAACGAGCGTTCGAGCTTCAGGAGATGGCGAGGTCGTGCGTGGCAGTTTCCGCAAGGAGCGAGGCCTGGTTTAGTTCGTAAAAATTTTTATCATAAATTATCACATCGAATCTTGTAGTACATGTATAGAGTATTAAATATATATTAAAAAACTAATTATACAGTTTAGTTGAAAATCGCGAGACGAATGTTTTAAGACTAATTAGCCCATGATTAGACATAAATGCTACAGTAACTAACATGTGCTAATGATGAATTAATTATGCTTAATAAATTCATCTCGCAGTTTCCAGACGAGCTATGTAATTAGTTTTTTTATTAGTATCTGAAAACCTCTTCCGACATTTCTGAAACATCCGATGCGAACTAAACACAGTACGAGTGAAGGAGAAGAGGGCAGCAGCCAGCAGGGACGGACAGCTAAGGCTTGGTTGGACTGAACGGAGGATCGGGCGGAGGAAACAGAGCCGCCTTCGGATCCGAGAGCAAGCAAGCGAGATCCTAGCGCTTGGATTCGTCAAAGATGACGAGGAAGGAAGAGGCTTGACTTGATTGAGGAATCTTAGTAGTACTCCATCAATTTGCGTTTTTTTTTTTACGGAGGGAGTACTTTGTTACCACTGTACCCATTCGCGAGGAGGAACAGGAACAGGAAGGGTTTAGCGAAATTGAGGGAGAGGAGTGGAGGACCCCAGAAAAAGGTTTGTTTTTTTCAGAGGAGGAGCGAACAGCCGGCAGCCGGCGGCCAGCGGAAGAGACGAACTGCCCTTTCAGCCTGTCACTGTCATCAGTTCATCACCTCACTCATCGACCCTCCGGTGGGCCCCCGCGCGAAGGTCCGGTACCTCCCATTGCATTGCATTGCTTCACACTTTCTCTCACTGGTGAGCCAGCTGGTAGAGCTAGCTAGCTAGAGTGCCTCCTCTAGTCCTCGTGCGTGGCTTGACGGGAGCGGAGCTCGCCTTGTCACGTTGCGACGAGCCATGGCTGCTCGAGGTACACGTGTGGGTGCGTGAGCAGAGCACGACGACGACCCAACGCGCTAGACTGCGCGCTGCGTGAGGCGTGACCTGCCGCCCGCCGCCCTACCGGTCCAACTCACGTGTGACCCGAGCGGAGAGGAAGGGAGGTGGGAACGGTATAATAGCTTTGACGGTGCCGCTAGCTCTAGCTGCCCAGCTAGGCTGCTGACAGCAACTGTGGCCTTGTTTAGGGCTGGTTTAGATTGTAAATTTTTGAATACTGTAGCACGTTTTGTTTGTATTTGATAAATTTTGTCTGATCATAGATTAATTAGACTCAAAAGATCTGTCTCGTGATTTACAACTAAACTGTGTAATTAGTTATTTTTTTATCTACATTTAATGCTCTATACATATGTCCAAAAATTGATGTGATGGAGAGAGAGTGAAAAAACTTGAAATTTGGAGGTGATCTAAACAAGGCCTTAGATGGACTTAAAATTCCAAGTTTTTTCACTCTCTCTCCGTCACATCAATTTTTGGACGCATGCATGGAGCATTAAATGTAAGTAAAAATAATAACTAATTACACAGTTTGGTTGTAAATCACGAGACGAATCTTTTAAACCTAGTTAGTCTATAATCAGACAAAGTTTGTCAAATACAAACGAAACATGCTACAGTGTCCAGATTGTAAAAATTTACAATCAAAACGGAGGCCTATATCATGGAATAGCTGCTGGTATTAGTCTGCTACTACTGCACTGTGCTCCAGTATCACGGGCATACTGCATCACGGTGTTTTTTTTGTCTCCATAGTCCAGACTCCACTCCACGGCACGAACATGTGATGGGTGTAGCACACAGAGAACCAGAAAGAAGAGGTTTGTGATGCAGAAACTCGTCGCTTTCGTTGCCGAACTCGTTTTCCTCAGCTCGTCTGCTCGTGACGGCGATTTCCTCGTGATTAGTACTAGCATTAGATTAAGGGCATGTTCGGTTCCTGGGTTTGGTGGCCTGGAATCATTCCGGTCAGGTACCGAGAATAATTTCTGGAGTCGTTCCCCTTCAAACGAAGGTGGCCTAAAAGTAATGGAGGCCAGCGGTTCGTGGGCTACTTGGCGGCCGCCACCCGTCTTCGTCCACCTCCCGCTAACCAAGAACCAACCCTCGTCGTCGTCATCATCGACAGCAAGCAATTGACGCCGTGCTCCCCCGGTCTGGTAGAGGAGTTTTCTTCTCTGGGCAGTGGCCGGTGTCGTACGCTGATGATGGATGGATGCGGCCACTCGGCAGAAATGGACGGACCTCTTTGGTTGTTCCTGTATCCTGTTCCTGGTGTCTTGGAACAGCGAGCACGAGGAGGATGCCAACTCTGTGCCCGTGTGACACGAGCAGCGAGGACGAACGTGGCGGGCCTTGACCAATGCCCATAGCTTATAGGCCGCCTGGATCTGGGCCGGTTGCGGTGGAAATCCCATTCGCAGGCCCATCACGGCATCTGTCAAGCCCGACTCCACCCCACCGGCCACCACTGCCTTGCCGCCACCGCTCCGCTGCCCCGTGCCGTGCTTGGCCTCGACGCACCGCTCGCAGCAGCCGCCGCCCCGCCGGCGAGCCGACTGGCCTCCTCCTCCTCCTCCTCCCCCTCCCCCACCCCGCTGCTGCGCGCGCCACAGGCTCCCCGGATCCTCCCCACTCAGGACCGCAAGAGGAACCGAGACGCCACCTGGGGCCTCCGCCGCTGCCTGGTTAGTATTGGTACTCCATCTTCGATCCTCCTCGTTTGTATCACTAGGCTAGACTAGGCCCCACGAGTCCGCGGGAGCTAATCGGTAGGAACATCTGATACAGCTCGAGATTGTGTGAGAAGATCGGGTTTTTAGGTCAGAGATGCGCAGCACACACCTGCAGGTTTGGATTACGCTGCCCTTGTTCCAAGATTTTTTTTTTCGTTGGGATAGTCCGCTGACCGGCGGATGTGGAAAGTACTTGTTCTTCCTGGGTCTGGGACTGGCTGGCTCCGTTAGGGCTTTTTCGCGGCGGGGATGGGATGGGGGCTTCCCTTGGGTTTTGCTCGGCTGATTTCACTCCGGCTGCCTTAGGCGCGTGCCAGTTAATGCTGCTTCGGTAGCTTTGGCTCTAGTTCAAGTGACTTTTGGGATTGTTCACCATTTCTTTTTTCCATGTTAAGGATTTCGTTTAACTGGAAATGGATTTTGTTGATATATATTCTGCCTAATTTAGCTAGTCATACCAGATGGGATGTGTGTTGGACTGGGGATACAATGCTTCATATCTAAGACGCTGTTTGGATCAAGGAGATAGTAGTTAGCTGCTAATAATTAGTTCCTTGGATCCAAATAGATCTAGCTAATAGTTTAGCTAATTGTTAGCTAAATACTCAACTAACAGCTATTTCACTAGTTGAACCAAAGTAGCTAATAGCAGCTAATAATAACCGTGACCTATTAGCTAGCTAACTATTAGCAGCTAATGGATCCAAACAGGCCCTAAACACATCTGTAATTTGTGTTTGATTTTTTTTAATGTTGCAGAGCCTACAGGGTCGTCGCATATTTTTGGAGAGTCTCCACTCCTCCCTGCTACACCCGTCCCATCTCCGTCCCTGTCAACAAGATGGCACGTCAGTCCGCGCTCTCGCTCGTGAAAGATCAGGCGAAGGTGGGTGCGCTGAAGCGTCTGACTCTGAGCTCGTCCAAGACGGCAGGCCGGAACTCGTCCGGGCGCATCACCTCTTACCACCGTGGCGGAGGGGCCAAGAGGCTGCAGAGGAAAGTCGATGTGAAGCGTGGCACCTCGTCCCTGGGCATTGTGGAGCGGATTGAGTATGACCCGAATCGCTCCTCTAGCATTGCTCTGGTGCGATGGGTCCAAGGGGTGCATTTCCGCCGTCCCAAGACTCTACAAGAGCCCAGTGCCAAGCCACCGGTCCTCGAATCTGTCACTGCTGATGTCTCCAGTCGGTTTTCCCTTGCTCCATTGTCTGCTAGAGTGCATAAGGAAAAGGAAGCTGCTGCACTGTACTCTTCTTTGGGCAATGGAGATATTGCATCTCGTAAATCGGGTGGGAGCTTGCCTAGGATAGCATTAGCTGGTGCGAAGCCCACTTTCTATGCTCAAGTCAGAGGAAATGAAGAAGAAAAACAGACCTCTCTTTCTGGAATTCAAAAATGGGCCGCGGATGATGCGCTTTGGACACAGAGAATGAAGCGCCAAGCTGCTCTCTCTTGGCAGAATGATCTCAAGAAGAAACCTTTGCTTCAGACACAGGCTAACCGCTTCAGTAGCTTGACAGCAAAGTCTATTGGTATGAGTAAAGGGCCAAAGGGAAAGGCTGATTGTGTACCTGTATCTTATATATTGGCCAGTCACCAGTGCATGCCAGGTAGTACAGTGATGAACTATGACTCCTCGAAACCTTCTAAGAGTACATCCTCTTCGCCATATTCCTCAGCTAATCAGTTTGATATAATTGATCTCAACTCAAAGGTTGGGAATTGCATACCACTAGCCAATGCAAGAATTGGAACATGGGTGCATGATATTGAATGTCGTCCTGGTCAGGGTGGGAAGATGGTTCGAGCAGCTGGTACATATGCTAAAGTAGTACAGGAGCCAGGTGCACATTGTGTTCTGCGTCTTCCTTCAGGTGCTGAGAAGATTGTCGATTCGAAATGTCGTGCTACAATTGGTATAGTCTCCAATCCAAGCCATGGCACACGCAAGCTAAGGAAAGCAGGGCATAGCCGGTGGTTGGGCAGACGCCCTGTTGTCCGTGGTGTTGCTATGAATCCTGTGGATCATCCCCATGGTGGAGGCGAGGGGCGTACCAAAGGAGGCAGGCCTTCAGTTTCTCCTTGGGGAAAGCCCACTAAAGCAGGGTACCGGTCACCAAACGTGGCCAGCCGTAAAGCTTCTTAGTGTGATGTAACAAGCTCATATGGAATGGCCCTTTTTGTTTGGATCTTGTAGTTGAGAAAATAATGAACAGATGTTGGTGGTAGAGGGAACTGTGATGCATCATCTTGGTTGTGATGTAGAAAGCAGGCAACAGAGAAGTAATGTTTTCATTCCTATATTTGTTAGTGTTTTCTTTTGCAGAAATACATAACATGGCCTTCCAATGATACATTATCTTTCACTCCAGTGTGATACATTATCTTTGTCTTCGTCAGTCCTGATTAGTGCATTTTTTTCTTTATTCCTTTTCCTTGTATTTTACGACATATTTTGTCGTTATGCCACTGTTCTGATTGGGAAAGAATGTTCTTTTCTTTTTGCACATGCTGGTATACTTTGCCATTTCTCTATATTTTTTTCCTGTCTGTAAAACATATTTCAAGACAGGGGTTCCGATTCATATTACCAAGAGAGTATGGATTTGGAAATAACGACGCAGGTCATAGTCCAACTCTGGTGTATCTCTTTATTTTATTGCAGTTGGATTTTTTGCTTACACCTGTGACTGTTTTTGTTTTCTAAATCTATTTTCTTCTCGTGTACTTTGCCCTTGAATTGCCTCTCTGTTCTGGTATCTCCCTGCTAGCCAACGACACAGCCAACCTTCTTTGCCTGTAGTCTCGATTCCAAATTCTCTGCTTGTGTTTTCGTCATAAAAAAGTGACTGTTCAATTGGCAAGGGAATATCAAGTACTAATTTGGTTTGATCTAACAAAATTATCGTTAAGTACTATTCAAGCACAAAAATTGGCGTGTCACTACTCCGGATTCAATTCAGAGTGTCTGAAGAATTCGGATGCTCCCTTGATGGCACTATCCTCGAGACTTCTCCATATTCTCCTAATTTTGGCTTCTGCAACTTCGACAGTTTGACATCAGTTTCTTCAGGAACTTTGGGCTTCTGCAGTTTTTTTTTTTTTTTGGTCTTTACACTCCTTCAAAAACGTGTGAAACGGCCTGGGCTTTTTGTAATACTGATTTGATTTCTTCTCTAACATCATTGTGACTGCCAGGACACTGCACACTCAATTAGTTCACAACCGTCGCCTAGGCTTTGAGCCTTTGACTCGTAAGCATAGAGCTGTTACATGCCTCCAGAAATTTTTGTGGCTGAAGTTTTGTTGGTTGCAAGACCGGTTAAATCTTAAATTAACAATGTAAAGCAAGCTGTCTTACAGATTTCCAAAACTGATGTTGTACTGAGGTACTCTACTTGTTTACACATAGAAATTCTACTTGTTATGCGCCGAGGATGGAAAATGTTGAAAAGGAGAAGAAAAATATAAAAAAGGTTGGAATGACTGCAGGATCCGATTACAAATACATGGGCAGTGTTCGAATCTAAGTAGTATAAGAATCCCAGCTTGGCTGGGCACGGTGCTAACTGCTAAGCATCTGTTTCTGATCATAGAGAAAATATGAGCCGCTCAACCACCGCTTCTAACTGGAATGAGCACAAAAAAGCTGGGGTATCAAATTTTGATGTTAGGAGCACATGAACAGTGAATAAAATATATTTCTGCCAAGTATATGAGGGCACTGTTCAATTGGACAGAAAGGAAAATAGCACTGTGGAATTAATAACTTAATCAATGAAGATGAAATCTATAATCATTAAAATAAAAACATGGAAGAATGTTTTTTTTTTTATAACAAGCTTCATTAACTTTACAACAGCGTACAGTAAGGAGCTTGAAAGGCTCCAGGTTTACATTCTGCAATGCCAACGCAGCAGGGTAGGAATCATAAGAAATATGAGCAGGAGCCGTACAAGTGAATACAACTGAGTGGCTCTGCAATCTAAAAGCTTGATGTGCTAGTGAGTTTGCTGTTGTATCTGAGTTTCTTGGAATCTTGTTGACCTTGAACTCCCTTGTTGGCAGTGCTTGCAGGAAGGTAGCTGTGTATTTCTTGATTTTCCAGTGGGGTGGGTTTTCAAGATCTCTTGAATTGTAGAAGTTGGCCATCACCTGGCTATCAGTGAGGAAATTCACTGAATTGATGTTCAGATGTTTGGTGATGTTTGCCACAAGGGTGAGAGCTGCAGCTTCGGCCATGAGGACTGACTGCACCGAAGGAACCTGTGCCTGGATATAGAGCGTGGTGGTGATATTCTGGCTCGGGATGAACAGGAACACGCCAAGCCCTGCTTTTCTTGCGTTGTTGCATGTATCAGGATGCGTTGAAGCATCCGTGAAACATCGAGGCCCATGAAGAGAGGCCGGCAATAGGCTCTGTGCCTGATTTGCTGATGGTGTTGGTTGTTGTGTACTCACTGTTCCTGCATGAAAAAGTTGCATACCTTGCTGATTTTCCTTTCGTCGGATGTCGACGTTAGCGTTCAAGTTGCCATCACCAACGATAGTACTCGCTGGGTCGTCGTTATGTGCATGCTTGGTTAGAAAAGCAGTATGAAGTCCTGCAGATGTAGCATTGTGAATTTGCCACACTGTCCTAGACTTGTTATTAAATCTTTTGTCATTTTGAGCCATCCAAAGGTACCACAGTGTGGTCATGACTAGCTGTAGATGATCATCAGGTGTGCGAGTGTCAATAATATGGGATAAAATGTCTTGCACACCATCCTGTTCCTGTGGTAACACCGAAGTGCAAAGGGGACCAAATCATAAGAACGTAAGTACAAAAACAATCACCGAAGCGATCAAATTTCTGTACTTAAGCTCCCATAATCCCGGTAGTCCGGAAATCACGAAGGATTTCAACCAACTCTCGACATACAAACCAAGACCGTAGTGATTCAACACAACACATCATCCGTTACAACATTTCATAAGTAAGCATTCGAATTACATCCATCAGAGTGCGAATAAAATATTACAAACCAGGTTCAAACGTGCGGAAGCAACATAGTTTAGTATATAACTACATAGTTTCAAATACATTGCCAAGTCTGAGTCATGTCCCACAAAAGCATTATCAGGTACGAGAACTAGTAGAGACCGCGCCCAACGGTCTAGTCTTCATCCCCAGCTGGAAGAAGGCAGTACTTGCAGCAACCAAAGTAGAACTGGTCATCTGCAACAGGTGGGAGATAAACCCTGAGTACGAGAAGGTACTCAGCTAGACTTACCCGACAAAACCAGAAATAAAAGACACCAAGGATCATGCAAGGCTTATGAGGTGGGCTAGCTTGACACAGTTGCATAAAAGAGCTTATGAATATAGTGACCAATTTAAACTTAGCATCAAACTTATCATCATTTACTTGTCCACTAGATTAGCACCTGTACTAGAGCACTCACTTATTAGGAGCAAACAATATTAACCATAGCAGGTATAATAAGGCTGTCATCATCATATCATCATTTTCGAACCATTGTGTTATTAAGTGTATCTACATTGGAGATAAACCCGTCAAGTTCTCACTAACCGGGAGAGACGGCGACTCGAATCGAATTACAACTCAGCTGAGGGGGTATTCCTAACTCTCACCCTGGCATACATAGCAAGGGTAGCCGTGGATCACCTTTGGAACAACTCAAGAACCAAATTCGTGGGTTCGATCAGCGCCAGCACTCTCAGGGATTACCCTTCTGCCAGGACGATCAGGACTTTTAAATCACCTGCCCTTGGACTCACGCCTACGGCTCCCTTCCGAGGCGCACTTTATACTTATCGACTCCCGGCCTGAGGTGAGCTACTCGGCTTCGTGGTCAGTCTCCAGACCCGGCCAACTAAGAGAGAGGCATGCGTTCAACATGAACAGGAAAGGCTCTAAGATTCAGTCCTTAATCGACACAGACGGAGTCACTGCAAACCGGCAAGCCTCCGTCCGGTCTTCATTTCAAATTAAGACTGGTTCTTTTCCACGATAACAAATATAGCCAACCGTGCCACATGTAGATTCTTATATCTCGTAGGTGACAGGAAATCATCCGACTTCTACCGTGTTTAAGCAGGGCTAAGCACTACACGAGCCTGAGCTACATAGGATTCAGGGTATCAATATCTGGACAAGGATTGGATAACCAATGCAGCAAGTGTTTGCATTAACACCTAAACTTAATGCAATAATATATATATGTAACAATAATACTGTAACTGCATTTCGAAAATTAGGAGGCTTAATATGCTCCGGGACTTGCCTTTCACAAAGTTGCACGGACGGTGATCCGGGCACTCAACGGCGACCTCGTCTGGCACTTCTCCTGAAGGCTGCTCCTCCTGAATCTCCGGTGTCGGCTGCTGCTGCTCGCTCGGTTTCTCGAATTCCAGCAGGGTCACTTCTTCCGGTACACCTATTGCATGCCGATGCACAAGATAAATATCATGGATGCATAAGGAATGACATGATGCTCATGATGAATGAATCATAGTAAGTGTTTACGAAAACATTACTGGACACTTGTTTACCGATTAAGAATAGCTCTATTCAAAACACTTTAAAACAGGTATCTAACTTAACTTGAAGAACAAGATCAACTTACCTAACTTGCATAACCTAAGATAAAGATGCTCATATTCAGTTAAAAGCCTAACACCTAGAAACATTACAACAACTTAGAAATAGTAAAGGCATACATAAATCAACATTTAAAGTTTCATATGCACACAAGTAGTCCCTTAATTCAATCACAACCGGAGTTCTACAAATCCAAATGACTTACATGAGGATATTCTAGAAAGCTTATGAAATTCTCTACAATTCATTTGTAAACATCAAAGCATGATTCTTATGTTAACCAAATCAAATTCCAGTAAACCTAGAATCTGTCCAGAAATGACAGGGTTACTAAATTAATTATTTAATGATGATGCAAAAGCATAATTGGACCAAACCAAGTTTACCAACATGTTTTACATACCAAAGAAACATCAGAAAGTCCAGTGCCAACTTCTAAACAATTTATTTAATACCCTTTTCTAATTTCTTTAGTTAATTAGGTGATTAAAGCAATATATAGTAAAACTATTCAGAAAAATCTACAAAAATTACAGTAGCTATCTTATGCTTCACATAGACTACCATAAAAATTTCAAAGCCATTGGGCAAGCATAACTTGCTGTTTCCAAAATAACAGGTGGCATGTCTATTTCTAGCATAATTAGGAAACCCTAATGAAAAGTGTCAAGCAACAGATTTCACATTTTTCCTAGTATCATTCAAGCATAAGAACAGTACTCACCAATTTTTACCCTAACTGGATCTATAGAAAAATTATGAAAATTCACACAAGATCCATCCATTGATAAAAGGAAATTCTATAACTCAAAAACTACACATGCACTAGCTCTGAAATTTTAACCAGAGCTTACACTAAGCAAAAATAGATTACCCACAAAATTTCATAATTTTTGGACCATAGAAACTCAAGATAAAATACAAACAAGTTTGCATACATCTAAAAACACATCTCAAAGTCCTATTTAATTCATCTAAAATTTCTAAAACATGTGCTCATATAATATTTTTATTAAATACTAGACATTATCATGAACTCAGAAAAATTGGAACCACATCATTTGAATCTACCATCTAAGAGCTATATATTTTTGAATATGTACACAAATCTGTGAAATAAATAAAACAAAACAAAACAAGAAATCCTACTCTACTGCTGGGCCGGCCCGAACAGATCCGGCGGCCCGCGAAGCCCACGCCCGCATACGCCAGCGTGGCCCAGAAGCAGCGCAGCCCAGGTCAGGCTCGCGCCTCAGCAGCGGCGACTGACAAGGTGGACCCGCGCGTCAGCGAGAGAAACAGGGGAACGGAGGAAGACGACGGCGTGGCTCGCCGCCGTTGGCTTCTCCGGCGAGGCCATTGGCGCTACTGTGTTCGTCTCACTCATGCACATCTAGTGGTACCCTAAATTGAAGCTATTGGCGCGGCTACCGGGGTTGGCGACGAGCACGGTGGCGCACGGCCGCGGCATGGCCGGCTCCGGCGAGAGGACGGCGCTACGTCTCGAACGTGAGACCCTACGAGCTTCAGCAGTGCTCCTATGACCTAGCGCGAGACAGAGGAGGGATGGCAAGGGTGCGAGGACAGCTGGCCGCGTGGAGCGCCAACTCCGACGAGTTCCCGACATGGCGGCGGTGGGGAAAACGGCGAATACCCGCTTACCAAGACTCGATTGACTCGCTTAAACGGTGGAGGTGGTAGAGAAGACCACGGCGAGGCTACTGAAGGACTGGGCGACTCGTTTTCGCGGTGGCGAGTGCGCACGACGATGGCGACGCGCGGTCGGCAATGGTGGAGGTGCTGCGGACACGGCGCTGCGCTCGGAGAAGGCGAGAGAGGGAAATTGAGCGGTGAGCGCGTTCGGGCAGGAGCTGGCTCTCTTCTGGAGCGCGGACGCGCGACGTGGTGACCTCGGCAGCGCATGAACGCCACGCGGCGAGCGTCGCCTGAGCCGGTTGGCCATGGCGACACTGATCGTTTTCTGAAAAATCGCGATTCAGTGATCACCGACGATGACTGACAGAGCAGGTTTGACGGTGATTATCTCCTAATCCGTGACGATCTAGACTATGCCATAGTTAACAAAGTTGATCATCTATATGTGAACTACAACTCTTGTTATTGGAGCTCGAGCTGGTTTGGCTCTGTTAGGGAGGTGCAAGGTGAAAAAGTTGAGTACACGAAACTGAATTCAGTTATGACACTTAGAAAATTTTCAAGTGTTGGAATCAGCCTTCAATTTTGACTTGTGGGCCATGTTTGAGCATGTTCTAACCATTTTCATGAAATGATCATAAAACAACTTTTGTTCCTTAATAAATTAGCTACAACTTTGGTAAAGAGTGCACAGCCATGCAAAGTTTCCAAGTTCAGTCAAACAGGGACACTCCTAGGGTCAATTCAAGTCAAACCTCCACTTGAGGGCATTTTGGTCATTTTGATCTACATGAACAATCTCCCAACAAGTAACCTAAGTGTATTTAAGGTGTAATAGACCATAATCAACCACTTTACAAAATTGTTATACTAACCTCTAATGATCACATGTGATAAAGCAACTAAAACAAGCAATTCACTCATATGTTGCAATGCAATGTTTCACATGTTTCAAGACTTTGTTGTCATTTTATAATTGCCACATTACTACCATATTGCCATGTTTCAAGTATGAGAATTTCATGTTACATTCACATGTTGCACTACTACCATTCTAAGCAATCAAGCATGAAACACATACAATTTAAAATGTTGCATATGCATGTTTCAGTAACAATGACATGATGAGATAGATGATGCACATGTTTATGAAATGAAATGCAATTAGTGGAAGCCAAACACCTAGGGTGTTACACATACGGCTCTAGCAAATGTGCAGTGAAAGAACAGATGAGCATCGGTTTCAGTGTTGTTACATGTGGTGCAGCTCTTACCAATTCTTGAAGAGAAACGGCTTGCTCGTTCCCCTGTTGCTAGTGCTCTTCGAAACAGTCTCCAAGCAAATGCTTTGATGCATGGTGATATGCTTTTGTGTTTCCACACTCTTTGAAGGATGGACAGACGTGTTGGGTTATGCTTCTTGGACCCTGCATTGGAAGAATTACCTGCATTTCATTTGCTAGGTGCCTATATGCCTCTTTGGTTGAGCAAGTACCAGTTGGTGCAGGGATCCATCTCAGTGTGTCATTCTCATCACTGGGTACAGTTTGTACCTGCAAAATAATTTGTGTAGCCTGCTGGTTGAAGATGTTAGCAATGAGAGTAGCATCCCATGATTTGGAGTGAGGGTTCCAGAGATCAGCTACTGTCTGGGGGAGAGGAGTTTGTGTGACTGGAAGGTTGATATGATCATGAATAGAGTCCCAGATGCTGCACCATGGCGAGTTCCAGATGCAAGAGTTGCCGCGGTGAATTTGTAAGATAGTGTTTTGCTGCAGGATGTCCTTAACCTGGCAAATAGAAGACCAAAAAATAGATTTGGGACAGTGTGCTGGAGCTTTCCAGAACGAGGTGTGGGGGAAGTATTTGGCCTTGAGGATTGCGGTAAGCTGCTGGTTTTTAGCTGAAGCAATATTCCAAGCAGCATGAAGGATTAAGCTTCTATTGACAGTGTGTAAGTCCCGAATTCCAAGACCTCCATTCTTCTTAGGCTGACAGATATCTTGCCAAGACCGAAAAGCAATGGGCGAAGTTGGGTTGTCATCTTTGATTCCCGCCCACCAAAAACGCCGAATAATGGAATTGATTTTTTCTACAAAAGTTTTGGAGAAGAGGACTGTAGACATGTAATAGATGGGAATGGAGGCTAGTACGGAGTTTATGTAAGTGATTTTCCCAGCATGGTTAAGTTTGTTAGCCTTAAACGTGGTGAGCTTGGCCTTGAATTTATTGAGAATGAAATTATAAGCTTGAGTCCTGTCTTTATGGCTGAAAATGAGAGGATGACCAAGGTGCATAGTGTTAGCCGCTAGATTGGGCACAGGAAAGATCCCTTTGATTGTGGCTTTTGTTGTATTGTCCACATTCTCACTGAACAAAATAGATGACTTGTTAAGGTTTGGGGTCTGACCTGAAGCACTGCAGAAATCTTGGATTATGGCAATAATAGTTGTGGCTTCAGCAATTGAGGCATGACCACAAATGATGAGATCATCAGCGAAGAGAAGAGAGTGAATGTGGGTGTGTGGGTGTGGGTGTGGGGTGGGGGGGGAGGGACAACCGGGCCCCAAAGTTACTCCTTGGATACGGTTCTGACTGATGGCTTCCTCAAGTCTGACAGAAAGATCATTTATAGCAATCACAAAAAGGTACGGCGAGAGAGGGCAGCCCTGTCTAATACCTCGTTAAGGATGGAAAGGTTGAGATGGTTCGCCATTAGCGAGTACCGAGTAGTAAGCCGTTGCAATGCAAGAGTGTATGAGATTGATAAGATGAGGGTGATACCCCTGACGTCTGAGAGCAGCCTCAACAAAATTCCATTCTATTTGGTCAAAGGCTTTGGCTAGGTCTAACTTGAGCATGAAAGCCGGTTGGGTCCAGGATTTGAGTTTGAAGGAATGCACAAGTTCTTGAGCTATGATGATGTTGGACGAAATATGCCTACCTTGAATGAAAGCTGCTTGGTTAGGGTGTATGTTATCTAGGAGTTTTGGTTTGACTCTAGCTGCTAGAGATTTCGCAATGATTTTATAGATGACATTGCAAAGGCTAATGGGTCTGAAATCTTGAGGAACAATTGGATTAGCCTTTTTAGGGATAAGAGTTAGGAAAGTATGATTTAAAGCTCTCTGAAGATCCCCAGATTGAAAGAAAGAGGAGATTACCTCATGGACATCTTTAGCAATCCACTGCCATGCAGCCTTGTAGAAGCCCGCATTGAGTCCATCAGGCCCAGGAGCTGCATTACTCCTCATCTCCTTGACAATGGATTGTATTTCCTGCAAATCCGGGACTGAAGTATCGAAATGGTCAGTAGTAGTTGCCTGGTGATGAGTAGTTGTCTCTGTGGTGCTGGAAGTAGGCACTTCAGTATTCTTGGAGGTGAAGATGGATCTGAAATAGGCTGTGAGAGTGGCAGACAGCTGATTGGGTGTAGTTGAGGTGGTTCCGTCTGGGTTTATGAGGTGAGTAATCCTATTTCTCCTCGTTCTTTTGAGAATTGATTGTTGGAAAAAGGAGGTGTTTTTATCGCCTTTGAGCACCCAGGTTTTTTTGAATCTGCCTGTGGTAAGTTTCTTGCTTGGTAAGGATGAGGTGATGCTGGTGGGTGAGTTCTTTCTGAATGGACTGATTCTGTAGGTGAGGAGGTAGCGACTGTTGCTGAAGGAGTTGTTGTTCTATAGTCTCGAGCTGCTCTGTGAGTTTAGGTTTGGTTCTCCTCCAGGTTTTTAGGTCTGCTGCTAGGTAATTGGTTTTTTTGGTGGAAAGGTCGTCGGGAAGAGCGTCTCCAAATTTGTTGCGCCACCTGTTGAAAGTCCTGTTTATCCACAAGTTTTCAAATTTGAAATATTTGTTAGTTCTAAAACGGTTCGACTGTAGAACTGCGAGGATTGGGGAGTGGTCGCTTCTCATCGTAGGGAGATGGTAGACTGTTGTAGCCGGGTAAGCTTGGCACCATTCTGCATTTGCTAAAAAACGATCCAAACGTTCGTAGGTGGGGTTAGAATTGAAACGTTTATTGGTCCAAGTGTAGGCTGGGCCGTTGTAGCCCAAATCAAACAGACCACATTATTTAACCATGCAACAGAATTCAGAGAGACGCCTAACATCAGCTGGTCTAGGACCTAGTTTTTCCTTAGCATTCATTATATTATTCAGGTCCCCCATACAAAGCATAGGCAGGTTTGGGTATTTTTCAACAAAAGATTGCACTTGCAGCCATATTTTAGCAGTGGTTTGGTGATGGGGGTCCCCATAAAGACATATTAGACCAAATTTGTTTAGGCTGTTCTTATGAACACACAAAGTTAGGATAAAGTTTGGACATGAATCAACTATATTCACTTCCATCACATTGTTCCAAAGCAACCAGAGGCCTCCAGAGAGGCCCTGTTCTGGGACTACAAAGGCATCAGCAATGTTGAAACGATTGATTAAAGAAGTTTTAGAACATGGAAGAATGTTGAGATCCACCTATTCTACAAATGGCCACATATCAATGTATGCGCATCTTGTCCAGGGAAATGAAAAGTATATATCATGAATACACAGTGAGAATCACCGAACCTTTTTCAGCCATGACTTCCTGTTCTTGATGCAGATCAGGCAAAAAAAAATGTGATGGCTTATGCATCCAGCACACCAACTGATTTCATAATCATAGGAGCTGCACCCAGTACAGCCGTAAACACAGTGTGTGACTGTGAGCAGTGAGCTGAAGCTGATGGGCCTGTAGTCTAAAGATTGGGCCGTTGTACCGTGGATAATTAGACGTGAAAGAAAATTGGGTCCAGTCAAGAGGTAAATGCTGCAAATCGCCGACAAATATGCTGGTTGCGTTCCCGAAAAAGGGTCAAGAACAACCACGACGTGTACGGTGTACCAAAATATGCTTTGGATAATCCTTGTAAAGAGCCCTTTGACCGGATTACCTAGTTTCGATGCATTATTGCCCTATTCTGCAGCACAGCGATTATTCATATATGTGGCATGGTTTGAAGAATAAAAATCGGTTCTATTGCAGGACAATATATGCATGCTAGGGAAGCATGATCATCGTAATGGTATGTCAAATAAAACAAATGAAGAAGTCTAGCAAAATAATAACATGTCCTTATATTTGTGAATGCAATACAAATTAATTAGGTGTCACTTGCTGTGTGCTCTAAGATAATACAATCACCTAGCATTACAGTTCATCCCCCACGGCCCCACCTTAAATTTTGAATCTGTCTAGTCAATAACTAGTTGTTTTAGCTCCTCCAAACAGCTAGATTTTTCACATGCACTTACACTGTCTTATAGCTATATTTACACCGCCTTATTACTATATTTACAATGATTTTTTCAGTGTAATTTATTGGACAGAGTGATGTAATTTAGGATAATTACAGATCTCAAACAAATATATGCCAAATTTTTTAAAAATTTTCTATGAATTTCAGATACCAGAGAAATATATGTCAAATTGTTCACAAATGTCATCAAATTGTTCACAAATTATTAACAAATTTAAAAAAAATACAAATTTCAAAAAATCATTCTCTATTTAAGAAGTCCATGGCGGACGCCTAAGGAACGTCGCATCCGCACCAGGAGATGACGACGGCGAGCTCAACCTCGTGGTGTAGCGACTCGTGCGGCTCTGGGATCTCCACGGCGGCGATGGCCACTCCAGCGTGGAGGAACAACGAAGTCGGTCAGCTTCAGGAACAGGACGGGCTATGCCGCGGAGACGGAGGAGGTGACAGTGGCCGTCGGCTTCGTCGAGGACCCCTACGGCGAGGTCAGGGCCACCAAGCAGCTGCCCGTCATGCCCTGGGACTTCTCCGTCGCAAGGTGAGTCGGCGGAGGTGGGTAGGTGGTCAGGCAGAGGTCTCGTAATGCGGGCGGAGAAGAATGGGGGAGAGCTGAGGCCGTCGATCCGGGAGGGGGGGATCCCAAGGCCTAAAAACCGCATGGTCTGGGACTCCGAAACATGGGGTTATCAATTAGCAAATCTATAAATTTTACTCCAACCGTTCCTTAAAATTTGGAATAGAGGCAGTTTGGTATTGGTCCACCGTACCATTGACTTCTCCCAAAAGTGTTGACCACCAGAGAGGAGCAGATGGAGCTTGACAAGCCAGCTTCCCTTTGTAATATCTCCGCTCTAACGCCATCGACATAAGAAATTTCACTTGTTCGTGTAATCCTCATGTGGCTCTCATTGCTAGATGCCTAAATTCCTAACTAACTAAACTTTTTAATACTACATTTTTCAATTTCAGTACTACATTGCCTTATTATAAACCATTATTGCTATAAATGATATTTAAATATTAAGTTGCAAAATAGAAAATGCCTCTAAACCTACATCTAGTCATTACCTGCAAAACCTACGTCAGTACGTCACTAAATATTACATTGTTGAGAAAACAATGCTCATTGCCTTTACCTTAAGTTAACGAAACGATGAAGAGCAGAGCCGCGGCGGTAGAGTGACGGTGAGCTCGCAACTGCCAGCGGCCTGCCTGCTCCGCCCTCTCGTGCGTGACCCTCTCTTCTCCCTCCCCGTGCAGCACTCTCTCAGCCCGTTCGCTGGTTGGTTTTTAGGCTGATAAACTCGGTTAATGCTGATTTGTTGTAAGAGAAAAATACTATTGACTAACTGATAAGCCCTGACTGAAACCAACGAGAGAACATGCTGCCTACTCTCCACCACCGAAGTAGAACGGTTGGACGGAGTGAAAGCCAGAGATTGAAAAAATGGTCAGGCTCAAAATATCAACCGTTGGACGCGATGTGGACTGTACCTAATTTAGGTGGTGCTAAACGGCTTGCTAGGTTAGACCGTTAGACTGATCGTTGAGCAAGTTATTGGCAATACCATGCTACAAGGTTTACGTGGCAGCTCCACGTCAACAGAAAGTATCACACAGAAGATAAGTCCTACAACAGCTCACGTTTACACACTGCCAAAAACATTTGTGGTACCTAACTGTTAGTTTTTTAATCCATGTCTTCCTTGGCCCCGTTCGCTTCACTAAAAAAATAAATCTAAACATTGTTTCAGCTGATTTGTTGTGAGAGAAAAATACTATTTCGGCTGAAAAAATAAGCTAAAAAATACGGATTATAATAGAAGCGAACAAGGATTGGTTTTGCACTTTGACTTGGTATGGACCCAGTTTTGACACAGAAAGACGTGAAAATAGCATTCGTTGCACCAGCGACAATCAACACTACTTTAACAGTACTTTTTCAGCAGTTATGGACAGTGGAGGTCCAACCTTACACCTCATTATCATATGCACTTATAACACCCTCGGTGTTACACTGTAAATCAATTACTAAAACATATCATGAGCATCATGTTATGTGTTAATGCATGTAATAAAGTGTGTAAATCAATTTTCGTAACTCAAAACGATCGTCAGAAATGGAAAACGAAAGTTGATTTGATAGTTATGTTATATCACTTAGGGTTTAAAACCAATTTTTATTAAGCAAAAATGCTATGAAACATATACGTGATACTTAATAAAGTCTGAAGTACAAACTTTGTAGTCGGCAATGAAATACTTGGTGTAGAGAAATAATTGGGTTAAGTACAAATTTCAATAGCTTGAAAATGCAACTAGAAATAGAAATTCAATTAAAACTTAGAAAATTTCTTGAATTTTGGAAAGGGTAGACATTGCTTTGTTCATCATTTTTTATAGAAAAATTTAGTTAATAAGTAGAGTGGTGTCATGGCCTGTTTTAGTAGCCTAATGTACCCTCTAAAGTATAGTGAAGATGGTTTGGGTGTTTGGCCAACCGATTAGTTGTTTTGGACGCTTTAAAAAGCGTGCATGGCACGTCCTCGGTCGGTTTCCTCGCATAGGCGCGGTCACCGTGTCCTCGAAACCACACGACGCCGACCTTGCAAGATCGGCATCGCTGCTCTGGCAGCGCTTCGGCTGGCGCTATGGCGGCGACCCAAGCGCCAGATTGCCCCCCTCACTCTGGTATTGCGTTCGTCGCCCCACAACACGCTGCCGCCACGTCGCGCCTATGCCTCACCTGGTGTCTCGTCACCACTGCTGCCGCGCCTACTACGCTACGCCGTGCTACCCCACTAAAATCGCTCCCGCTTCGCGCCATTGCATTTGCTTCTGCTTGCCTGCTTCGTTGCGGCGTGCCGCGTGGTGCTTCCTTCGCGCTTTCGCGTCGTCGCTTTGGCCTTAATGGCGCTTCTGACCACGTGGGGCCATAAGATGCCTATCCATCTCACGTCGCGCGTGGTCGGTTTGTGAAGGGCGCGCTGTCGTTTGCGCCCTTGGCGGAAGCACTTTTCGATGCAACAACATCTGCGTCCCGCCAGAAAGCGCCACGACCGCCGCCGTAATTTCCTCTGGCTGCACCTCTGCGCCATGCGGTCACATCGTGGCCATCGAGGGCTCGAGTACGGGCACCAGCCATCAATTCTTCGTGCTTGTGGGTGCGCTCAGTCACCAGCGTCTCAACCGCCACCTTGCGCTTTGATTTGCATCGCGACGAGCCCCAATTTAGGAGCTTCCTCTCCATGGCGCCATTTAGGCCCGCGTAAAGGTCTGCGACCTAGGGTAGCCTCCACCGTCTGTTCGAGCCAATCTAGCTATGCCTTTAGTTTAGCCTCCATCCCCACCTCGCCCTATGCCCCCCACGTACACCTCTCCGCCTCGTCGTAGCCACTATCGTGGCCACGCCGTCTCGGAGCGTCGCCGCATTCCACCACCCGCACGTGGCCAGCCCTGTTCGGGGAACCTTTGTCCAAACCACCATCGCAGCCGCAACCAGGGTAAGATAGTGATGCTATAGCGCTAGTTAGTTCACCCCGCGGTGGCTTAGAGTGGCCGGCATGGCCGCGCCACTGTCGCGCCATGGTCACCCCTTCCGTGAGCTCCGCCACTCCTATAACCTAGTCTACTGTAGGCGCTAAGGTTGTAGACGGGGGTGGCCCGTTAGTGGGGCCAGCACGGGTCCCAGCTAGCCGGCGTGGCCATCCAATGCCATAGCCGCCGTGCCGACGCGCGCGGGGGTGGCCGAAGGACCGGGCCATTATAAAGGAGAGAAAGGGGAAGGGCTTATTTGCATAGGAGCAGTCTGTAGGAATAGTGTTGCGGACCTCGGGTTGAATTGCCGGTAGCTCAAGGGTGTTTTTTATGAAGATGCCGACGCTTGCACGCTGGACTCTCTCTGCTTGCAGGCACGCCTCTAGTGTGTGTGGGCCTCCTTCGCGTGAGCCCTGGCAATGCCGAATACGCGTCGCCGTCTTCTTTGCAGCGTGTGTGGAGGGCTACGCGGATGGGCCACGCGAGAATTGGTTTTTCTTTTTTCAGCGAATTATCAAATGTTTTCTAATTTAGTTTTGAACTGATCTTTGAAAAATTATAGCAAATTCTGTAGATGTCCAAAAATTGTGAAACCAATTTTGTTATGTTTCTAAAATTGTGCTCTATCTGTTAGTGTATTTAGTTCATATATATATTTGTTGATACCAATGACTATTAAATCATTTGCGAGTGTTTGGTATTATTTAGATTAGTATTTGTATGAATTTTTGTGGCAAATTGGTTATAGCTTTGACCATGAAATCTTTATAGTAGGTTTAGTGTATTATTATGTACTCACTGTAATTTTTGTTGCCTTATAATAGGTTGAGAAATATGGTAGCTAAGTACTCCTTGTTGTAATATATAGGAAATTGTTAATAAGAGTAAGAATATATTTTAGTTGCTAAGTGGCACTTGTAGGCGAAACCCTACTGGTTTGATGGGAATGACGATTAGCTTGGTATCCTAGTCATTAGAGCTAGCTTAGTGGCTTAGTAGATGTATTCTTATTTTATGAACTGTTCTTTCCTTAATATTGAGTGTTGCGTCGTCATTTCATGTATGTAGAGAACGAGTTGGTGGAGTTCGTGACCGCGGGCGAGTAGGAGTACAAAGAGGTGATTGAAGAGTATGAAGAGGAGATTCTCGTGTAGGAGGAGGTCCCAGAGTCGCCACTGACTGACTGAGCTGACACCCCGCCAGCCCAAGACAAGACCTGGTGCATAACCCTTATTTTGAATAATCACTTGAAATATATATGATGTGCATTTACGTTACATGATTTATATTAAAACTACATGCATAGATATACCTACCTATGAGCCCTACTAGCTTAGGTCGAGTAGTTGCTATGCTTAGGTTTTTTGGTAGCGTGAGTAACCTGCCGTTACTCACAATAGGTGATCATTATCACTCCCATGATAAAATGGTGAAAGGAAATGGAGATCGGGCAGGGATATGGTATGGGTATTGGTGGGTGTAAGAGGTTGTGTCCCGCAGCCAATGGGGCATAGCTTGGTTACACTATTTTCCCTATCAGTGTCGGTTAAGGACCGGCCGTTGCATTAGGTTCTAGGCAAGTCACATACTTATTATCTTCAGCACATACTTGTTTATGGGAACAGGGAAGGCCCGTTGCTCTCTTGTCATGGGTTCCGGCTCTTTCCAAACCGACTGATGGGAGGCGGGGATGGTGGAGGTCTAAGCACCACACTGAGTCCGGGACTCATATGTGGGGGCTTGGAGTCTAAGTTTGGACGGAGACCTGGACCCCTGGACAGGAGAGTGGTGGGTTGGTCTTGCTTGTGCCTGGGGTACAAGTGGGGCGTGTGTTTCGGGGTACCCAGCTGGGCACATTGATTCGCGAATCACCGAGTAATCCGGTATGACTTGTCTACAGTCTAGCACCGTAGTAAGAACTGGAAGATGAAAGATGGTGAAATGGATCTGTTTGCTCAACTCTTGCTTGAAAGTAGAACATGTGCTTACATAGAATGGTTAGATAATGAACTAATCAAGACTGCTAATAATAAACATACATAAGGATTCACTACTGAAAGGTCCTAATGGCTAGAGAGGGGGTGAATAGCCTAATAAAATTTCTACAACAACACTTAACAAAATGGTTAGACAATTATGAGGCGAAGCAAGTGTTGCGCTAGCCTACTTAAAATGCAAGCCGCCTACCGCAATTCTAGTTTCGATAGTATCTAATCACACAATAGCTATAACACTACCCTATGTTAGTGTGCTCTCAAAAGCTAACTAAAGAGCCACACAAACCAAGCAAGCAAGCTCTCACAACTAACTACACTAAAGAGCTTGACAACTAGTTTGCGGTAATGTAAAGAGAGTGATCAAGAAAGTTATACGCCGTGTAGATGAAGGAGCCAATCAATCACAAGAATGAATAACAATGAAGACCAATCACCTCGAAATCAAATGATGAACACAATGATTTTTTACCGAGGTTCACTTGCTTGCCGGCAAGCTACTCCTCGTTGTGGCGATACACTCACTTGGAGGTTCACGCGCTAATTGGCTTCACACGCCAAACCCTCAATAGGGTGCTGCACAACCAACACAAGATGAGGATCACACAAGCCACGAGCAATCCACTAGAGTACCTTTTAGCGCTCCGTCGGGGAAAGGTTAAGAACCCCTCACAATCACCACGATCGGAGCCAGAGACAATCACCACCCTCCGCTCAACGATCCTTGCTGCTCCAAGCCGTCTAGGTGGCGGCAACCACCAAGAGTAACAAGCGAAATCCACAGCGAAACACGATCATCAACTGCCTCTAGATGCAAACACTCAATCAATGCACTTGGATTCTCTCCCAATCTCACAAAGATGTTTAATCTATGATAGAAATGAGTGGGAGGGCTTTGGCTAAGCTCACAAGGTTATTATGTTAATGCAAAATGGCCAAGAGAGTGAGCTTGAGCCAGCCATGGGGCTTAAATAGAAGCCCCCACGAAATAGAGCCGTTATACCCCTTTACTGGGTTCTGATCGGGCTGATCGGACGCTTTGGTCCTACTGACCGGACGCTGGTCCTTAGCGTCCGGTCGCCTGATGGCGGCCACGTGTCACCTACGTTCAACTGTGAACGTTTGATCTCAACGGTCCAAATGTTGATCGGACGCTCCGACACTATTGACCGGACGTTGGTCCTTTAGTGTCCAGTCGTTTCCAGTAAGGGTCCAAATCCTATTTTTGCCGACCGGACGCGTCCGGTCACGCTTGATCGGACACAGGCCAGCGTCTGGTGCTTAACCCTAATCACTATGTCGTCTGATAGCTCGACCGGACGTAGGCTTTCAGCGTCCGGTCGCTGAGTGACCCAGCGTCCGGTCAGAAGACCGACGCCAGCATCATTGCGACCAACTCCATTTCACCTCTAACTTCTTTACCCTTGTTCAAATGTGCCAACCACCAAGTGTATCACCTTGTGCACATGTGTTAGCATATTTTCTCAAACATTTTCAATGGTGTTAGCACTCCATTAGATCCTAAATGCATATGCAATGAGTTAGAGCATCTAGTGGCACTTTGATAACCGCATTCTGATACGAGTTTCACCCCTCTTAATAGTACGGCTATCAATCCTAAATGTGATCACACTCTCTAAGTGTCTTGATCACCAAAACAAAATAGCTCTTACAAATTATACCTTTGCCTTGAGCTTTTTGTTTTTCTCTTTCTTCTTTCCAAGTCGAAGCACTTGATCATCACCATGCCATCATCTTTATCATGCTATGATCTTCATTTGCTTCACCACTTGGAGTGTGCTACCTATCTCATGATCACTTGATAAACTAGGTTAGCACTTAGGGTTTCATCAATTCACCAAAACCAAACTAGAGCTTTCAATCTCCCCCTTTTTGGTAATTGATGACAACCCTTATACAAAGATATGAATTAAAATTCAATTGAATCCATGTTGCTTGTCCAAGCATATTTACCATGTGTAAAAGGATTTGGACAAGTTTCATGAATCCTAAATGGTAGCAATTGCTCCCCCTACATATGTGCTAAGAGTTTAGATTGAAGCTTGCACATATGCTTAGATAGAAAATGTAGGAGACAATGTCTACCAAATGATGCTAAGGTATTAAAGATGGACCTTTGAAGCGTGATACCAATCGGAGTGCACCATTATACCATCTTTAGCACCATAGTTAGCTTGATACCACTTGGAAACAACACTTTGGAAATGAAATCATTAGATGTCCTATGCATGCTAGTTTTTCAATTCATCATTCAAACCTACAACTAACATACACCACACAAGCATGGATATTGAAATTTAAAAACTTGTGTCATGCAAGCAAACATATGAAATGCACATTCAAATGCACCATACAAGTTCATGAGCTTGCTCCCCCTACTTGTGTGCTCAAAATTTTAATTGATTCCTTTCCTTTGTCATATCTTTCCCCCTATTACAAGTTCTCCCCCTTTGTTGTCTTTTCACCATCTCAGTACACTAATATCACTAATGTCTTTTGTTTCTCTCTCATGTACTAATTTCTTTGTTATTTCTCCTCCTATCACTTATATCTTTGTTTCTCTCCCCCTTTGTCATCAATGACCATAAGGGTTTAAAAGGTGGATAGGCTGAGATTATCAATATCAATTAATGAGGTGAGGATTATATTTCCAAATTTTGGTTCAAACTAGAATATTTGTCAAAGATATTTAACTCGGTTTGATCCAAGGACAAGCTTCTTCACACCTCCTAATAAGGGTTATCTTGTATCATGTTGAGTTAAACACTTAGAGCTCATTTTCTAGATTAAACACAGGTTTACAAGCCCACAAACATGTCATATGCTATCACTAGATCAAGTCAAGCATAGAAGCAATAGTGATACCATATAAACATCAAATTCATTTGGTTTTCATGAATGAGCCTAATATAAAATGGAGAGATGACTAGATGCACTAAACATGTCATTAGCAAGGATGTATGCCATGCCAATCAACTTTTACCTTAGATTGCTCGAAGGAGAGGCATGTCATATAAATGGGGGGGGGGGTGCATCAACACATATTTGAGAAATCCAATATGTTCAACTCATTTCTTAGCTTACAAAATCTTTTCTCATCCAATGGCTTGGTGAATATATCGGCAAGTTGATCTTCGGTGCCTACACTCTCAATGCAAATGTCCCATTTTTGTTGGTGATCTCTTATGAAATGATGGCGGACATCAATGTGTTTTGTTCTTGCATGTTGAACCAGATTGTTGGTTAACTTGATTGCACTCTCATTGTCACAAAGCAATGTCACTTTCTTGAACTTGATTCCAAAGTCACTCAAAGTGGCCTTCATCAAAAGTACTTGTGCACAACAACTACCGGCGGATATGTATTCGGCTTCGGCGGTTGATAATGCAACACTATTTTGCTTCTTTGATGACCATGAAACAAGTGATCTTCCCAACAATTGACATGTGCCCGAGGTGCTTTTCCTTTCAACCTTGCATCCCGCATAATTCGAGGAGAGAATTCCTTATTTGACACTGGAAAAATGAGTCGTTCCTTTTTTGGCCCTGAAATTTTTTTCGTTCCCTATTTGACACTCACTTCAACTTTTATCCCTAATTTGACACTACCGTCAAATCCGTTAGCTAACGGTGTTAACTGGCTGTTAAAAAGACGTTTTTGTCCTTAGAAAAAAAACGGCGAAGCAAATTTGAGAGGAAAAAAAACATGCGCCTTTTTTTGCAGCTGGGCGCATGCATCAGAGGCGGGCGCAGGTTTTTTTCCTCTCAAATTTGCTTCGCCGCTTTTTTCTAGGGGCAAAAACGTCTTTTTAACAGCCAGTTAACACCGTTAGCTAACGGATTTGACGGTAGTGTCAAATTAGGGATAAAAGTTGAAGTGAGTGTCAAATAGGGAACGAAGAAAATTTCAGGGCCAAGAAAGGAACGACTAATTTTCCCAGTGTCAAATAAGAAATTCTCTCTAATCCGAGTCGGAGTAACCAACTAATTCAAACTTTGCTCCTTTGGGATACCACAAACCAACATTTTGTGTATGCTTCAAGTACCTCAATATTCTCTTTGTAGCCTTCAAATGACTTTCTCTTGGTGAGGATTGAAATCTTGCACACATGCATATACTAAACATGACATCCGGCCTTGATGCGGTCACATAGAGTAGGCTTCCAATCATAGACCGATACAACTTTTGATCCACCATATTTCCACTTGCATCACTATCCAAGTTGCCATTGGTTCCCATAGGTGTGCTAATGGCTTTACTATCATTCAATCCAAACTTTTTGATCATGTCCTTGATATACTTTCCTTGACTCATAAAAGTACCATTCTTTAATTGCTTGATTTGAAGACTAAGGAAGTAACTCAACTCTCCAATCATGGACATCTCAAACTCATTAGCCATCATTTTTCCAAATTCATCACAAAAATCTTGATTGGTTGATCCAAATATGATGTCATCAACATAGATTTGCAATACAAATAGATCTTTTCCAATCTTCTTGATGAAAAGAGTGGTGTCGACCTTGCCCATTGTGAAACCTTTAGAGAGTAGGAAGTCCCTCAATCTCTCATACCATGCTCTAGGTGCTTGCTTCAACCCATACAATGCCTTTTTCAACTTGTACACATGGTTGAGCTTCTTGTCATCTTCAAAACCGGGAGGTTGCTCAACATATACTTCTTCATTGATGTAACCATTGAGAAATGCACTCTTAACATCCATTTGATAGAGCTTGATGTTGTGGGCACAAGCATAGGCTAGCAAGATTCTAATTGCTTCCAATCTAGCAACCGGGACATATGTTTCTCCAAATTCAAGACCTTCAACTTGTGTATAGCCTTGTGCTACCAATCTTACTTTGTTTCTTACTAATATCCCATCTTGATCTTGCTTGTTTCTAAAGACCCATTTGGTTCCAATCACATTATGTCCCTTTGGTTTCTCTACTAATTCCCATACTTGATTTCTTGTGAAGTTATTCAACTCTTCATGCATAGCATTCACCCAATCAACATCCTTCAAAGCTTCATCTATCTTCTTTGGTTCAATGGATGACACAAATAAGAAATGCTCACAAAATAATGCCAATCTTGATCTTGTTTGCACACCTCTTGAAATATCACCAATTATAGTGTCCAATGGATGATCCCTTGCAATATTGGTTGGTTGGAGGATAGGGACTTGATTGCTTGCACTTGCATGATCATTGAGTTGAGATGATGTACTAGCCACTTGATCTTGTTCATTGTCATGAGATCCACTTGTACTAGCTTGATTTGTATCATCTTGCACATTTGAGTTGGAGAGCACTTGTACTTGATCATCTTCATCATCATTCACTTGCCTAGGCCTCAATTCACCAATATCCATGTTTTTCATGGCATTTGAAAGTTGAATGCCTCTAATATTTTCCAAGTTCTCATTCTCTACTTGTGAACCCTTAGTTTCATCAAATTCAACATCATGAACTTCCTCAAGAGTACCACTATCCAAATTCCAAACTCTATATGCTTTGCTTGTAGTGGAGTAACCAAGTAGGAATCCTTCATCATATTTCTTGTCAAACTTGCCTAATCTAATGCCTTTCTTCAAGATATAGCATTTGCAACCAAAAACCTGAAAATATGCAATGTTGGGCTTTGTACCATTCAAGAGCTCATAGGGTGTCTTCTCTTTCAATGGGTGACAATAGAGGCAGTTGCTACAATAGCAAGCCGTGTTGATAGCTTTGGCCCAAAAAGATTGACTCACATTGTACTCACTAAGCATAGACCTTGCCATATCAATAAGTGTTCTATTCTTCCTCTCAACAAGGCCATTTGATTGTGGAGTGTACTTGGCCGAGAATTGATGCCTAATTCCAAACTCATCACACAACTCATCAATTTTAGTGTTCTTGAACTCACTACCATTGTCACTTCTAACTCTCTTGATGGTTGTTTCAAACTCATTGTGAATGCCCTTAACAAATGATTTGAATATTGCAAACACATCACTTTTGTCCACTAGAAAGAATACCCATGTGTATCTAGTGTAATCATCCACTATCACAAAGCCATATTTGTTACCACCAATGCTAGTGTATTGTGTTGGCCCAAACAAATCCATGTGCAATAACTCAAATGCTTTACTAGTGATCATCATGCTTTTCTTAGGATGGGTGTTTCCAACTTGTTTGCCGGCTTGACAAGAACTACAAATTTCAAGCCTCTAACCAAGTCATGTTTAACCAATCTATTCAATTGTTTCATTCCAATATGACCAAGCCTTCTATGCCATAACCAACCCATACTAGACTTAGTGAACAAGCATGTAGATAATTTAGCTTCACTAGCATTGAAATCAACTAAGTATAGATTCTCATATCTAAATCCTTTGAAGATCAAATTAGAGCCATCTACACTTATGATCTCTACATCATCTACTCCAAATATGCATTTGAATCCAGGATCACACAATTGAGCCACGGATAGCAAATTGAAATTCAAGCTCTCTACTAGCAACACATTGGATATGCTCACATCATTGGATATTGCAATCTTATCAAGCCCTTTGACCTTGCCTTTGCCATTGTCACCAAATGTGATACTATCATAACCATCATTGCCATTGGTGTTGATTGAGTTGAACATTCTTGCATCACCGGTCATGTGTTGAGTGCACCCACTATCAAGAACACAATGCCTTCCTCCGGCTTTGTAATTAACCTACAAAAGAAGATCAATTCTTTTTAGGTACCCAAACTTGCTTGGGTCCTTAAAGGTTAGTCACTAAGCTCTTTGGTACCCAAATGGCTTTTTTCTTTGAGCACATCCATGGTTTACCAATGAACTTAGCCTTCACACCATTTGTACCCTTAGTAAGCATATAGCATGAATCAAGCTTAAGGGAGGATACATTAGCATTTTTGCTCTTGTTAGTGCATTCATGCTCTTTATGATCAACTTGCTTGCAACTAATGCAAAACCGACTATTGTTCTTCACAAAACAAGTCTTGTGAGGAGCAAAGGCCGCCTTGCCTTTCTTAGGGGTATAGCCCAATCCCTCTTTGTAGAGAGAAGCTCTTTGGCTACCCAAGCACATAAGCAAGCGGTCCTCACCACCATATGCCTTATCCAAAGTGTGAGTGAGCTTGTTAACCTCCTTCTTGAGATTCTCATTCTCAACCACTAGTGAGGCATCACAAGTGAGACCATCACCACTAGATGAGGTGGAAGTGGAAGTGCTATAAAAGGGTTAGTGGGA